>CM035203.1:13912060-13923187 GCA_020233015.1 Callinectes sapidus | reverse complement strand
TATATATATATATATATATATATATATATATATTCTCAGAAAATTTTCCATTAAGAGGAAATAAGTGTAACTAAACGTAAATGGATGTACAAAATCTCCACACAAATTAGGGAAATAAAAAAAATCAGAAACTATAAACAAAATGATTATTACTCTAAAAGTCCAACGTGAAGTGTAAAGACGATGAAAAAAATAATGATAATAGCAAAAATGGATGCAAATTCTCCACGATACAAGGGAAATTCATGGTCTTAAATTTCACATTATGTCTGATACATAATTATAACCTAAAACCATTGTGTAATAAAGCACCAGCACCAAGACCACGGTACTTACATCGCAGAACTCAACTGTGACCAACTTGAGAAGTGAGGGGTCTTGGACGGGGAGGGGGGAGGGAGAGGTTCCTGTGCTGCATGGCGACGCTCTGCTGTCGCTGCGGGGGAAGGAGGACACTTTGGAGCTGAGGGTCGGGGATGCCTTGGCCTTGATGGAAGAGGAAGGCTTGAACTTGCTTGGAAACTTGAGTGGAGACGATTTCTGTATTCTGTTCCACACATTCTCCCCCGCTATTCGCTCACTGCACGTGCTCATGGTTGCTCCACTGCCAGGACAGTCGTCACCAGCCGTCCTCACTTGACTAGCAGTTCCTTAGTTCCTCGTGTATCATCTACGGTTGCTGTTTGTTACTCTCTCTATCTGCTGCATGACGCATGCCATGCATTGTTAAGGCCACACGTGAAACTCACATAAATAATGTCACTTGACCAGAGAGCAACACAACATAAGGATTTTCAGATACATATCACTGTAACAAGCTTATTTGTATGCATTATTGTAATTTTTCTTTACAGTTTGCTTGTTTTGAGTTTCAAATGCATTTCCAACAACATTTCATCGTCGTTTCAAAATAAAAAAAATATACTAACAGTCAACTCTGCAATAAGCAAAGGATGAAGAGAGGTCATGGGTTGAAAAATATTAGGTATGTTCAGTATTTCCTCTCTTCCTTCCTTTACCCCTCTAGACAAGGTTGCCCTCCACCGTCTGCTCCTAATTTTAGATTCATCAACAGAAGCACAAGTATTATCTTTTTCATACTTTTACAGATCACCCATCAGCTGCTGTACAGAGGAGGAAGCCATTAAGGATGAGTAATGTCTAGAGTGAGTGATACTGTACAAGAGAGAGAGAGAGAGAGAGAGAGAGAGAGAGAGAGAGAGAGAGAGAGAGAGAGAGAGAGAGAGAGAGAGAGAGAGAGAGAGAGAGAAACTGTAAGGAGATAGTGTGGAGAAGTGAGGAGAGCGGCACAGCTGTCATGTGGTGATGGGTAACCTACATCCATCACGTCAGGGCGGGAGACTTACAACTCTTACCATGAAAGCTAAGTCAATAATGCACAAGTGAATGCAAATAGTGGACAATTTCAAAAACGTCCACACGAATTCACAATCCTCGCTGCAATAACACACACACACACACACACACACAAACAAAAAATACGGACAAAAAAATTCGGTAAGTACGATCTCTTCTGCTCAATCATTATTTATGAATACAAATTTAATATAATATACGAGAAAATATCATGAATTATAAAGGATCATTCTCTGCCTCTTCCTTGTGTTTTAGCACAGAGAAAAAAATGTGAAAGGACTAAGAGAGAAGAAAACTTAGGAAGAAGAGGAGGCAAGAAGTGGTATGTGTGTGCTAAACCAGGTACGAGATGTGCATAGATATTTTCTTTTAATTCACTTTTCTCTTGTGCGTACAACGTTTCCAGGTCCATATTAACGAGAGTTTGTGCCCGATAATGTGAAAAAATGTATAGAAATAATGACATATTCAAACTAGCAATAATAAAGAAATAAATCTATATTATTTTTTCACATGTGTTTTTGTTTATTTCTTCAAATTTCACAGAATCGTTTCAAAGGTCTAGGTAGATATTTTAAAACTGACGCTGCTAAAAATGACATGTAAACCGCTTCCAGAACTTTTTTTCATGTAAGAAGGAAAATTTGGCCAAAGGCAAAACAAACAAACTAACACAAGTATGGTGCAAATCGCAAGAAAAAAACAAACAGACTTACAAAAAAAAAAAAAAAAAAAAGCCCAACGAAATTCCTGTAAGCCAGAAGACACACACACACACACACACACACACACACACACACACACACACACACACACACACACACACACACACAAGTAATAAGCAACATGCCATCATTGATCATCATTTACAGGGGGTTGGGGGAGAGAGAGAGAGAAGAACAAGAAGAGCACGGATGTACAAGAATAAGATAAGGAAATATTAACAAACAAACCAAAAAATAAACAGGAAAACCACCACCACCAACAACAACAACAATAACAACGAGGAAACTGGAGAAGTCGAGGTACAAGAACAAGAACGAGACCAATAAGAATAGCGAACAAAAGTATCCTCCTGTCTCTTTTCGTCATGTCCTCCCCATCAGTATCTCGTAAGTCAAGCATCGTATTACCCACGAAGGCTCGGTTTGCCAAGGACCAGCCAGTCTGCAGGAAGGGTGAACAGCATTGGGATGAAAAAACCATCAATAATATATGCAAGCAGTGCAGAAGAGTTGAAACCTTGGGGCAGGTCAGTATACGAGTTCGTTCACCGTGTTGTGTGAATTAGGAGATCTTTACCAGGTGGGGAGTCTGATAGTGGCGAATACAAGACGAGGTGTGAAAAGACGCCTTGAGATTAATGGGAGTGAATGGAGTGTGCTGTTTGCTAAAGTGAGGAAGCAGGGAATAAAGATCAACAATATATATGAGGTAGTCTCGATACACAAACACTAAAAAAAACAAGCCTCGTGCAAAAAATACTATACAAACATTATTGGCTGATTGGACAGTGGAATTAAGAGCAACTTCAAATATAAGTTTGCGAGTAAAGGTAATGGCATGCTTTCTTTACGCATGAATGGATTTTTTGTTGTTCCGAGGTCGACAGCTTTAAGTGCATTGCTGCGTCTCAACTGTAAAGGAGTGTGTGTGTGTGTGTGTGTGTGTGTGTGTGTGTGTGTGTGTGTGTGTGTGTGTGTGTGTGTGTCCGTATAATACCAATATTTCAGAATTGGTTTTGTAATCTAGATTTTGGTTATGGTTTCTTTGCTAATTTTTCGTTTTTTTTTTTTTTGTTGTTGTTGGTGGTGGTGGTTGTTGGTTGTTGTTGCAATCATCGATGTAGTGTTTTGAATGAATTTTCTCAACTTATAATCTATTCAATTTTTTCATTAATCTAGCCGCACAACAATGAAAATCCTTATCGTCTTGAACCTTTCACGTGACAACCGGGAGAGGCCGTGTGTGAGTGTGATCACACACACACACACACACACACACACACACTCGTGCCTTTGAATTATATATTGACGAAAAAGATAAATAATTCATCAGTATGCTAAAAAAGGAAGCTCTGACGATAAAAGTAATTTCCTTAATGGAATAATTTGTAAAGTTGTATATTTTTTCCTTATAATTAGAGCATTTACTAATTAAAAACATTTCCATAAGATAGAACGACATTTTTATTTTTGTTTTCATCAGAGAGGCACAGTGATGTAGTAATAACAGTAGTTGTTTACATTGAGAGAGAGAGACGCACATTGTGAACACTTCCTTGTTGTAGTGCCACTTCTTACTGAGGTGATGGGGTCGTCGAGGAAGTGCGTGGGAGCAGAGGTGAGGAGGAGCAGAGGGTGAGGGATGGAATGATACCGTTGGTGAAAGAAAGGAAAAACACTCATAAGTATATGGCACTTTGTCACCCCCACCACACACACACACACACAGACACACACACACACACGGTGGTGACAAACTTTCTCCAGTGGTGATTAAGCAACCCAAGCGTTCCTGTGTTACTTCATGTGTGTGTGTGTGTGTGTGTGTGTGTGTGTGTGTGTGTGTGTGTGTGTGTGTGTGTGTGTGTGTGTGTGTGTGAGAGAGAGAGAGAGAGAGAGAGAGAGAGAGAGAGAGAGAGAGAGAGAGAGAGAGAGAGAGAGAGAGAGAGAGAGAGAGAGAGAGAGAGAGAGAGAGAGAGAGAGAGAGAGAGAGAGAGAGAGAATCACAAGTGTGGGTGTAATATTGGCGGCGATAAAGCTGCGGGCCCTCTCCTATCTCGTTCGTTACCTGGTGGTCTATAGTGAAATACATCGTAAATATATGGAGGCTCTGTGTTCTTTTTTTGGCATGATCTGATGGAAACCTCCCGCGAATATTTAGTGGTTAATAAATAACGTTGAATAGAGAAACATGGCTATAATTCCGTAATTAATTTGGTAGAGGAAGGTGGAATTACGAGCATAAATCAAATCTCTGCAGCGCACTGGTAATCATATGAACAGTCAACACTTTCATATTCTTGTTTTGTTTATTTATCTATTTTTTCTCGTTCTACACCACCACAACAAAGTTCAGCTGAGTGCCGCCGGTCATGTCCACGGGCGTTGTATCATAGGAGTCCAGCATGACCTAGTTTAGCAAGACATGGTGGTTGTTCATCATATCAAGTGCTTTTTTACATGAAACCAAAGCTAATTCTGTGTCACACCTTTCACTTTACATCATAAAAAGAAAAAAATAATAAAAAATGGTGGCAGGTCACATACTTGTAACACTATACAACAGATCCACCACTATCATCAACACCAACACTAACAACAACAACAATGCGAAAATCTAATTATAGTCAGACGCTCTTTTGTTATTAAGAAAGATAACAAGTGATGATTGAAGAATGGGAGGCAATAAAAGCTTTCTAATTTTCACAGCAAACAGAATATGATTTCTTAGTTTCCGTTAAAATACTTAAAAAGCAATGTCGTTAAACATAGATTATAAGTAGGCTATCGAACAGAAACACTCAAGATCATGGAAAGAAAAAAAAATGCATTTCCATAGACGGCCAACCCTTCAGGAAGTTAACAGATCACGCAGGAACACCACAGAACACCACAGTCTTCTGATCTCTGTAAGAATTGTAATTAGGGCAGGGAAAATTTAGCGGTGCTCAATGCCTCAAAACTTAATTTCTCTTTCTATCTACTCGACACAACCTTCCAGATAACTATCCACTCTTCTTCAATGACACCCAATTTTGTCCCTCTTTTGCAATGAAAATCCTTGGTCCATCTTTTACTTATAATCTAAACTCGAAACTTCACATCTCATCCCTTGCTAAAATAGCTTTTATGAAGTTAGACTTTCTGAGGGGTCTCTACCAGCTTTTCTCATTCACTCTTTATTTTATTTGTTGCCCTTGGCCAGCTTCCCCCTCTTTCATAGAAAAACTAATACTAAGTACAAGAACACGTTATGTAGTAATGTTGAGAGTGACAACATCTAGCAGTGTAGCGGCACTGCCAATTTGCAGCATCCAGGAGAATGCAGGTATTGAGAACGTTCACATGACATCCTGAAATATAGGTCACGGAGAATGTTTTGTTTCCTACAGTTAATGTAAGAACTCTCTCTCTCTCTCTCTCTCTCTCTCTCTCTCTCTCTCTCTCTCTCTCTCTCTCTCCTTAATTCAAATTCATTGAGCAATTTCACCCGGACAGTAATGTTAAACAGTAAATAAATGACTACACACATGCGTTGTGTTCGCTCTGAAGCACCAACCTACTCACCCACCTACAACCCACGATATACGACGCTTCTTGCTTAACACACACACACACACACACACACACACACACACACACACACACACACCAAAGAATAGCTTGAAGAACTGTAAATGAAATCTAAAGGAGCCGTGACTTTTCCAACGGTTATTTGCTATTCAATAGAGCATATTGGGAAAATAATATATCCAAACACAATAATCAGTTTCTTTTGTACTCTTACCTATCATCAGCAATCCCTAATCATAAACTCATCATAGTGTATTTTCCTCTTCCACGCTAATCATCACTTAAGTTTAACCTACATTTTTCCAGTACCTATTTTGTTTTTTAGGAGAGAGAGAGAGAGAGAGAGAGAGAGAGAGAGAGAGAGAGAGAGAGAGAGAGAGAGAGAGAGAGAGAGAGAGAGAGAGAGAGAGAGAATGTTAAATGAGGAGTTCAGAGGTCTCACAAAGATGGCTTGAAATAGAGAGACAAGATTGAAGTAAGTTTTGAGAAATTTTTGATCTGAAGTAGAACCATGAAAGGAAATGATAATGTGAGTCAATAACAAAATCATCATCATTGTTATCGCTACTTTTATTGTCGCTTTCCTCACGGAGCAATAGTTCTGCTAAATAATCTTCATACAAAAAATGACAATCAGCGTTGCTCAAAGTCACTCATTACCTTGAACCTCTTTATAAGGACAGGTCTCTTTTTCTTCAGTTTATCGATACATATTCTGCTCTTCGTCTAATTAAATCAAACTGCAAACGTTCATGGTTCTTGACGGGTCGCATTAGACAAAGATATGTCAGATCTGTTTTTCCCTTTTGAAATTGTGTGTGTGTGTGTGTGTGTGTGTGTGTGTGTGTGTGTGTGTGTGTGTGTGTAACTTTTATCTCTCCCCTCCCCCCTCACACACACACACACACACCATGCGGTCAGTAAGCCACAAGTCCACCCCTCCTTCCCTTTCCTCTTACCCTGCCATCATAGTATTCCCAGCGGTTAGCGTAATGGCTCTCTCTTCCGCTCTATTCACCCTGCATTTCGCTGTTGCCTCGCTTGTGCTCGGGCAGGGCGGCGCCGGGTTAACACGTGGCCGTTTGCAGGTTTACGGTAACATTTTTGCGACCTTTTTCTCTGAACTTTTCGTTTCCCTAACAAAGGCCAGTGGCGATGCAATGGCTTTTTGGGGTCATTGTAAGTATGGTGCTAGAAATTTCTATTGCTACAATTAAGTACTGAGCAAGAAAAGTCCTTTTCATGATGTGACTTCATTAGTGTATGTATTGATTTAATTATTACGTGAGGAGAAAGTAAGCCACAGAGCTCAGACACTTAAAAAACACGAATATTGCCAAAAATGATGTATAGAAAAATACTAATAGAAATACCATTTGCTCTCACCTTTGTCACTTCATTCAGGTACGTAAAATTCACTTTTTTGAAGTTCACAAATGCGTATTAGAGAAATTTTTACCGCTAAGACGTAACGGTTTCTTTGTGTTCCTTCTGCTTTGATGGCTGAGGAATGTGTGGAATTATCAAGACTCTCTCTCTCTCTCTTTTCATAATGGAACTAAATCAGACTCAGTAAATTATTGAATGCAGATTTTCCTAACTGTCACACAGACACACACACACACACACACATCCTATGAACAAACCCGCAGCGTGGGGAGGAGAGGAGAGGAGACGAGGAGTCAGGGCATAGGGAGGAAGCGACTTGGACATTTGGGCTGATAGGATAATAAGCAGGTAGTCAGTGAAGAAAGGAAGAACAGGGAGGGAAGCAATGGGCGACATGGAGGGATATTTGCTTTTTTTGTTAAAGAAAGTATGCGAGTAACATCTGTCTGTGGAGAGTTCTCAGTAAGGCACCATGCACGTCCAGAGGAGAGTAGCTGCTGCAATCTCCCTGAGCTATTTAATATACAAGTGTTAGTCTGGTGCAGCAATTGGCCGTTCGAGAACATTACGTCTAAAAGAAATGTCAGTGTTCCTCATTTGGTGAGTGAGATGAAGTGTAAAGGAATCTGGAATTCATTAAACTTGAACCAATACACAGAGTTAGAGTTTCGCTTCATCGTAACATCAGTAAATGATGGGCGAAGTTCAAGAATGACTATAGATTGGCCATGAAAAATGTGAGGCTTACGTCGACATCCATTGCACATGACAGCACAGAACGAGTTCGTACCGTGATTCTGGAGGCAGACGAGCGACCCTTGACAGAGTGGCAATTCGTTTGCAAATCACCCTTTGAAGTCACCCCTAACAGATTCAACTTTCGCCAGGTCGGCACGAGATGAGCTTTCTCTCAAGTAGATTAACGCAATTGCAAGCACTTTTTTTCCAAGCCCTTTTTGACTCTCCAGTAACGTGTCTCATGATTGTAATTTTTTTGTAATACCAGTGAAAATTACGAAAACAGCACCCATAATAAGCTGTTGAAGGAGAGACTTCAGAGTTTGAATACAAAAAGAAAAAGAAAATAGAGGAAGTCAGCGGGAAAAATCCATTTACCTTGGCTAAATACAGAGGGCAACCGAAAAATTGTTAAGTCAAAGTCTACCATCCCCAAAAGTATAATAATAATAATAATAATAATAATAATAATAATAATAATAATAATAATAATAATAATAATAATAATAAAAAGAATAATGCTGATTCATATCACTGCTGACTCTCATTGCGTCATTACTATTGCAATATACCGGCCCCTGAACTTCTGATAACAGGCCATGATCTGTAACGTCCTAATTACTCTCCTCATCTTCCACCTGCACAACTGACACCTTAATGAGACCGTCAGTTTCTCAGGTAAAAAGAGTAGTAGTAGTAGTAGAAGTAGTAGTAGTAGTAGTAGTAGTAGTAGTAGTAGTAGTAGTAGTAGTAGTAGTAGTAGTAGTAGTAGAAATAACAGCAACAGTAGCAGTAGTAATAACAGCGACAGCAGCAATAGCAGTAGTAGTAACAACAACAGCAGCAGTAGCAGCAGTGGTAGTGGTGGTGGTAATAGTAATGTTAAACAAAATAGAACACAGAAGTAACAATGGCTATAATAACGTTGGTAGAAACATCAGTATTGTTTTTAATAGAAGTGTATAACCAGTAGCAGTTATAGTTGTAACCGTGTGGGGGGGGGGGGGTGGAGAGAGAGAGAGAGAGAAAAAAGTAAAATGGTTTTGTCTTCATTTTTCTATTTCCAGCCTTCTCCTGACTTGTCTTTATGTCCAATATTCGAGGTGCGGGAAGGGGGTAATCAGGCTTCCTGCGGCCCTCCCGGCGAGGTTAGCCCGCTACCTGTGGACCCAGTGGCAAGGCTGCGTCGGCTACTGTGCTGCTGGTACTCGCTAATTTGTTGGCAAGACCACGGCAAATATTGGGTGCGCTGTCCTGCTCTACTACGACACAGCGACTACGGAAGCTCCTCTCTCTCCTGTTATTATCGTTGTTGTTGTTGTTGTTGTTGTTGTTGTTGTTGTTGTTGCTGCTGCTGCTGCTCCTGCTGCTGTTGTTGCTACTGCTATAGCAATAACAACAAGAGCAGCAACTATCTCTATTACTTCTATGATGCTGCAGTTATTATTGCTGTTGCTGTTGCTACTTATATTGCTATAAATGCTTCTATCATAATCAAGAACAACAACAACAAAAAAAAAACAATACCAGAAGTAATTGATCAACAATGAAAACAACGAAACTATTGAAATTCCTGCTGCTGCACAAGGCCACCACAGATTCCACCTTCGTCATCCAACCGTTATATGTTCTTTCAACCTCTATAAACTATCACACCCATATTCAGTTCACGTCCACCGTATTGCTGTTCACCTGCTACCACCATCATCCATTTATTAATCTCCCTCAGCTTCCTCTATATCTCCATCACATACCCCGCCTTATCCTCCACAAGTAAGAACACTAATAACGTACCTCATACCAGCGCTACTTTGGATACATTAAAGGTTTAATATTCACGAAATAATATATGAATCTCGAGGCCGAGCTGGATTCTGTTTCATTAAGGAATTGGTAAGTTATGCCCACTATTCATTACGAAGGAAATATTTTATTTAAAGCTTCTTGGTCTTAAGGAGATAATGCATCTCTTTCTTGAAAAAAGTTTACATGGAAATTTAATTACTGGAGAATTGCATGCATCGTTAGTTATTTTCTCTGTGGTAGATATTGTGTTTTTGTTCGCAGTTATTATAGGTTAATAGGGCAATTAGGAAAAAAAAGAAGTTAAGTACATTAAAGTCGAAAACTCGTAAAGAGAACATATAAACATATCTAATAAATTCAAGAAATAAACACAGTAAAAAGTGCAGATATGAGCGAACTCGTCTTTCATGGGAAATACGCAAACCAAAGTTATGAATTTAGTACAACGAAAAAATGAGGTAAGAATAAATATTTAACCACAACTTAGCATATTCTGGCGAGTCGTGGTTTGAGGATGTGTGCCAGACTGAACCAGAGGAGGCAAGTGAGTTGAGGAGAAAAAAAAATGTGGAAGGAGTGAAATAAATAAACAAACGGAGGGACGAAAAATAATGTATGTACACGCAATACAAGGAAACCCCAAAAAGTGTGTGATACAATATAACTAAGAGTAAAACTAATAAACCGATAGAGAAATAAGAAAGAAAAATCATATAAGACAGAAGATGAAAATGAGAAAGCAAAATGGAAGGAGTGAAACCAACAAATGAAGGAACAAGAAAATAATGAAAATATTACAACACCATGTCGATGATTAAAAAAGTTTGATATGATATCCAGAAAAAAAACTGAGATGAGGAAATATGTACAATAGAAAACCCAGAGGAAATAAAACATTTAAAACGAAAGATGGAATTGAAGACTCATCTACAATGCACTGAACAAACAGAGAGAGGTAAACCACAATAAAAAAGTGACCATGATTTAGGAATGAACTCACAGAGGGGACGTGAAAGGAAACTTGAAAGACGATTCGAAAATATTGACCACGATAAAAAAAAAGACGGTACGAAGTGCATAAAGAAAAGACAAAAAAGAAAAAAAGACTTGAGGAACGTGGTCGAGTAAAGAAATAACAAAGAAAAGACACGACAAGACGAGAACAACAACAACAAATAAAAAAAAACAAGGATCAAGAAACAAAGGAATGAAATAGGGAAAAGATTACTCACAAAGGGAAGCTACGAAAAAAAAGAGAACAGGTTTTCCGTGACCAAAGGTGTAGTAGAGAGTAAGATGAGAGTCAGGAGGGGCTCTACAGCTCGGGGAGAGGGAGAACAGAGGTAAGAAGACGCCATCGGCAAGTTGAAGGGTAGCAACTGTCAGCAGCTCAAGGTTATATGAATTTTGCGTGATTACAGTGTGTGTGTGTGTGTGTGTGTGTGTGTGTGTGTGTGTGTGTGTGTGTGGTAGGTGTCGGTCACTTTGTATCGGGTACTATCTGTCTGTCTGTCTGTCT
>CM035203.1:13775052-13776186 GCA_020233015.1 Callinectes sapidus | reverse complement strand
AGTTTAGTGAAAAAAGACGTGACCTGCATGTACCGTTCATACTCGTGTAATGGCGAAGTCTGGTCGCATTAGCTAAGCAATATAAATGACATTTTCGGCTCCTCCCTCTTTCTTGGTGAAAATATGAAATTTGAGCCATCTCTGACTAAAGCGGCAATTTTTTTTCTAAAGTACTCGCAAAACAAATTCTATGAAGGAGGCCATTTACATTAGTTATGTTCTCTTTAAAACAAAACGCTTTTCATGGCAAGATAAGTAAAAGGAGAATGTGAAATGTACTCATCTTACTGGCAACAGAATGCATTAATCTTATTAGGAGCAAGAAATTCAAAATGAGCAGATAAGAGGATATGAGGATATGATATGAGACACAATTTTAGTACCGGTGTATTTTGCCTATTTCTGGAATGCCTGAAAACCACTCAAGTGATTGCATACGGTGTCAAATAATATATACTCGTATTATAATGTATTGCATTTCTTCCTTCGCCCTCCCGCCTCTCTCTCTCTCTCTCTCTCTCTCTCTCTCTCTCTCTCTCTCTCTCTCTCTCTCTCTCTCTCTCTCTCTCTCTCTCTCTCTAAGGAACACCAGCAGTCAACTCTTTTATCCTACGATTTAACGCGCGCTCTTGTGTGTGTGTGTGTGTGTGTGTGTGTGTGTGTGTGTGTGTGTGTGTAAGTATGTAGTACGTATGATGGGCACCGACTCTAACATCCTTCAACTCAAAGATATAAAGAGGAAAACTTCCCCTCGTGTTGATGTGCTCGCGTCATCCATCAGGCCTACCACTCTATACCTGCCTCCCTTCCTGCTATCGCCCTCCTCACCCGTCTCGGATACTTGACCAGACGTAAACAAAACCCTTAGAGGCGCCGCACCGCAACCTCCCCCACATCGTCCCATCCATCCCCCTCCTAAGTGTCTTCAAGTGACCTCTTTGACCTGCTGGTGGGAGAGGGTTCACGAAAGATCGCAAGGGGCAGCACTGTGCGTGACTCGAAGACAGGCTGGTAATTAACGATTACTTACATATTGCGCGTGTGTTTATTGGCCATCGTCCCCGCACCGAGCGTTACCTGTGATTAGTGTTGGTTTACGGGACACGATGAACTCTAAAATGTGCGAGCTAAAAT
>CM035203.1:13765052-13770052 GCA_020233015.1 Callinectes sapidus | reverse complement strand
TATAGCATACACTGGTTGTGCTTTTGTATCGCGTTCACGTATATGCACAGTTGTTGTTTTTATTTCCCGTCACCTGCGCGTGTTTCCACTAAGAGGGTATTCGCTATCACAGGTTAAAGCTTCCGAGGAGATCAGTGAGGGCATACACGTCCGTCCCGCCAGCAGTAATTGAGCTCAGGAAAGACAAATAGTGGCTCCAAGTTTGAAATCTGAGTCGAGTTGTCAGAAATTGTTGTCGTGAAAAATAGACATACTGACGCTGACACAGAAAGACACACGCACACACACACACGCACACACACACACACACACACACACACACACACACACACACACACACACACATTAATAATCTCCACGAGTAAATACCACTCTTAGCAAAATTTCCAACGGTTTCCTACTTTAAAAATGAGAGAAGGGGGGAAAAAAAAGGGGCCGCAATAAAAAGCCTCGATAAACTTATGTATTCATGCTTGTACTACATATTCTTCCTATAATGAATAAGTAAACACCACACGTGTTCAGAACTTCTCCGAGTGAAGCAAATAAACTATAATAAAAATATCAATGAGCCACAAAAGATGGAGGAGAGATAGATTTTCTTTGGCAGTAAGCAATAAAAACTGTCCAACTGCAGGACGGGAGAGAGGGCATAAAGTGAACATGTTTTTGAGAAGCTAGTGCGAGAATCCTGAGCGAAGAGTTTTTGTTGTTCGAAAAGCAGATGTGGGGAGGTGTAGGGAGAGGTGAGGGAGTCCAGGAGTAGGGTGTACTGGTAGTAAAACAAGCAGATGTACACCATTATCTCACAGATGTAGTGACCCACGACCCCCACCACCTCGTATCAGCTCTCCCTCCCGCCCAAAGTGGACGCCTCCGCCTTAATCAGCTTTAATGTGATGCAAAATGTGGCTTCTCCTCAACTGTGAAGGTCTTAGCTGGTTTTGAACACGACTTCCTGCCTCTACTTACTGGCAATCATGACCCTCATAAACCGAGATGAACCCATTAATATCTTGTTTGTCATTGTAACTATTTTCTTCATTCTTTTCTTCTACTTCTTTCTCTTCTTCCAATATTATAACTTCTACTGATGCTGCTGTTGATACTATTTCTACTGCTCCTAATACTACTACTGCTACTACTACTACTACTTTTCATTTCTTGCTACTTTCAATACTTTTACTGTTGGTGTAATAATAATAATAATAATAATAATAATAATAATAATAATAATAATAATAATAATAATAATAATTATTATTATTATTATTATTATTATTATTATTATCATCATCATTGATATTATTATTACTATATCAATTTTATACATAAATCAGTATCTTTTATTTCTATCATTTCTGTTATCATTATCGATAGTAGTGGTAGCAGTGGTAGTAGTAGTAGTAGTAGTAGTAGTAGTAGTAGTAGTAGTAGTAGTAGTAGTAGTGCATATAATTTCCTTACTTATAATTCCATTAGAATATAATTGGTTATTTGTACAAAGGCAAAATTCCTGACCATGAAATACCGCGGCGTTATAAAAACCACATGAGACGATCGCACAAAAACTGGTCTGGTCGTTTTCAATTCACTTAATTATATTTTGTGGCTTCAAGGCAGTAAACAAAAGTTAGTGACGGAAATAGTCAAGTATCAGTGACAAACATTATACTTATTCACTGTATCGCTCACGCACCGGCTATTTCCTTCTCTCTCTCTCTCTCTCTCTCTCTCTCTCTCTCTCTCTCTCTCTCTCTCTCTCTCTCTCTCTCTCTCTCTCTCTCTCCTCGGTGACACTTGCGGTACGTCTTGTTTGTCTCCTGACGTGTGATAGGTATCCCAAGGAGAAGCCTGGTTTTCTTAATTATAAACGATGAATTGCTGTCCTGGAACTAATCAATATGTACGTAGTAACTATCTCAGGTAAAAAAAAAAAAAAAAAAATAATAATAATAATAATAACGGATGCACATCCTTTATAACATACTTGCAAGGTCGACACGAAAGTTCACTTCATTTTCTTTGCATTTCTTTCCGCATATAATTTCATCACCATGGTTCATCATCATCTACTCACCTACTCATTTTTTATCCATATACATTTCTTTTTCAATAATAGATTTTCATATTTTTTTCTTTCTTTAACCATTAAAAAAGACTTCATTCACAACAATTTCATCTTTTTCATGAGTTTTTTTTTCTTTTCATCCAGACATGGAAGAGACAGTTCACTGGGAAGGTGCGCCATGTAAGTTAGAAATTTCTCGGATCAGACTCGCTTTGTGGGAAAAGTAAAATGATAACTTTGCAGAATAATAGCAAGGAAACTTTTTTTTTCTTTTTTATTTCTAACGGCGTTCAAGACTGACCTTAATTACTAGCCTCCAGTTTTTGAATTTGATCCAAAGACCCACCTCACGTGTAGCTTGCACAGGCATTTAATTAGCAGAGCGCAAAAATTAAAGAAGGGGAAAAAAACAGTAGTTTCCACACCGGGTTATTCACAGAAAAGTTTCGACAAAGTTACATGCCGATGCAGAAAGGAACGGGACTACCACGATATTCTCTACCACTCAAGAAACAAGCTGGGGACGAGAACCACCTCCCGGCACGTCCCGAGGGTCTGTCGGCAGGTAAACACGAGCTAACAAGACCACCTGCAGCACCCGGCAAAACCCTCCTTCCCGGCCGGGAGCGTGCCCCACACTGAGCTTCTCCGACGGGCAGCAGCTGCAGTCATCCCTGTCTCCCCGACTCTCGCCCTCCCACCGCCCTCGACTGCCCCCTCGTCTCTTACCTACCCCAGGCCCCTTTCCCCCGCCCTGTCTCCTCCACCTCTTCCACCACCATCAACACGTCCTCCTCCTCCTCCTCCCCTTCTTCTCCTCCTCCTCCTCCTCCACCTGTATTTGATCACCTTCTTCTAGCCTTCTTAGCTAACTGCTTGAGTGTGAGTGTGAGAGAATGAGTGGTGGCAAGGAAGATGGGGTAAAGGTGTGTGGGGGGCGGGGGGCGGGGGGCGGAGATGTAGGAGAGAAGACTCGCCGAGGATGTATGCCTGTTTACTGGCGGTCAATTATGAATGAGAAGCAAAAAGTGTAAATACATGCAAGACTCTCTAGACACGGAATGTTTGTTCAAAGACAGGTGGGCAGAGGCGTGCACAGACAGTGGCCATAATGATTTATATGACTTAATACACGAACGAAATACAATCATGGATATCCCCAACAAACAAACAGACATATAAGCAAATGTAAAACTATGCAGTCGAACAAGTTGGCCCCACACATACGTACAACTTTCTTCTTTAATTCGTTTTTATTTATTTATTTTTTGTGTGCATGTCTAAACGCGAGACAGAGAGAGAGAGAGAGAGAGAGAGAGAGAGAGAGAGAGAGAGAGAGAGAGAGAGAGAGATAGAGAGAGAGAGAGAATGTGTATGTGTGTGCTCATGCGCGGTGAGGCTCAGGTGTGCATGAGTTCCTCCAGGCGTGCAGGTGTCTTGGTGTGTTGCTGAGTCAACATCAACTATATTCCAAACGTCACGTGGCGGACTGTTCTTTTTTTCCCTCTATTCCAACTTACTTGAGCACAAACGTGACCTTGAATATCGTACATCCCCCTAATGACTTATAAGGAGGAGCTACGTACTCCTCATTCTTCCCTCTCCATAGAGACTATCCTATGCACGTTTTATTCTTCATTTTGTTTGAATTAGTGAATGAAGAACATGACGCAAAGTTGGTATGCATATTACTATCTTTTGTTTATTCTTACACCATTTAGTTTACAAAAAAATATTCGTATTCAATACAAATATGTGAAATCTCGTGTGTGTGTGTGTGGACTGGCGTTATTCATCCTACTGACTGATAAGTGAAGCAAGTCACATACGGGCACCCACACACTGGACTGTTCCTGTTGACTGCAGAGATGTGTAGAGCAGGGCCAGGGTATTAAATGGTATCAAGGTCTGTGTGTCGTCGCCTCTTTTAATGTTTGCATGTTGTTATGGTACCTTTATATATAAACTTGACGTTATGGACTTGCATTTACATATGCAACTCATTCTTCACCTTTTTTTCCTTTTCTTCTTCTCCTGTTTCTTTTTTCTTATTACCATTTGTATTGTTATTATTATTATTATCATTATCATTACTATTGTTATTACTGGCCTTTGATATCTGAGGGATGACGGCACGAACCTCAGTAAAAATGTCTCTCAAATTATCTGCCTGCGCTACCACTGGAGAGAACAACCAAGTAAGTCTTCATGAATTCAGTGGGACTTGACTAAGCCCCACACCAGAAATGCCCATCAGCGGTATATAGATACAACTTTTTGCATGCGATATGAAACCATTATATAGAGTTTAACATTGGGAAGGAAAATGTGGTGAATGAAATAGAAGCCGATTTAGTTAGAGTCAAAGTGTTTATTCTCGAGATTTTACGTAAAAGACAAACGAAGCATATTTATTGTGGAAGACAGGATGGTTGAGTATCACTAAAAGATTGATAATTTCTTCAAAGGTTACGGTGAGTTTATGTGATAATAAAATTCAATGTTTGTCGAGCTTCACATGTAAGTATCAGTCTGCCATCAGCTATATCTTATGTGTCTTATTTGCAGGATTTATTAAATACTTGAGAAATAACACTGAGAAATGTAGAAGAGTCTTATTTGACAACGTAGGAGTAGCTAGAATGAAAGATTTAAAAGAGAATATAAATTATGGATGAACTGAAAGAATAAAGGATAAGACATAACCATATAGACTTTTTATATTATTAAGTTTAGTGAAAAAGAGAGGCCCTTTACCATTGTTCCGTTAGAATGTCCATTACAGGAAGGTTGAAAGATGAATTACAAAAGACAGATACCACACTGGGAAAACTAAAAATGAGAGAGAGAGAGAGAGAGAGAGAGAGAGAGAGAGAGAGAGAGAGAGAGAGAGAGAGAGAGAGAGAGAGAGAGAGAGAGCGAAGAATCA
>CM035203.1:13632616-13643552 GCA_020233015.1 Callinectes sapidus | reverse complement strand
ATATATATATATATATATATATATATATATTGTATCTTACATCGTTACCACATTGTAAAATGATTTCGCTCCTTATGACTAACAAAAGAAAAAATAAGATAAAAACAGCGTTAGTTTTCTTTTTCAAAGTTTTGCCCATTTATGTATCAGAAACACCCGAGGAAGTGTTTTTCAAATAGTTTTCACACCAAGAATGCTCTCATCAAACTCCAAAGACCCTTTGAGGCAGACACACAAGATAAATATAAAAAAAGATTGCAACTTCGCATTAGAATGTTGTAACTCTGCTCTCCTAGTGTTGTGGAAGTAATGGACACAGTCACAGAAGTAATAACTTTCTTAAATAAAACATATGCACACTGTCGAAGCAACATTTCAAAACACATGTTCATTGTGAAAGTTAAAGGTGTTTCGTTCTTCCAGCGCGTTTTGTAACTTTAAATTCTAGACAATAAAGATGTTATTTCGCTCAGTTAACATAAAGACAATAGCATTTCTCATTACATTTATTAGAGTCCATTCATTAGTCAAAAATTTGATGAACTTTTTTTTTTTTTTTTTTTTTTTTGAGACACTTAATATACATCATAACAAATATGTGTTTAAATTGTTATTATTATTATTATTATTATTATTATTATTATTATTATTATTATTATTATTATTATTATTATTATTATTATTACTATAATAATATTAATAATAACAATAATAATAATAATAATAATAATAATAATAATAATAATAATAGTAGTAGCAGTAGTAGTATATCTTTTCATGGAAATGAGTCTAAATTTTGAAACATGGAATTATAGACAACAAACTCTTATTGCCACCCCAATGTTTCATTTCTCTGGTTACTTAATGCATTCATATCTGACGACATTTTCTTCTTCTATTCAGCAGTGAAACCCTTAAATATTCAATGAAAAAAAAATCCCCCCCAGCCAATTTTGTGCCATGGATCATCATAATGACGGGGAGAGACTTTCAACTTTCCAACTAAGATAACATAAGCCTGCTAAGGTGGCAAGAAAGCGCTATTCCTCTCTCTAATTGACGTCCTAAAAAGGTTCGAACGTTGGGCCATGAGTCACGACCAGCATGTACCGTTGTGTCTTTTCCCTCCTCGCACCACACCGCACTCCAAAAGTGTATAACAAAATTACATAACAACGCTGCTGAACACACGTACCTCCCACTCACCAAAGGCGCTGTACTCAAGTTAGTCATTCTCCTTTGAAACAAATTTAGCTACACTTTCCCAATGTGAAGATTTACCCATTAATTGTGAAACAGTGTTGAAAAAAGGTCATTCCTGCGCTATATCTAGTAAATTTTCTATGGTAAATAGCAATTAAGAATCTAAGAGTTTTGAAGTCCTAGTAAACTTCACTGATATATAACGGTTTTCTTAAAAAAAAGGTTATTTCCTCTCGATGAAGGCTTAGCATATCTGCAATTAACATACATAACCATCACCGTACATCAAGCGGCGGGATCGATGGGAAGGAGATGGATTTAAACTCGGCAAAATATCTACACATTTTTCAGGTAGTGTCAATATTTACGGTCTTCTACCTTCCTTTACGTCTTCATTATGCGGAGTTTTCGTACTCTGGAATGAGGCAACGACTTGGCGGGTGTTGAAGCATGAGTTACTGCGAGGCGAGCGTGTCTTAAGTGATGAGGTGAACGTGTTTTGTGCCGCGGTGTTTTCCAGACGGTGAATAGCAAGTCGAGAACTGAAACATTCACGCTCTACTCTATTTCCAGACGAATAATGTCGGACTCGGGATCGTTCCCTTGAATACGTTCCCTACAATCTGAACTCCATTGTTTACCCTCCTTGCTAATCTCCTTTCTTGATTAATCTTCCTTTGCTGACTTACCTCCCTTCAGCCTCCGCGCCCTCCCTCCAGTCTTAAGGTCCCCCTCAGGGTCGCGCATCTTGTACTGGGAGATAGGGTGTCTAGCTCTCCACTCTGCGTGAAATAAGGGGTCAGGACCCATCAATCTGCGAGTGTGAGCGATGGTGTGTGTGTGTGTGTGTGTGTGTGTGTGTGTGTGTGTGTGTGTGTTTTACGTCCTATGATCGAATCTTCTCTATTCTTTTCTTTCTTTTCGGTTCTTTTCACAATATATCAAAATTATCCATCCTTTTCCTCCATCATCGTCCTCCTGCTTCTCTCCCTCCCTTGCCATCAGTTCTCTCTCATTCCTCGCGACGGTCCTCCATCAGCTCCATCCACCTCCACCATCCACACTCCTTCGTCTTAATAATAAGGTTAAAAGCCGAGTGGGGTTGTCTCACACTATTATTATCCTCATCAAGATAATTAGTTGGACGATGAGAGCAGCTGGAGAGATGGAAGGAGGATGGGAGGGAGGGCAGGAGGGAAGGAGGGAAGCAGGGAGAGAGAGGGAGGTAACCTTGTTAGTGAGCCAATATTTCCTCTGAAGAAAACGGAAGGAGACTGAATGAGGAACTAAACTGCGTTATAATTAATCGCCCATTAAGGTGAATTTCGCTGCTGATTTCGTAGCTTTTAAGAGGCGTGAGTGGCACACATTATTCTTGTCTTCTGGGAGTCTAGATTCCCGAATTTTGGTGCTCAGTTTTCCGTCTCCCTCTGCTGTGCCGCCCAGTAATTATCAACGTCAAATATTTCAGCTTCATATTCGTGTACGTAAAATTATCTCCTAGAGCTCCACCTGAACAATACTGATACAAAAAGAAAAAAAAACACATTATTATTCATCATGGCAGACTCATTTCTGACTGTCTGACGTCCTTACTAATTCACAAGGACTATAAACTGGAGTGGCGCGGCAACAGGTCAGCATAACCACAGGGATAATCTTCCTCTATTCATCTCACGCTGTCTCTGTCCTGCAGTCAAATCATGAATTTCAATGAGTAATGTCGAATAACTAAAGACTATCAAAAAGGAGATTAATGTTATCTGCTCCCATTCGTTCAATACCAAAAAGTAAAGAACATTGTCTGTTGTGCTATTATCAGAGACAAAATGAGATTGTTTATGTCATACTTTTACGCATCTGGGATGAAGAAGACTGATCCAAGAAATAAGCAAAAGGATGGAATTCCAAACTATCTGTGAAAATTTAAATCCTGTTAATCCTGCTAATAACAAGCTAAATAAGGAGAGCGTGAGGTGAGCTAAACAAGCACAGAGGACACCTGCAGCGCCAAGAGATGCCTCAGGGCCTGAAGATCATGTGACCTCAAGGGAAGCTTACTCGACGTTTCAGGGCTTAATATGATGAATTATACCTCTAATTTATCTGACATTAAAAGATGATCGATGGATGCAAAAAAAACCGGTTTGCGCACGTAGGAATGCACAGAGGTGGGCAAAGGGAGAAAAAAGAGAGAGAATGGGAAGACGACAAAGGTTGCTACAGACTGGATTACCGGCCACTGGTCAGCCGAGTTTGTTTACATTCTTATCACTAAAGCTCTTACCGGAGAGTCCTGGACCCTGATTGGCGCAACGATTTGTCACTGTGATATCAACACTTCAATCTTAATTTACAACGCATGGATTTATCTCAGTCATCACAGCACAGCACAAGCCGATCAACAGGCATGAGTTCCGGCCTCAGCAGCGCATGTTTCGTGAGGCGCAGTGTAGTGAGTGTTGCTGCTCGATAACGCCATGTACCCTCTGCTTCTCCTGGGCAGTAATGATTCACGAGCACTGCTGGAAACTTGTAAAAGCCGGATCCCCGCCACTATAATGCCTAAACATTGTCTTTTTATTACTATTATTTTAAGGATTTTTTTCTGAACGAACAGCTCCTAGGGTAGGTATATTCAAGGAGGAAATTACTTGGTAAGTTTTAGGTGAGGAGATAAGGGCTGAACTATTCCCTTCGAAGGCTGCAACATACATTAAGTCTGCCTGATGAATCCCTTACTCCTGGCCGACACTCACTGCCGTCGGCCGAGTGTTATCTGGCTTCGATATTTACATAAAGAAATACAAGGCGCAATTTACTCCATTTGCATGCAGAGCAAGATTATATACTTCATTGGCGCTATAGTGAAGGCTATTGAAAGCGGCGGCCGTGAGTTGTTATACGAGGTTTACTGCTATATTTTTTGTACCCTGACAGGGCACGCCTCATCCCAGCATGGCCTCACCCTACGATACTGCTGAGTATATAACACTAAATTCTTCATAAGCTCTCGTTATGCATTTATATTTCACAGCCATACTTAACTCTATCAGTCTGACATGCAGCGGGAACACTTTATCTCTACACAGCTGATAACATGAAAAGTATGTCTCGTGAAAACAGAGGAGTGTAGCCATTCACTATCCACACTTCTCCTTTCAACCTTAACTTTTAATCTTGGAGAAGAGTGAGGTTTATTCTCTAAAGACTTCTCAAGTGAAGCTCACTCACCTGGCATACATGATAAAATGCACTTTCGCACCTTCCTTGTGTCAAATATTTGCATGTGAAAGCACTTCGCAATAATGACAGCACGAGTCCTCTTCCTACAGTATTAAGAACAAACGATTGCAATGCATAATAAGAAAAATAAATAAGCAATCAAATGGATAAACAAAGGAGATTACAAGAAATCATTATGTTTACAAATGAGGTATCTGTGAAAAGCAAACCTATCTGATTCCATTCATCATCCCTTATTCATTATTTCTTTTCTTCTTTTCTTTCAAAGCTCCCTAATGATTACTGGCATTTCATCAATGAATACGAAAAAAAAGACTCGCCATTGCTCTGTGACGCTAAAAATAACCGCAGCTAAATGATAAAATGTAAGTGAGTGACATTAACTTGATAACTGCCTCGCTCCACAGTAACATGTGGCAGCCTGCACCCTCAACATGAGTGCAGGTGGTTTTGACATGCTGGCCCACTACTTGTACAATTACGGTGGTGATGGTGGTGGTACTGATTCTTGTCATGATAGTGGTTACAATGGTGATGATGATGAATAGTAACAAAAAGAAAAACTAACAGCAACAATGATCATCCTCATTGACAAAAATTACAAGCATGATGATGAATAACAACAAAAACACAAAGCAATAGTAACAATCATCATCATCATCAACGGACAAAAGCTACAATCATCATGGCAACAACCAACACTCACATAAGGAGTCAGAATGAGTCTTAACATTTACTCAAGCCAAGCAAATAAGCGATAACTACCATTTTAAATAACAGAAAAAAAGTTAGTTGGTCTTGCCATGCTTCCTATTCCACTTATTTGTAGGAAAGTCATAATATTCCTTTTTTTATCATAACTTTCAAGGATTTTCCAGAAGTGACTAATTTTCACTTTGCCTCTCAAATGCCTCTCAGCGTCAATCTCAGCCTCGTATAGCGTCCCAGCGGAGGCCATAATGAGCTTTTTGCCTCTTTCCTAAAGTTAAGACGCTGTTTGACCAGAGCTATTAAACTTGCAAACTGTCCAAGGTTACCTAGACAGTCCTGATGACTAAAGCAACTTTCTTACTAGTAAATCAGTAGACACATCCGTGAACTAAACATCTTTATTTCATACCAGAAGCCAGTGGAATTTTAGAGAAACATTCAACAAAAAGTCTTATTTTAATTTGAGTTTTTTTTTTTTTTTTTTTTTTTTTTTTAGCAGGAGCCTGCATATGTCTAATGGATATATTGTTTAGTTTTCCTGGATTCATCTTTTGCATTTTGCAACATTATTCTTTTTTTTAATTCATGCTTTACATTTTTTTGGGTGGAAGGAGGCGAGACTGCACACAAATTCTAAAATATATTATACATTATTAAATATCGAACACTTTAAGAGGATATATTAATTTATTTTCATCCTTCGGATCATTCTGGCTATTTACAACACGGACATGTCAAATAGTAATGTGGGTTTAAAACAAACATCTTTCAATGGTGGATTACGAATTGTTGAAGTCGAGGCGAGGCTGTTGGGTTGCGTTCCGTACCCATTTTCTGCTACTTAAACAGGAGCTCCAGCGTGAAGGGAAAGAAAGCCAACAAGTCTCTACCCAGTACGCTGTAGAAGTTTGGAGTAAGAAAAAGACACTTTAACAAAAAAAGCGTGCACAGACACATAAACCAAGTGTAAAATAAAGGGAAAAAAAAAGAAACTCATAAAAATGCATTTAAGACAGTGAGATTATATTGTTTTAAATTCTGGTTATATTGCAGAAACATAATGTTTCTTTCAGCTCCGTGAGGTATTATGGTAGTTACGTCATTGGTCTCTCTCTCTCTCTCTCTCTCTCTCTCTCTCTCTCTGATCTTGAAATCATGATGCTGCACCAACATGTGGTTATGCTGCTCATTTTCTCTATGTTAATCATTTCTATGTTAATGATGAAGAGAGAGAGAGAGAGAGAGAGAGAGAGAGAGAGAGAGAGAGAGAGAGAGAGAGAGAGAGAGAGAGAGAGAGAGAGAGAGAGAGAGAGAGACAGTGTGTGATGCCTCCAACATGAAAGGAAACAATATTTTATTAAACTAGAGTGAAAACAATATCATAAATAAAACATCCCACGGGCAACCTGAGTACCAACCACATTATCCACACAAAGAAGCGAGCAGAGACCAAACAAAACACCACAAAAAGTTACACGTGCACTCCAACCACGCCACACTAACCACAAACAAACAATCAAAGACCATAACTAAGCAAACACAAGAACTGTTCAATTAGCTCAAACCTTCCTCTAAAAAGATCTCTCTGTTCACTAAAGCTGACCTGATTCCTTCCGCCGCTTATACAATAATGATCCAACAAAGGTAATACACATATAAGTATAATCTCCTTCTCCACCAGTGAACAATTCCTGTTAAGAAGCGCAGCTGAACGGTTCTTTCTTTCAATTCGAAACATAATGGAGAGAAAAGCACAAAAAGCTTATCCTTCCCTTTACTGTCCTCCCTTCCTTCCCCACTGAAAAAACTCCCTTCTATTTTTTATTCTATTTAATTTGTTTATATTTTTTTTACTGTCCTTCTATATGCTTTCATTCTCTTTTTTCCTTCGTGGGCTCTACAATTCTCTCTCTCTCTCTCTCTCTCTCTCTCTCTCTCTCTCTCTCTCTCTCTCTCTCTCTCTCTCTCTCTCTCTCTCTCTCTCTCTCTCTCTCTCTCTGTCAGACTTTATTAAATCCTGTGTCGAGTTGCTTTTTTGTTTTGTCTACGTACACTATTCTCTTCTTCCGTTCCCATGTGCTATTCATCTGTTCCTCTCCCTTATCCCTGTCTTCTTTCTTTCCTTCTCGCTATTACTGACTTCCTTCCTCTTCCCCGCCCTCCCTTTCTCTTTTATCCCCGGCACTTTCTTCTCATCCCTCTCCCTCCTCCCTTCCGGTCCACTCGCCTCTCTCTCCCTTCCATTCCTTTCCTTCTCATGCATTAACGCTAAGTCTTTCTGCAGCATATTTAGTGGAATTATTCAAACATTAATAATCCTAAATGGAAGTTTACAGACTCTCCTACAGAATTTGAATTTTCTTTCGCGAATAATCGGATCTACTCAACTCTTAATTCTGTGATCCCGTCAGGTAAAGAGGAAGCTTTCGCCTTTTAAACATTTTTTTTTTCTCTCTCTCTCTGCTTTCTCCTCACCACCACTCCAATAACGCTTCGTCTTTTCCACGCTTTGTTCTTCCTGGTTTCCTCCTCCTATCACTCGCCACTTCCCATGCGCCCCTGCCTTACCCTTCACTAGGTCTTATGCTGAATACAGAGGGTAAGGGACAACAATCCTGACCTTAAAAATGCAAGGGATCTCGCTGGTATCAATGCTTCTCTGTCTGAATAATTCCACAGTGTACAGGGGACAAGATTCTTTTCCTTTCCTATATTACCATTGATATGTTAATAATATACACATAATAGATGGATGTCGTATGGGTTAGACGTTTTCTTAATATTTGCAGATCGTGTGTAGTGATCTAGTCATATTTTGATAGTTTTCTTTCTGGTATTTCTGACTTTGTGATTAGTGTTTGTATGATTTTTTTTCTTTCTTTCTTTCTTTTTTTGCGCACCATGACACAGCCAATATATGCAAATTTCGTTGTCTCTATTAAACCAAAGACATTCTCTCTCTCTCTCTCTCTCTCTCTCTCTCTCTCTCTCTCTCTCTCTCTCTCTCTCTCTCTCTCTCTCTCTCTCTCTCTCTCTCTCTCTCTCTCTGTCTCTCTCCTTCCCCTTGTCCTTGTATCCTGCCTACATACTACATGATCTCCTTCCCTCTCTTTCACTCTCTCCACGACCCACAATCTCTCACATCTCCTTCATTAAAATTTATTCAAGTCCTCGAGCACCCTCTCTTCGCCCTTGCCTACCTCGTTCCCTCACCCTTATTCTCGCAGCGGCTGCCTTACTCCTGCCTTTTTGTCTCTCCCTTTACCTGTGCTCAGTGTTGCGGCGCCTCTGGTCACCAATTATCTGTGGAGTTCTTTGGTCTAGCAGGACACCTGGAGCCTCCCCTGCTCCTTCTTTCCTTTTCTTTCCCTTTCAACCGCGGGTGGCTCCCCGTCCCTTTGATGTTTCCACTGTAATAAGGTGACCTACTAAGGAAGGACTCATGTCACCGTAGAATGTGTTGAGGCGGTGTTACGAAAGAAGGAAAAGATGCAACGTTTATTTCATTATTAAATTTTTCTCTAGCTTCTTTTTATTATTATTATTATTATTTCATTTGTTGATATTTTTTCTTATGATAATTATTGTGTGTTTCCGGATTGAGCTTTTCAATTAAGACTATGTGAGGATTAACTTGGCGATATGAAACCAGAGATCTGAGAATATTTAGTGATAATTGTCTGTCAAATGGCTCCCCTACTCCAAAATGTGTGAGTGTGCGGTGGTCGGTATGTCTGCAAGGTTAGAGCAGGTCATCCAACGCACGCTCCACTGATCCGACTGTGGCTGCGAGTGTTGCCTGGGGTTATCGGTGATTGCAGGTGCGCTACTCCTCGCTGGCCTGCCTCATACATCACACACATCCCGTGCAACCTCTCAAGTGCCGCAGACTGTCGCACTACACGTCAGCCTCATGTACGTCGTCTGAAGCTATCCTTATAATCCTTTTCCCATTTCTTGTTCACTGTCTATGTCTGCAACCCTTCTCCCCCCTCCCCCCCACCTCTCCAATCTGTGTCTCTGCTGCCGGCTTGTTCGCCACGCCCCTCCCTCGGCTATGCTCCGCTAACAACTACGTTCTGGCGACTAGTTTGGAGTTGCAAAAAATACAAAACTAGTATTTCCACAGTGTGCAAAAAATGGAGTTGGATTCCTGCCTTTGTGTGTCTCATGTAATTAATGGAAAATATGGCAATAAGTCGTACATACATGTGTGTGTGGCGAGGCCGGTGCATAGCTGGGCTTAAATTAATTTTGTGAATGGAAATGCGATTCTGTAATACTAATAAGTACTCCTAGCGTTTTGCAAACATTTCATAAACTTCAAAAAAAATAATAAAAAAAATAAACGTTAAACTTTCAATAACATCGATGTACAAGTTTTCCCATGAATATTGTCAGCCTACTGAATGAAAGCTATGAACTTAGCAGAAATGCAAAACGATGACGGCTGGGTTTATAGAGTTACTTTCCATAAGTTATCTTGGTTCTCAAATGTATTCTGATGACATGAAAACACTTGTATAGGAAAGGCAGCTTGGCTTCAGTTCTCGAGACTTAACGAGAATTCAAATATCATCGCTGAAACACTTGCATGTACAAAGAAAAAAGTTTCTGATGGATAAGAGGCTTAAACAATTCATGAATGTGGAACAAGAATTAGGAAGAGATAGAGAAAAGCGATATCAAACAATGATTTTCAAATAAAAAAATAACCATTGTGCGCAATGATGCTTCCAGTAAGACTCAGTGTTTTCAGTGACCGATCGTTTCATTCATATTGATCATTTTGAGTGTTCTCATTTTCTTAATACTAGAACACATATTATACGAATAAGATAACAAATTACTCAAGGATACTTCACAAACATATCATGGTTATGCATATGATTCGCTTTGGATAAAACATACAAACAGTTCTTGAAACTTCATAGACAGGCCATTGCTGATCATAATCCTTCTGTGTGGCTGCCACGAGGAAGAGTCAACACGTGTTGTTACGTGGCAAGGACAATGAAATATGTGAAAAAAAGAAAAGAAGTTGGAGTGTTAATTTTGGTAAATAGCATTCTTAAATCTTTAGGAAAATAATTTGATTTACAAGACAAAAACTGCTAAATAAAATCAGCATAAAAGAGAAAAATCTTAGCTACATCAGAGACTAATCCAATGAAAACACTATCAGAATCAATTACTAACACACAAATAAAAAATGAAGGCTTATTAACCTTTCATAATGAGAGCATCCGAGAGACAAAATGACAGCCCACGAATAAAACACCATTCATTAAATCTAATACCAACAATAACAAGCCATCCAGAAATAATAAAATAAAACCCCACTTGAAACTACGCCAAATGTTTCCTGGCCTAATTCACTTTTATATATATCATTAAAAAAAGAAGAATCTTAAGGGCCATATCCTTATTGCATCCTTATCCATATTAATTCCAGCTTCAATTACATTACGCTGCTTCAGGGGCGGGCCAGGCGTCCAGGGCGAAGGGTGGGTGGTAATTCTCGGATTGGTCGCGGTGCTGTACGTTACCTGAGGAATTAGTCGGCAGGTAACGAAGGTAATTAGTCCCGCCAGCCAGGTGTAATTGGCGGGGTGAGGTAAGGGTCGGCTCCTAGATATTATTTATATTTTTCAAAGGTTGTAGTTAGGTCAGTAATTAAAGGCGGTTATGTTACTTTTTTTCACTCGTATCATCCTCTCTCTCTCTCTCTCTCTCTCTCTCTCTCTCTCTCTCTCTCTCTCTCTCTCTCTCTCTC
>CM035203.1:13595660-13619500 GCA_020233015.1 Callinectes sapidus | reverse complement strand
GAGAGAGAGAGAGAGAGAGAGAGAGAGAGAGAGGAGAAGGAGGAGGAGGAGGAGGAGGAGGAGGAGGAGGACATAGTATGCGGCCAGGTGGACAGGTGGTGGACGGCTGAGTGACAGACCAACACTCCCCACTCCCCCTCATCTGCCTCGCCATCACATAACGCTGCACACCTGCGGCGCTACCATACACATAACCCACCGCCACACCTGCCGAGCTGCCACACATCTGCCTGGCCACTACCCGTGTCTTGCTGCCTCATGCACATCTTGCAGCCACACGTGCCCCGCCTCCTCCCTCCAGTCTGGCGCTGCACAGATGTTAAGAATCGTGCAGTGCAGCCCCACACGTGTCCCGGCATCCTGTCCTTGTCCAGCTGCATTACGTGTCCCCTTTGTTGGATGTAAGCTTGTCTGGTTGTGCTATTTGTGCGTTTTTAATTCATTCAAAGAGTAATGCTTATTCTAATTAGATTTTGTTACGTTTCTAAGAATACTCTAAAAGTTTACACAGGCTTTTGTAATTTAATGAAAAGTCGAGATCAACTCAGTGGTATGAGAAATTCATAACACATTCTATTTTCATAAATTGAATAAGGTGTATTACGAAACCAGGTAAAATGTAAATTGAAAAACATTGAACATTGAAGTTTTCTTAGGGTAAACGTGGAAAAATTCAAAACAGTTCATAAAGATGGTTTCGTATTCAAGATGAAAGAACATTTTAGGAAACTTTATTTTCTTTGGATGGCGTTATTTCTTTAGATTAAAGAATGATAAATAGTTGAATGTCAAGTGCAATAAATCATCAGCATGTAACAATTCTAAATACAATACATTATGATAGTATATATATATATATATAGTGAAAATCGTAGCATGAAGACCGAGAAGGATAAAGAGGAGATGCTGGAGTGAACATGGAAACACACTTCGAAAAAAATTAGGGATTCTGCAGCAGAGGAAAACCTACAAGGAAATTCCAAGAGGGGAGTGGCGCGGTGGGAAAAAAGTAATGGTAACGTGAATTAAGGAAATAATAGGCTGGGATCAAGTTCAACCTGATTCTCTCTCTCTCTCTCTCTCTCTCTCTCTCTCTCTCTCTCTCTCTCTCCCCTCCGTTCTTATTTTTCTTCGCATTTTACTTTTCTGCATTTATTATCTCACTCCCCCCCTCCTCCTCCTCCTCCTCCTTCTCCACCTCCTCTTCCTCCTTCTCCTAATCCTAATCCTACTATTTCTCCTCCTCGTCTCTCCATCCTCATGAATTACCCTGGAGCGGCAGTCTTGCATTATCGCCTCGAGAATCTTGTGCCTAACCAGCGCTTTGCTCCCCACGCATAACGCC
Source organism: Callinectes sapidus (assembly GCA_020233015.1). NCBI lineage: Eukaryota > Metazoa > Arthropoda > Malacostraca > Decapoda > Portunidae > Callinectes > Callinectes sapidus. Next base: position 13,618,155 of record CM035203.1, on the reverse strand, counting down.
ACCCTGCTCTTTAAGTCGACTTCCTGGTAGCTCTTAGGAGGAAATTTCGGCCTTGTGCGGATGTGTCTCAACGCTCTAAAGCTTTTGTCGCTTCCCAATCAGCTGGGAGGGATTAGCAAATACGGTGTTGGTCTCTTCGTGGCGTCGGAAGATTGTTAGAAGCATAAAATCTTTCAGGGAATTTCATAAGGGTATTTTTGTTGCAGGGTTATATAATACTGTCAGTTTCCGAGGTACTGAATGATCGATTTCTTTGAGTGGTTGCTTTAATTTGAACCTCGAATGATGACTATCATTTTGTGTACATTTTATATAAGTATTCACAATCTTTTACCGCTTCCCTCCAGAGGACCGACATCCAGACTTACCTCTATAATTCCCTATCATCTGAATTTTGTGGGTGGAGATCTCAAGACACTTACCCAGCTTTGGCCATTTTTTGAAGAAATAGCAAAACATGTAATATTTTTTACATAAATGTTGTTATTATTGCTCAGTACTTCTCTTGCATAAAAAAAGGAAGCATGTCAGTGTGTGTTTTCCATTCCGTGTGCATACAGTAACTCCCCGATGCGATTCTGGTCCATTTTTGCGTGTTGCGTTGTCTCGCTGTCACTTAGCGACAGTGATATGGTCGCGGTGGCTGCTTGACAGCTAGGACAGAGGGAAGAAAAGGACACAGTACAAGGTTAGGATAAAGAATTCAGAGCAAAAAAAAAGATAGATGTAGCTGGCTGCATTGTAGCTTATTCTGGCTATACGATCTTGCTTTTTTCCCTTTATTAGTGTATAAATTCCTCCCATGCATTTGTGTATGTTAAAAGTAGTAAAATTCCCCTGCATTGCTAAAAGATTTTGTGTTCATGATATTTTAAAGAAAAAATGCAAGTTTGCATGCATATGTTTATATGTATTTGAGTAACTAGTTATGCATGCGTGATAGCATGTAGGAGAAGGTAGGAGGCCTTGTGATACTTTGAATTACAGCATTGACTTGAGGCGCATAACGTCAGTTCCAACAAGAGAAATAGGAGTAGGAGGAAAGTGGAAAATAAACCAGCACTATGAACCATGGGGGGAAAGAAAAATTAGATACACTATAATGAAATATAATGACAAGGAGTGTGAGGGGCAAGTGTAATGAATGAGAGAAAATAAAGAAGCTGCAGAGAAAGTTATATCACGAGGGAAGGAGATTCGTATCTCTTGAGAGTTACGCTCATGCATTTTGATATCCAAGGGAAACTAATAATTCATGAGGATTTGGAAAGCACAAAAGGGAGGTGGAAGAGGGGAAGCGAAACAACTCACGATTTATGGAATGAGCAGGAACTGGAGACTTATTAAAGCAGTAAACTGGAACAAACTATCAGAGAAGAAAGGAAGGGAATTTGCTGCTGCACTTGGAAGCAGACGAGAATTGCCACAAAGAGGGAACTGTAAAAATTGAAGAATAATGCTTACACTTAAAACAGAAAACTAAGAAATGTAGCAATAGTAAGAATGTTACGATGCTATTGGAAAGATCATAAGATTAGTGACAAATTAGGCCACATCAAATAAAAAGGCGATAGAGAGCAAAATTTGGACAAACAACCAATACACACACACACACACACACACACACACACACACACACACACACACACACACACACACACACGATATCACGTTTGTTTGTTTGTTTGTTTTCATTTTGTGCCTCAATGTTTCTATGATGACTAAAACAGGAACAAAATAGTAAAAGTGGAAGATGTTGTTCAATGAAGTCTCCTGAAGAAATGAAAATAACAAAATAAGAGGAAGAAAACACTAGACAGGAGGCAGTAGTGAAAGAAAAAACAATGTGTGTGTGTGTGTGTGTGTGTGTGTGTGTGTGTGTGTGTGTGTGTGTGTGTGTGTGTGTGTGTGTGTGTGTGAGTGTGTGGGTGTGAGTGTGTGTGTGTGTGTGTGTGTGTGTGTGTGTGTGTGTGTGTGTGTGTGTGTGTGTGTGTGTGTGTGTGTGTGTGTGTGTGTGTTACCATGCACCCACATAATAAAATACCTTATCATGCCTCTATGTACGTGTGTGTGTGTGTGTGTGTGTGTGTGTGTGTGTATTTCTGGACCAGCCCGCACTATATTTACACTCACCCACCAACCCTTGCCTAGACCAACGCACACACACACACACACACACACACACACACACACACACACATTGTTCAGCTTTTTTGTTCTTTTGTGACTGAATTTAAACTGATGCGGGTGCGAGAGAGAGAGAGAGAGAGAGAGAGAGAGAGAGAGAGAGAGAGAGAGAGAGAGAAAGGGGATACTATGAACCTCCTCACCTCTCTCTCTCTCTCTCTCTCTAGTCATGGGAGGGCGGAATGCGTGGGCGGCGCGGCGTGGCGTGGCGTGGGCGGGTGACAGAAGAGTGAGTAATGAACCAAATGAAAAATACAATGAATTAGTAAGTCTTCATTAATTTACTCATGCATTTGTTTTATCTGTTTATTTTTTATGTTTCTAATGTTTCTTTCTTTTTTTACTTATTCCTTATTTTTTGTGGGTTTTTTTTTTTTTTGTGTGTTTTTCTATCTTTTCTTTACTTTTCTTTGTTTTGTGTGTTTTCGTGTTTGTTCCTTTAAGTGTTTTCATCTTTTTTTATTTAGTTAGTTATTTTTTTTACGTAAGACAATGAAGATGAGAAGCAAAATAAACCGATTCACTTGACATTGACTCCTCTTCCTTCTCTTCTTCTTCCTCCTTCTCTTCCTCTTCTTCTTCCTCCTCCTCCTTCTCCTCTTCGTTCTCCTTCTCGTTCTTCTCTCAATCTCCACTCCACTTTATCCTCATCCCGGAAAACACTTCATAATATATCTCCTCCTCCTCCTCCCCTTCCTTCTCCTCCTCCTCTTCCTCCTCCTCCTCCTCTTCCTCCTCCTCCTCCTCCATATCTTCACTCCTTACTCATTCTTTCATCCATCCTAGCTTATCCTGTTACCTCTCTCTCTCTCTCTCTCTCTCTCTCTCTCTCTCTCTCTCTCTCTCTCTCTCTGGTACGTACTTTTCAGGTGTCCTCAGGTGAAAGTTACACGTGCATTCCTTTTCTTACCTGTAATGAAGGAGAGGGAAGTCAGCACAAAGGAACACAACGGAAGACAAAGGAAGAACAAATATTAACTCTTGAACACATAGGAATACAAAGAAAGAACAAATGTATATCATTGATTCATATTATGACACAAACACGAAGGTACATAAAAGAAAACAAAGAAAGAACAAATAGATAAGTGGCGATCATAATATAACACGAATACTAAGGAAAATAAAAGAACAAATATGACTTTCGAACAAAAGGGAAGACAAAGAAAGAGCAAATATATATATCAGTGGCTATCATATAACACGAACACTAAGGAATATAAAGGAAGAAATATCACTCCCTCGAACACAAAGGAAGACAAAGAAAGAACAAATATTAGTGATTCAACAACAAAGGAACACTAAAGAATTAATTGTTGCAGATCTCTCTCTCTCTCTCTCTCTCTCTCTCTCTCTCTCTCTCTCTCTCTCTCTCTCTCTCTCTCAGGATTCAAACACGATATTTTTTTGTTTTATTTTTTTATTTTTCTTCTTTATTTCTCTTTTCCTTCGTTAACAATTGAGAATAACAATCTTGTGTCATTTCATAAACCTTCATTGTTTGTGTTCTCTTCAGTTCTCTTCATTAAACCTTCAAATAAAAGCTCAACTAAATACTTCACTAATACACAATGCATACATGAAAAAAAAGTATATTTTGCAGTTTAAAGATTTCAGGTAACTCTGGAACAAATAAAGATGTAGTAGAGTGATAAGTAAATAAGAAAAGAAGGAACGAATAGAAGTGAAAGTGTTAATAACTGACTGGAACATATTAAACTGAGTAACCAAATGACTGCTAAGTATATTAAGTAACTGTCAAACTGTCTCAAATCACTAACTCACGGACTGACTGACTAACTGAGACTCACTGATAGACTGACAGACTGACCAACATACACACTGACGCATTGTTCAACTCCACTCACCAAATAACTAAACGACAAAACAACTTAGACTGACATTGAATAAAGAAAAAAATATATATCCACTTTAAAGAAAATAAACAGATTGATTCATTGACCAACTAAATAAATAGATAAAAAATGCTAATAATAAAAGAAGGAAAAGATGAGACACAAAAGGTTAAGAAAATAAAGTCCAATGACATATGAGGGAGGAAAAGGAACAAGATATTTAATTAAGGAGGAGAGGGAGAGAGAGAGAGAGAGAGAGAGAGAGAGAGAGAGAGAGAGAGAGAGAGAGAGAGAGAGAGAGAGAGAGAGAGAGAGAGAGAGCCCTACCACTACCCACCCTAACCCTTCCTCATACATCACCTCCACCACCCCCACCTGCCCGGCCCCACGTGACCCACACAGCCGCCGCTCACCTTTAAGTCCCGCGGGGCGCCCAGGGAGACTGCAAGATTAATCACACACTGACAAAATACGAATATAAAGCCCATGACTGCAGGATCGCGCCAGTGCATTACAAGACATGAAGGAGAGCACTGCGCCGCCCCCTCCTCTACCCAATACCCAGTGCTGTGATCGAGATAATGGGATGAACATAGGTGGTGTAGGCTCGAGACGTAAGAAAATGAATGAATAATGGTAATTTGACGATGGAAATAGAAAGATGTTGATGTTATGAAAGGTAAATGAGTTATAAATAAGGAAAAAATAAATAGACCATAAGGAAAAATTCATTAAAACACCAAGTAAATTGCGGGAAAAAAAAAAAAACAGAAAATAACAACAGTAATAATAACAACGAAGAAAGTCAATAACAATCCTTTACTTTAATTCTCCGAACTTTTACACACACACACACACACACACACACACACACACACACACACACACACACACACACACACACACACACACACCAATACCTCGTTTTAATATTAGCCTGAACTGCCTTCCCCTCCCTCACGTTCTCCTTCACCCTCGTCCATCACTCACAGCCAGTCACTTCCTCACTCACTTCCCTCCACATCACCTCACACTTCAATACAGCATTATGAGACGCTTTCACCCCGCACCTCTACTTTCTTCAGGTTCTCTAGTCGCTGCAATCTAAACTGGCCCTTTTGTGTGACCTTGAGATTGCTGGGGATTACTCTACCATTCCTCTCTCTATCTCTCTCTCTCTCCACCTCCTTAAAGGGTAAGGTGGAGAGAGAGAGAGAGAGAGAGAGAGAGAGAGAGAGAGAGAGAGAGAGAGAGAGAGAGAGAGAGAGAGAGAGAGAGAGAGAGAGAGAGGCAATGGTAAGTTGAGGTGACGGGATTTTTACGGGTGTTTCCACGCTTCTGAATTAACAGGACTTTTACACCGTTAATCAGAGTAATACTGTTCAGAACTTGTCAATTATGGTTGTGGTTTTTGGAATGGTGATGGTGGAACGAAGCAACAATTGTCACACGAGTCTCGGTTCACGCTAAATAAAACACTGTTGTTCTGAAATATACATTGCTCGTGGAGGCGCAGGTTGGGAGGGCACCTGATATCGATCTTCAAGTGGTGGAAAGAATATAATAAAGATGAAAGAAGCAAAACTCACGCAGCCAGTCAAAAGAATAAGGAACTGATATGTACAATGATATATTAAAATACACTCAATCAATCGTGTCTTTCTCTGGTAAACTATGGAACCATATCGATCTTGAAGTGGTAGAGGGAATATAACAAAGATAAAATAAGCAAAATTCACAGTCAGTAATCAGAATATAGAGAAAATAAGGAATTGGTAGATAGAATGATCGATTACCGGAACACACTCAATCATTCATACCTTTCCCTGGCAAACTCTGGAAATCCCTACGTGCTTTTGTATTTTCAACTTCCTATGACTCGACTTCAATAGGGAAAGTTTCACATTTATCCTTTAGCTAACTCTCTCGGACTTAACAGAGGACTCCCAGCTAAATAGGCCGTTTCTTAGTACTCTTTTCGTTGCCCTTAGCCAGTTCTTACATAAAAAATTACGGAGTTTGAAAATATTCGACAAATTTCTGGGTGAGGATGACAAAGTTCAGTGTGTAGGCTTATTGCAGCTTCAATTATGCTCTCTCTCTCTCTCTGATGTTCTTATTAACTCCCCTGATGGAAGCTGCGGCCGAGGCAGGTGGCGGGGAGAGAGCCAGCCAGCCAGCCTCCCTACCTACGAAATATTGACAACCTCACCTTCCTGCTTCACTATTCATGTGTGGCGGCAGACGCAGCCCATACATCCACTCCTTCCCCAAACGCACCCCACTCCACAGATTCTTATGTGGACTCAATACACTTTTCTTTGTCTATTCTGTAGCCTCAATGCACTTTCTTCCCACTCAGCACTCATAACACACCCATCCCTTTATGCAGTCTTCACCCACTCTCTTTGCACTCAAAACTTCAATACAGTCACAAATATATCTACACCCACCATCCTTATGTACACTCGACCACATACAGTGCTCTCCATGCTATTCTTTATTCATATTTAGCTCCGGCAGTTTTATTTCCCCCTTTTTTTATCATATACCTTTCAGCTCACTCAATGTCATTCATGCATTCATAGTAACCCAACTCTATTCTTCAATATTCTACCTATTTACACACTCAATTCTTTTCTTTTACCACACCTATAGTCCAACACACACACACACACACATTCAATGCACTACACCTCAAACCATTCATACTAATTGTCCTTCAAACACATCCTGCATAACTAACCAAACTTAATACGCATCCCTGTTATCCACACTCACTCCCTCAGTACCAATGCTCAACACACACACGCCACTTCAACACCTTCCTTGCAGCTTGCCTCGCCTCGTGCTCATAAAAACACTACACAAATAAGCAGCATCTTATGAACTTGACCCAACCAGCGCCTGGGGTTTAGTGTGTGTGTCCGTTGAGGTGCTGAGATGACATTCCCTCATGCAGGATACTACTTAGCGATCCTCTCTCTCTCTCATCCCGTGACTCTTGTATTGGTTCCTCTACTAACACTGGAAGACGAAGTGAAGGTCCTTTGCCAATTGTGGGTGTTGATATTAGGAATTGTGGCGAAGATTTTAGAGTTTATTCATGTTTTGTTCCATTGTGGTGAGTCTATGTTTAGTCTATGGTAAGTTTGAAGTGTGTTTGTATATGGATGGTGGTAATGAGTTGATGGCATATTATATTTTGGGGGGTTTTCAGTGGGGATTATGGTAGATTTTGTAGTTCACTGGTAGTTACATGTTACATAGTGGTATTAATAACTTATGTGGTTTCAGATACTGATGAGTTAACTCTTGTGTCATTTATTGATTCTCTCTCTCTCTCTCACACACACACACACACACACACAGGTTGTCTCCTACTGAGCTTCTACAGAATGAATGAAAAATAAATAAACAATAAACTATAATATATTTAATCTATTTTCTTTTCATGAGTTAAGGAAACTGATGAAGGGCACAAAATTATAAAAAAAACTATCAAAATACTAATTCGACAAACTACATAACAAACCATTTCAAAAAACCTAAGCAATGTAGATCCCTCAATGGTAACTCATCCCCTTCAGTACTGGGATACGTTTTTACCTACAGTTTCAGGTATCATTAGATGATTTTATTGATGTTAGGAAGGGTCTATGGAGGTCAAAAGATTAACGGCCAGATTTTGTACCATTTTAATCCCCACATGTGTCTCTGAAGCTGTAGAAAATCATACAATAATAAACAATGAATACTGAAGGAATTAATTAATACTTCTATTTCAAAAGAGCTCAAATTTTACGAGGAAAGAAGAAACACAAGTAGGCAAAGAATTCAGAACACCAATAATAATAGAAGTAGAATATCTCGAACAGTAGAACAAGTAGAATATCTTGAACAGTAAGGCATATAAAAAAAAGAATACATAAAGAAAAAACTTGTGGCTGATCTATTTATGCACATTTGTTGAAGCAACAAGAACTGGTAAGAGCCGGCAGTCTTCACTGGACGGTGACTCAACGCTACTCAAACCTGTCCACCTCACCGCTCCTCTCTGCTGCTTAGATGATCCTGATTCAACACAATACCACACCACCAATCAACTAAAGATTCTCACTCACTCAGTATCATGACACGCTTTATTATGTACTCTGCTTGCAATAAAAGCTTCTAATTATATCCAAACATGTTAAAAATGTGTCTCAGTACTGAAGGGGTTAATTAATCAATCAATGCTGCATTCACTACAAGTTCACTGCATAGACAGGACATAGGCACACATCACACGGCAGCTTATGCATTAAAAATTTCCATGTGAAGTGAGTCATGTGAAATAAATGTGATGAGTGTAAGGCAGGAGCAGACATGACTGTGGAAATGTTCAGATATCTGCCAGAAATAATGTGTTCAGACTGCAGAAATTTAGGTTTGGGAAAGAAATGTGGAAGGAAATGGTTCTCTAATAGGGTAGTTGATGAATGGAACAGATTCAGTAACCCTTTTGTTAGCGCTGAGATAATGGGCAAGATTCCTAGTTTACTAAGAGGAGAAACCGTCTTGAAAACCAAGCTAGTCATCTCTGGCCTCGGAAAATTGTCATAGTGAGAAAGCACAGCGTTTCTGAATAAAGCTGTACGTTTCACACAAGGACTGTCACATGTAGGTCTGATGGTCTTGTAGCTTTCCCTATCTTCTTATGTTCCATGAGTATCAACACATAAGAATCCTCCACAAGCTTTTAAGAGAACACACATCTTCGCAATCATTACAAAACCCATCCAATAAATCTGCCAATAAACCTTTGCTAACTTCATCAATTACCAGGAAGCAACACAATCTGCCACAAAGGTTTATCCTGGACATCAGAATATTGAGAAGTCACCAGGAGCAACGCAACACAAAGGCCCAGAGATTAACACTCAGACACGGTGTTGTAATCCTGGCTTTCACCAAGTAGCCACACACCCACAGCTACAGCATGAGACCTCAGGACAGCAAAAACACTCCAAAAGTAGTTGAAATTCATGATAAAAGATTGAAAGTCTAACTATTTAAGCTTCTGAATAGCATAATCACACTCACACTAAAGGCCAAGAACAAAACAACAACAACAATAAGAACAAGAAGAAAGTTGAGGGGAAGAGGGACATAACACCATATTAGATCATCTCATCAGATTGCACACAGGCCTCCAGCAGACAGTGAGGCATGCAGATGGCACCATGACGTGAGAGGCATGGCGCTGGCACCCAACCACCACCACCACCACCCCCCCCACCACCACCAAACATAGAGAAACAGGGCCCATACCAACAGATTCTCAAGTATGTAGCTTTTCTTTGACAAATTTCTAGTCTTAAAATCCATCTTAACTTCCCCAAAATTGGTGTTGTACTTTAGCCACTATCTCATCAGCAGTAAATTTGAAGATTAAGATGAATTTTAGGACTAGAAATTCATCTAAGAAAAAGTACCATATATACTTAAGAATCTCTGTTAATACAGGCCCACCAGGTAGGTACTGTTGCACCACAGACAGCCCTTCACTACTTCCTCCTGACACTGTGACAAGGACACTCACTGACATGGACAGATGCAATCATGGTAGCAATGCAAAGGAAGGGAGTCACAAAGGGAGATACAGGACAGAGAAAGGCAGAAATAACTGGAGACTCAAACATGGTGTCAGCCACTCACTTTAAGGACACAGTGAAGGGAGAACAACACTGTCAGGGAATAACATAAACACATCACTGCTCTTCTAAATGCCAGTGGATGCAGGATTGAATTTCATATGCATGTTAATCTTAAAACATGCGACACATTAGATCTTTTAAACATATTTAGTAGTAATGATACAAAGAGAAGGTGAATGACCACCACCACCACCACCACCACCACCACCACCACCACCGCACTAGCTCCAACCAAGACAGGAGGCACGCACCACAGCCCATGTTGGTGCAGGCAGATGATACTGCTATTATCAGCCATGCTACTCAAAGAAGGTCTGTGCTACACACACACACACACACACACACACACACACACACACACACACACACACACTTGTCTATAAAATCTTTCATACATTTCAAAACAAGAGTGGAATGCACACAGCAATGAGGGACCAAGAGCTTCAGTCAGTGCCATCCATCATCACTGTGTTGCTCATGAGACAAATACAGTAACATGTTCACTGACACAGACATAGTAAGGTTTGTATTCTGAAACATATTTGTGCTTCACCTCCATTATTTCAAAAGGCTTTATTCAAATTTACAGAAGTTTTTCTAAGGTATTTTTACAGTTTAAGAAGCAGAGTGACAAGATTTCTACTTTATCAACTGGAGAAATACTCTTGAAAACATCGCTTATCATCTCTGTGGCCTTGGAAAGAAGTCGTGGTGAGAGAGCAAAGCGTTTCTGAATACAGACCTCGGCTTTTAACTGACACTGAATTTAAGAAAGAAACTTCACTGATCTGTCAAGCAACTCAGCTCAACCACATACAGCCTCGGTGGTGGAAATAAAGCGTACAACATGACACCTGGTGAATCAAGAGACATGTCACTCTATCCAGCAGCACACAGATACATCCACACTGCCACATCCATGCTTGGTAATATATATACATCCACACTGTCACACCCTTTGCTTGGTAATATACATCCATCCACACTGTTACATCCTTGCTTGGTAATGTACATACATCCAGTGTTTATGTGTTTGGAGTGTATTATTGTAGGTAAGGGTAAGAATGGTGTGTGAGTATGGATGCACTGCTTGTGTTTTGCCTGGGCTACACTGTGTTGGATTGCCAGACTAATAGAGATGGATTTATGTAATGTCTTCTGATGGTGACCACTCTGATGATAAACAATCTAAAATAACACCATAACAAAAACATCACTCTGCACTTCATACAACTCTTGAATGACGTGACTGTGTGAGACGGTTCCTTGTCTTAATGAACATAATTACTGCTCTTTTGTTATACATTTCAAAGGCACCAATTAGACATGCATCCCATTCATGGACACACAACCACTCATTTGCAGCTGTGTGGCGACTCAACCACTGCAATGACGAGCCACTAATCATAAAGTTCACAGCGGCCTCATCTGCCAGTCATATGAGAGATTCAGTTCCATCAACCACCACCAACACATACCAATGGTGACCACACAAACACTGGCTGTGTGTGGCCAGACTCACGACACTTTACCCTTCCATAATAAATAAATAACAATAAATAAATAACAATAAATAAATAAATAAATAAATAAACAAATAAATCGGTAAATAAAATCCCCTCAAACACCAGCCGTCAATACCACATCAGTAACACGACACAAGCTACAAGGCTGCCATATTAAATAAAGCACTGGTGTAGGTAATCTGAGCATTTCTTATTCTTTTTTACATGTAGGAGAGGAAAAATGGCCAAGAACATAAAAAATTTTTAAAAATAGACCCACTTAGTTGCCAGTCCCCTTGCAGGTCCAAGAGTTATCCAAAAGAAAGGGATAAATATCTTAAAACCTTCCTCGTAAATGAAAATGTCAAACAATGTTGGAAATACAGAAGTAGAAGGGGAATTCCAGAGTTTAATAGAGAAAAGGTATGAATTACTGAGAGCACTGGTTGACTCTTGCATTGGAGAGGTGGACTGAGTACAGGTCGAAGGAAGAACAAGCATACATAGGTTAAGGGTGATGCTCCTTAAGAACACCAGCCATCACCAGCATAAAGTTAAACAACAAGCAACAAAGCAATCACATAATACAAAGAACAAGGATCAAATAGGAGTCTGAATACGAGTAGTTAGATACAACTTGGAACTTCTTTAACTCATTGCCTCCCTCCCCTTTCTCCAAACCCTGAAATTGATCTTTGAGGAGACTGGCAGATTAGTGGGCTTTTATTTTCACTGAGGACCAGAACAGGGGTAAGATGTGTTGACTCTAAAACTAATATTTTTTCTTTATCTGACAGGAGAAAACTGGCCAAGGGCAACAGAAACAGTAAACCAAAGAGGCCCACTTAGTTGCCAGTCCCATGCAGGTCTAAGAGAGGTAGTCAAAAGAAAGTGATAAATGTCTTGAAAAGCTCTTCAAAAGTTACCAGCACCTTTATGAAGTAGAGGAGTGCATAGGTAGGCAGCAGCAGCTGAGTGTTGGATTGTACACATCACACTGGTATTGTGAAGCCCACACACCACTCAGCCAATGTCACTCACTCAACTCTCTCTAATGTCACAGAATCACAGTAAAGTAACCTGACCTTCTCAACAAGCAGTCTAGACACACAGACGCAAACAAATAACAATAAAAGAAGAAAAGTCAATAGTTTTATACGCTTTAATAATCTATAATCAAGTGGTAATTCAATATCAAACCACATATAGATTCTACCACAAATGAAACCTATGAACTTGGTCATAAGTCTTAGGATATTGCCAGTGTGATCCCCACTAAACTACTGCTCTGCCTGCCGGGCCTCACTTGCCACCACCTGCAGACTTGTCACTCGGGGCCTGATGTTGCTGCAGGTTTGGGGAATTTAGTGACATATTCCATTGGTTTTCTTGACTCATGATTTCCCTTCAATCTCAATAAGATGGTCTGTGTAACATAAACATAGAGGTCATTTTAAAAAGTAGCATGACATCATCCCACTGATACTCAAAAGAAATAAGGTTGTGCAACAAACAAAGGTTTTGCCACCTGCCAATTCGCCACCTGTAGGTATTTGCACCTCTACTCATTTGTAACTTAAGACAGTCGTCCTGCAAAGCATTCATTTGTACCGCACCGTATTGATAGTGGTAACTCTCAGGCTAAACTGATAGCTTCCAAATACTTGCCATCTAAGATAACATTAAGGAGGATCAGTCGTATATGAGAGGAAACTATCCACTTATATGACAGAAACAATTCAATAAAAAAAGTTAAGGTAGCAAATCCAGTCACTGGCCAAAAGATTCTCATTAGGTAGCCAAACAGCAGACGCCAACATTCCAGGTGGCAAAACCTCTGGCACACATAACAGAAACATATCAGTTATTTCAAAACGTAGTCCACTGATACTCACAGGCGCAATGGTTCAACTCAGTGTCTCCAGTCTTATTCTTGCTGTCACGTTGTCTGTGGTCCCTTTAATAACACACGGCTACAATATCAGCAGAGTTAACGCCACTCCAAAAAAGAGTCATCAGGCTGATCCCCCAACAAGTTTATATAGAGTAATATTCAGTACACCAGAGCAAGGTTAAAGATAAACACTAAAGTCTCAGGAAATGCACTGCAACATAATGACATCTCTCCACTAACGGCTAAATGAAACCTCCCGGCAATGATAAGAATAATATACTCCAGATGAAATTATTAAATGAATAGAAGCGCTTAAAGAAATGCATATACAATCCTAAATCATGTCAAATTCATATTAAAGAGTATTTAAAAGAAACTTATAATCTAACCTAATCTAATTTAAACAGTAACTCACCTGTGGAATTCTTAGTAACATCTTTAGACAACATTTAGATTTATGGTGATTTGTGTGGATATACATAGACCAATGAAGGAAGGAGTGTGGTGGATACATAAACATCTACCACAGTAAAACCACCAGCAACACCACATTATTTTCACCACCACCTCATGCAATCACTACTTCCTACCACACAAACACAGCCACAGCAAGCTATCACTACCACAACCACTGCCAACCACATTCACCACCACCACTGTCTTCTGCCACACAAAAGACAACAAACACTACCACTGTCAGTCTCCACCACAATCGTTACCACACTCCTCCTACCACCACAGACCACATACCCTCCACCACACCACTGCCGCCGCCGCCACACACAGCCACAGCAAGCCACCACCACCACAACCACTGCCAACCACACTCACCACAACCACTGCCTCTTACCACACAATAGAACAACTAACACCGCTACAGACAACCTCTACCACAATCGTTCCCGCACCACATAACATACCCTCCACATGCATTCTCCCTCCACCACAACCATTACTGCCACACCACACCACTACCACTACCACAGCCAGCCGCCGCCACCACCACCACCACCACAGCCATTACCTTCTGACAGTTCCAAGTCGAGTTCCGCCAATTTATCCCGGACATCCTGCGGCAGCTGCGATATATCCACATTTAGGTCACTCATCTTTCCCCACCACCAAAGACTCCTTCACTGAATTCACTGTATCCAGGCTGTATTGGGAGAAGCACTCACAGCAAACTCACCATCTCGGCCATCAAATGTTCACTGAGGCTACAGTCCCGCCACCACCAGGCGGCACCACCACCACCACTACCTCCTCCTCCACCTCCTCCACTATTATAGGCAGCAAAGTCTCCTCCTTTTGCTCCACCTTCTCCACCGCCTCCACTAAGGGTTATTTGACGTTCTGTTACCTAATGTGGAGTCTGTGAGGTCTCTCTGGTGTGTTTTGCAGCTCCCGTCACCACCAACACCACCACCTCCACCTCTTCCACCACAGCAGCAAAACCTCCACCACCTTCACCTTCACAACTTCTACTACAATACTTACCCTCATATTCCTTGATTTACAGCAAATACACTTCATTTAGGTATATGATTTATGGCTTTATTCTCTCTGAACAGCAGTCTGGCAGCCCCGTCGCCACTCTCCTCCACCACTGCCATCAACACCATCTCCTCCACAACACCTCCACCACAGCTACCCACTCTACAATCATTAGTGTATAGCATGTAATGAAGGTACTGATTATGAGTTTAATGGCTGTAGTTCATTATTAACCCATTCTGACAGCGCGCATGTTCCTTTCCTCAGTGTCTGAATGAAATGTCCCCAGCTCGGCAGCGTCCCGGCATAGCTTCTTTTACCAGTGCACTTCCCGCCCTTCAAAAGATGGTTTTCACTGTATAGCGATAGACAAAGTGTGTGATGAAGTGGATATTGACTGGCTGAATCCCCAAACACGACTGGCAAACTCGAATCACCATTTATCGTCTCAATCCCTCGCTGGGTTCCTTCCCTAGACAGCCGCTGGTATTTCCCTGCTGATCCTCATGTTCTTGTTTATTACCATTGTTGTTGCTGCTGCTGCTCTTGTTGGTTATTGTTGTATTATATGGCTTGACTCAATGAATGCGGGAGAGAACATGTCAAAGAACATAAATTTCTCAAGAGTGTGATTCATTAGCTCAAAGAATACACGGACTTTGACTATCGGCTTTTACTTAACTGAATAAAAAGGAAATATTTTGTATCTCTTACCGGATACAGCATAGAATATTCATTAAACACAAACTGTCTCTAGATTGTCTCATCACTGGTCTAATAAGTAACAAACAACGCCACTCTGTCTGACAGTGAATTGCTCCCTAGATTGTCCCTGAAAATATACTCGTTTCTTATTCTGGGGACAAAATATTCCCTAGGAGTGAGCAGGCTGGCAGCGCTACCACCAGCACCACCTCCTCCCTCACCCCCCTGGGCACAGTGCTGCTTCTCTCGGCGCCGTGCTGTTTCTCGCCCAACTCTAGCTACCCGGAACAAAATTACTCTATTTTAACGAAGCACTGCCAGTAATTAATGAATCACAGACTTCATAAATCATGCAAACTAGTCCATCTCCAGCCTCATGTACACAGCTGATTCCCGACTCAGTGTTCTGGTGAGAGTGAGAGTAATGGGAAGTTAAGACACTTGCTTTAACAAGAGCCTCTTCACACAACTCGTTCACAGATTAACTCTAAATTATTGTTGAGGTAGCTCTTGTCCTGTCGCCGCCCAGCAGAGTGAGTCAACACACCTCACAAACAAATCAGATCAATAGAACAGTTACGTAACACGATCGAGTCTCAGCCACGAGTTTCTGCGATCATTCACATTACGTAATTATTCTTCAGCTAGGTAGAACTTCCTATTAGCTTCTTTTATAATCAATCCTTATTGCACCTTAGAAACAGTCTTACTTTCAAGTTCTCCATACACTATAGAAGAAGTTATATCGCACATTCTCAGATGCGAAAGAACGTTTTGATTCAAGCAAGAAAAATTATAGCAGCAGTAAATGCGTTGGTATTCGTTAAGCGTGAGGTGGAATGAAAGTTTGAATTAAGCGCGGCGCCTTTGAGTGCGGGGGTGGAAGGATGCGTGGCGGTTGCAGAGGGAGGGAGGGAGGGGGGTGACTGAGAGGATGGATGGGGCCAGCAGCAGCAGGGAAGGAAGGACGCGAGAGAGATGGGAGGATGTGTTGAGAGAAGGGGAAACAAGATAGCGGGTGGGCTGAATCAGAGGCGGATCCCGAGAGAGAGGCCGCGGTGGACCCCCCCCCCCCCTTTTTTTTTTGTATATTACTATTATAGCGATGTTGTATACCAAGGATTTTAAAATGTCCTTGATGTATATGGTGTAAGGTAATGGGTATAATACGGAACAATATAATGTAACGATATGTAAACAGGGGAAAAAGAATTATACTACTACTACTACTACTACCGCTACCACCACCACCACCACCATCACCCATAACACAAAGCATACTGTTTACGTGTAATCCCTATACTGAAACACCTTTACTTCGAATCTTCACTGCATTCAAAAGGCTCCAGTTAAAGTTACACGACGTTTTTAGCTTCCTTTTATGTTTGTCGTGACAAATTAACACAATTTCTACATATGTAACACGATAAGACCTCTTGAAAACGCGTCTGTTGATTTGTGTGGCCTTTGAAAACAGCCGTGATGAAAAGTGAAGTGGGTTCTCCCTGCTTCACTCAGCGCCTCTATCGCTTCTCACTCCGTCACCCTCTCTCCTTTATAATACTAGCGGAAAGTTCATTATATCAGACAGATAAGAGTAACTTCCAAGTCTGCTAATCTGTTCTTTTCATTTGGAAGGGATCCAGAATTTGTAATTTTGGTATTCCTCCAAGCAGATTAGAAAGTGAACCAACACTTTCGGAGGTCCCTTAGGTATTTCAGGAACATATGAAGGAAACATTTAAATATGGCATATTATACAGAACTGCTGCACATTACTTTCTAAGATAAACTTGCCAAAGATATGAACTCAGATCCAGTTCATAATGTATGTAGTAGTTATAGCACCAGCAGCAGCAACACTGATTCTCTTATTAGGTACTGTTATACTGTTACGTATTTTTTTCATTCAAATTACATAATCCTCCCCCCAAAATTAGGAGACTAATTTCTTGATAACTTTCACTTCTTTCATCTGTTTCATGGTAAACCTTTGTTGAGAAGAATCCTCAAAACAACAATATGTACTTCAATTATATTGGAAGTTTCTGACAGCTACTGCTGGGAAAAAACAGACAATAGTTAAGCATAAAATAATTCATTAAGAAACACACTGCACTCTCCTCATGAAAAATTCTGCCTCATACCCATAAATGGAACAAAAATAAGACCACTCTTTTAAAATGCATACACACAGGCACAGAGGAATGGTACCCACACACACAATGATATGGCTAAGGTATACAAAGCTAGTGGTAGTTCATCAAGATTTATGGTTCATGTAAGAAAACACTGAGGTGACACAATACACCTCAACCAACTGGCAACACCAAAACCTGTCACCAATCAATTGAGTTTGATGTCTTCCTCTCTCTTTTTCCATTTCATAGATGGCAGGAGAGGAAGTATGTGATAATACTGCATATATGAAAAAACTTGGAACCGGCAAGTGTGTAAGAAATAAAAATGAGTCTGACACTCAGCACACCTTTCTATCTCCTTCCATGGAGAAATCAACCTTAACACAGGCACTTCCTCCTCTAAACTAGATTGTCCTATGTTTGCTTTTGACAAAATTCTATTTTTCAACAAAGAGGATAAAAAATGCATAAAAAGTTATCTGCAGAAGCAATTACATCACAAACATGATAGCACAACACAGCATTCTTCATATTTCATGTATCTATATTCAACCAATAAATCACTGTGATACCAAGTCACATTGTGTTTAAAAAATAAGGATGAATAAATAAATTAACAGCTTCACCATTCCATTCCACTGTGCAAATATATCCAGTTCTTAATGTGCAACTTTACTCAAAGACTTAGTTATCAATCAAGGAAATCAAAATTTTTGACACATAGTACTTCTAATAATATTTCCTCCCTTCCATAAGGAAACCAAAATAAAGATCCTTAATTTCAACATCAATAAATCTAAACATATAATCTGTCCGACAGCTTCAGGACACCTCACTCTGTAGCATGACGAACAGACTTT
This sequence comes from Callinectes sapidus, assembly GCA_020233015.1. NCBI lineage: Eukaryota > Metazoa > Arthropoda > Malacostraca > Decapoda > Portunidae > Callinectes > Callinectes sapidus. Next base: position 13,599,814 of record CM035203.1, on the reverse strand, counting down.
ACTAGACAATGATATCAAGCCAATGCAATCCAGACCCGCTCAAAACACCTTACAAAAATGCAACCTGGTTTACCTATATGTATGTAAATACTGCTTCCTACACCCTCTTCCCACTACCTTTCCTGAACAGCATAATACTTTCATTCCCAGAAGGATATTAGAAGAATTTAATTTCCCCTACTAGAAGTGTAACTTTCAAAGAATATGCTGTTAGTTTGAGATCAAAAGATGCAGCATAATAGGAATTTATATAAGTGAAGCAGTCCATAAATCCCATTTTACACAAAAGCCAAAGGATCACAAAAAACAGTGTTTGCCGAGCGGTTCTGGTTGCCAAAGACGATAGATTTGACACACACCTAAATGCAGCAATTGAAAGAGTTAAGCCACTTAAGTTTGTGCATCCAAAAAGTTCCCCAATGGGTGATTTGGTCTTTGGTCACAGTGTTTATATCCAGCACTGGGCTGACCCAGAGCAGGCAGCAAGAGTGATAAAAGTAGGGCAAAAAACGCAATCCCTTTCATGCTGCCTAACACAGATCTTCCAGATGTCAACCTCCTTTCATATGCTCAGAAAATTCCCCTTGAATATTGAAATCTTATAAAATATCTATCTATAAAAGAACATTAATCTCTCTCTCTCTCTCTCTCTCTCTCTCTCTCTCTCTCTCTCTCAATCTCTCTTTCTATCTCCATTTACTCCCTTGCCATTGCTTTTGGTCGAAACACACAAACAAAGCTGGCAGCCATATACAAAATACAACAATCAAGGTGTGATCACAGACAATCTTTATATGAACTTACATATAAAATCAAAGAAACCAATAGCACACCCAAAGCAACACAACATGACTATATATCACAGAAAGAGAAGAGAGTATAATACAAATCAACATGAGATGTGTGATGTGTAGTTCAGAGCACAATGTGCAAATATGTGCTGAAAGAAAAGAGCAGAGGCAGTGGTGAAGGCTTATTAATGTGGTAAACTTAGTAAAACTATATATATATATATATATATATATATATATCTATTATATATATATATATTATATATATATATATATATATATATATATATATATAAATTCAATTTCTTCCAAATCTTTAAAAACAAAATTTCATTTAAAAATTTTGTGCCAAAAATACAAAACATACAATTGTACACACACACACACACACACACACACACACACACACACACACAAATATTGGGACAGAGTAATATGAGCTATGCCCATATCAAGTATCCTACAACTAGTATACACACACACACACACACACACACACACACACACACACACACATACATACATACATACATACATACATACATACACCACAAATGCATGTCTGAGCAATATACATGCTCCCTGCATTTCTATTTTCAGTTATTATTCAATCTTTGGTTGTCACTTCATCATAAAAATGTTTGAGTACAGCCTTTTTTATCTAAAATTCAAATATATTGTATTTCTGATATAAACTGAAGAAAATAAATTCTTTCTCCCTTTCTCTTTCTCTTTCCAAAAAAATCAATTGTAAGCCTAAGAAGATAAATCAGAAAACAAACATAGGCAAAAAAGTTACCACTATGAAGCTTCTGAGTATTTTCCCCGTCATACGGTGGAGGTGAGCTCCTTCGTTTTTCTTTTGTCTTTGCTATCTTTTCTTTCTTTTCCCTCTTTTCCATTGTCCTTAGCTTTGTCCTTCCCTTTGCTTCTTTCTTTGCCATCCTTCTCATTCTTGGATCGCTCCTTGGCCCCTTTGTTTCGTTCATTCTTTGATCTCTTCTTTTTAACAGGCTTTGGGGATTTTCCCAGGAATAATGCTTCATGAAAGTCATCAGAACTGAGGTTAGACTCTTCTACATGAAGCACTGAACTCAGCGCCCCATCTGTGGGAGATTTTGGGAACTGGAACACTAACCGACCTTTCTCAGGTTCTGATGCTGAACGGGAGACCCTGAGTTCCCCAGTGAGGAACGGGGATGTGGCTCTGGTGGCTTGCAGGGAGAGGGAAGAGAGATGCAGAGATGTACCACTTGCTCGTGCACACACTCTGGGGGATAAGTTGGAAGAGCTTGGTACCACAAGGGAAGAAGAGCGGGAACGGCTATATATTGGAAGTGGTGAGGTGTCCAGTCGTCCCTCCAGCCTTAAACGAGGTTCTGGGGTGCAACAGAGAGGGAGGGTAAGACTGGGAGAGCGGGCTTCTCGGTGGTGTACTTTTGGTGAGCGAGGCTCAGGAGAACGACAAATGGAGACACCACTAATGTACAGTGTTGGAGAATTGGGGATTCCGGTCTCTGACTCGTACTCATTGGAGCTCTGCCCTTCTAACTTGGCTGAGTGGGAGATGTGAATACGAAGGCCTTTAATGTTGGCTGCAGTAGCACTACTACTCTGTTCTGTTGAGTTGCTCTCATCCTTGTCTGTTCCTTCATCAACCACAAGCTGGAATGAGGGTTCCTGACTAACCTTTTCACTACTACCCTCTCCTACACCAACATCTGAAGACTCTTCCAGGTGGCTCAAAATGCCGCGCACTTCAAGGTCCATCAGTGGAGAGTCCATGTCTCCAATGATCTCTGATGCACCTCCTGGGTCAGTATTTTCCACATCCCCACCGCTCTCAGTTCCTTCATCTTCCATACTGACCCTCGCTGCTGCTGCCACTGCTGCAAACTGCCGACGCAAGCTCTCTTCCGGGTGATCTTGGTGGGCGTGGTCAACATCAAAGAGACACAATGACTCCTCACACGTTTTTAGATCACCAAGGGATTGTGATCGTCTCAGGTCACGCCTCAAATCAAGTGGTGGAAGCAGGCGACTATTTTCATGGAGGTCGCCATACTGGAAAAGTCCATCTTCCATCTCTCCAGGAGCAGTTGTCTTAGGAAAACAGAGCAGGTCCTTCTCCACCTTGTTGTTGTCTGTCCAACGCTTCTCTACATTGAGATTCCTGCCAGAGAAAAGAAGAGCATCACATCAGGTCACATTATTGTCACAATTCATAACATACAACAGCTCTTTGCAGCAACAACCTCAGAATCTGTAAATCTTAACACATTTTCTAAAACAATTTTTGTTCTCTGCCAACTGCTTTGGGCATCCAGACTGTTAGAACAACATTCCCTACAATGAGAAAGATTACCAAGCAAAACTCACCTTTGGCTAATTTCTTTGTTTGCTAGTTTTTTTAGGAAGTAATCCACGGCAATCTCTGCACTCGAGGGCTGATATGAAATGGCGCCTTCGCTTAATTCTGGGCGAATCCACGCTGAAGCTTCACTGTGAACAGTTCCTCCCACACCACTCTGACTTCTGCTACCACAAGGAACTTCATAACTGAAGATGCTACTGTTGGCTACACTGGTTCCAGGTAAGACAGGTCCTTCCACACACCCTGGAGGAGATACAAGAAATTCTATACATAGTAGATGACTTACATCTTTCAACAAATATTTTCCATTTACTTAAAATACGTAAATAAAATATACTCATAAGTTTGCACGTTTTATATCACCACACATTATTCATCTTCACAGCTGAGGACAGTACCTCTGTGACAACAAAATAAAATTTTTGTAGAGGTACAAAGCTTTAGTTGGGAAATAGGATAGAAATAGCCTTTTGCTGGAGTACAAATAATTGTCATCACCAGCAGTCACTGCAATGGCTGGGGGGTAACTGGAGGATAACTGTCTTGTTGGGAGAAAAGGTAAGTTATTAATTGCTGAAGGCTACTACTACATTACTGAAGAAACAGTACCTTGCTGGGGCCTTGTATCCCCCGAGCCATCCCAGCCTTGCTCCCTTGAATGCTCCTGGAGCCAGGAGAGTCGCCGCCGTGCCTCATCCTCTATCATCTGGAGGCGGGACATCTCAAGGGCAATGAGGAGCTCCATGCTGGAGTCACATACCTCCCAAGACGAAGAGGATGAAGATTCTCCATCACCTGGTGACAGGTAAGGAAGGAAGATGCTAGTCAAGAACAGGAAAGAGAGAGAGAGAGAGAGAGAGAGAGAGAGAGAGAGAGAGAGAGAGAGAGAGAGAGAGAGAGAGAGAGAGAGAGAGAGAGAGAGAGAGAGAGAGAGAGAGAGAGAGAGAGAGAGAGAGAGAGAGAGAGAGAGAGAGCGAGAGGGAGAGAGG
>CM035203.1:13585290-13595560 GCA_020233015.1 Callinectes sapidus | reverse complement strand
GTGGTATGGTGGAAGGGGTGTGCAGGGCCAGCTGAGATTGATCGAGATGGTGAGTGTGGGTGTGGAGCAAGGGGAGTGTGGTCAGTGGAGGGGGAGGTCAGAGTGATGTGTGGATCATTTGCCGGTAGGGGAGGTGGAGGGCGTGGTGATATATTGTGAGGGGCCGGGGGTTGTGAATGCGGTAGTGCGTGCCGGGAGTGCTCGCAGGGAGGTGCTTGGAAGACACACTCGTGGGCGTACCGGTGCGTGACAGCCATCCACTAAAGGTCTTAGTCTGGGGACGTCCTTTTTTTCTTTTTTCTTTTCATAATCCCTTTACTATGCTCTGACTAAAAATGAAAAAAAAGATGAAAAAAACCTGGAAATTCCTCCCTACAGCGTGCTCAAAATCCTTCACATTCAGTAAAGGTGATGTTGACGGCAGCATCCAGAAATGTCGGCGCACGCAGGCTGTTGTAATGAAGCAACGAGCCGCCACGTGTTTGGTTAAGGAAGGGAATCAGAACGAAAACTGGGCACATATCACTTGTAACATTGTACAGTACTACCACCACCACCACCATCACCCATAACACAAAGCATACTGTTTACGTGTAATCCCTATACTGAAACACCTTTACTTCGAATCTTCACTGCATTCAAAAGGCTCCAGTTAAAGTTACACGACGTTTTTAGCTTCCTTTTATGTTTGTCGTGACAAATTAACACAATTTCTACATATGTAACACGATAAAACCTCTTGAAAACGCGTCTGTTGATTTGTGTGGCCTTCGAAAACAGCCGTGATGAAAAGTGAAGTGGGTTCTCCCTGCTTCACTCTGCGCCTCTATCGCTTCTCACTCCGTCACCCTCTCTTCTTTATAATACTAGCGGAAAGTTCATTATATCAGACAGATAAGAGTAACTTCCAAGTCTGCTAATCTGTTCTTTCCATTTGGAAGGGATCCAGAATTTGTAATTTTGGTATTCCTCCAAGCAGATTAGAAAGTGAACCAACACTTTCGGAGGTCCCTAAGGTATTTCAGGAACATATGAAGGAAACATTTAAATATGGCATATTATACAGAACTGCTGCACATTACTTTCTAAGATAAACTTGCCAAAGATATGAACTCAGATCCAGTTCATAATGTATGTAGTAGTTATAGCACCAGCAGCAGCAACACTGATTCTCTTATTACGTACTGTTATACTGTTACGTATTTTTTTCATTCAAATTACATAATCCTCCCCAAAAAATTAGGAGACTAATTTCTTGATAACTTTCACTTCTTTCATCTGTTTCATGGTAAACCTTTGTTGAGAAGAATCCTCAAAACAACAATATGTACTTCAATTATATTGGAAGTTTCTGACAGCTACTGCTGGGAAAAAACAGACAATAGTTAAGCATAAAATAATTCATTAAGAAACACACTGCACTCTCCTCATGAAAAATTCTGCCTCATACCCATAAATGGAACAAAAATAAGACCACTCTTTTAAAATGCATACACACAGGCACAGAGGAATGGTACCCACACACACAATGATATGGCTAAGGTATACAAAGCTAGTGGTAGTTCATCAAGATTTATGGTTCATGTAAGAAAACACTGAGGTGACACAATACACCTCAACCAACTGGCAACACCAAAACCTGTCACCAATCAATTGAGTTTGATGTCTTCCTCTCTCTTTTTCCATTTCATAGATGGCAGGAGAGGAAGTATGTGATAATACTGCATATATGAAAAAACTTGGAACCGGCAAGTGTGTAAGAAATAAAAATGAGTCTGACACTCAGCACACCTTTCTATCTCCTTCCATGGAGAAATCAACCTTAACACAGGCACTTCCTCCTCTAAACTAGATTGTCCTATGTTTGCTTTTGACAAAATTCTATTTTTCAACAAAGAGGATAAAAAATGCATAAAAAGTTATCTGCAGAAGCAATTACATCACAAACATGATAGCACAACACAGCATTCTTCATATTTCATGTATCTATATTCAACCAATAAATCACTGTGATACCAAGTCACATTGTGTTTAAAAAATAAGGATGAATAAATAAATTAACAGCTTCACCATTCCATTCCACTGTGCAAATATATCCAGTTCTTAATGTGCAACTTTACTCAAAGACTTAGTTATCAATCAAGGAAATCAAAATTTTTGACACATAGTACTTCTAATAATATTTCCTCCCTTCCATAAGGAAACCAAAATAAAGATCCTTAATTTCAACATCAATAAATCTAAACATATAATCTGTCCGACAGCTTCAGGACACCTCACTCTGTAGCATGACGAACAGACTTTACTAGACAATGATATCAAGCCAATGCAATCCAGACCCGCTCAAAACACCTTACAAAAATGCAACCTGGTTTACCTATATGTATGTAAATACTGCTTCCTACACCCTCTTCCCACTACCTTTCCTGAACAGCATAATACTTTCATTCCCAGAAGGATATTAGAAGAATTTAATTTCCCCTACTAGAAGTGTAACTTTCAAAGAATATGCTGTTAGTTTGAGATCAAAAGATGCAGCATAATAGGAATTTATATAAGTGAAGCAGTCCATAAATCCCATTTTACACAAAAGCCAAAGGATCACAAAAAACAGTGTTTGCCGAGCGGTTCTGGTTGCCAAAGACGATAGATTTGACACACACCTAAATGCAGCAATTGAAAGAGTTAAGCCACTTAAGTTTGTGCATCCAAAAAGTTCCCCAATGGGTGATTTGGTCTTTGGTCACAGTGTTTATATCCAGCACTGGGCTGACCCAGAGCAGGCAGCAAGAGTGATAAAAGTAGGGCAAAAAACGCAATCCCTTTCATGCTGCCTAACACAGATCTTCCAGATGTCAACCTCCTTTCATATGCTCAGAAAATTCCCCTTGAATATTGAAATCTTATAAAATATCTATCTATAAAAGAACATTAATCTCTCTCTCTCTCTCTCTCTCTCTCTCTCTCTCTCTCTCTCTCAATCTCTCTTTCTATCTCCATTTACTCCCTTGCCATTGCTTTTGGTCGAAACACACAAACAAAGCTGGCAGCCATATACAAAATACAACAATCAAGGTGTGATCACAGACAATCTTTATATGAACTTACATATAAAATCAAAGAAACCAATAGCACACCCAAAGCAACACAACATGACTATATATCACAGAAAGAGAAGAGAGTATAATACAAATCAACATGAGATGTGTGATGTGTAGTTCAGAGCACAATGTGCAAATATGTGCTGAAAGAAAAGAGCAGAGGCAGTGGTGAAGGCTTATTAATGTGGTAAACTTAGTAAAACTATATATATATATATATATATATATATATAGATAGATATCATAATTATATATATATATATACGATATATAATAGAATATATATATATATAAATTCAATTTCTTCCAAATCTTTAAAAACAAAATTTCATTTAAAAATTTTGTGCCAAAAATACAAAACATACAATTGTACACACACACACACACACATACACACACACACACACAAATATTGGGACAGAGTAATATGAGCTATGCCCATATCAAGTATCCTACAACTAGTATACACACACACACACACACACACACACACACACACACACACACACACACATACACACACACATACATACATACACACATACATACACCACAAATGCATGTCTGAGCAATATACATGCTCCCTGCATTTCTATTTTCAGTTATTATTCAATCTTTGGTTGTCACTTCATCATAAAAATGTTTGAGTACAGCCTTTTTTATCTAAAATTCAAATATATTGTATTTCTGATATAAACTGAAGAAAATAAATTCTTTCTCCCTTTCTCTTTCTCTTTCCAAAAAAATCAATTGTAAGCCTAAGAAGATAAATCAGAAAACAAACATAGGCAAAAAAGTTACCACTATGAAGCTTCTGAGTATTTTCCCCGTCATACGGTGGAGGTGAGCTCCTTCGTTTTTCTTTTGTCTTTGCTATCTTTTCTTTCTTTTCCCTCTTTTCCATTGTCCTTAGCTTTGTCCTTCCCTTTGCTTCTTTCTTTGCCATCCTTCTCATTCTTGGATCGCTCCTTGGCCCCTTTGTTTCGTTCATTCTTTGATCTCTTCTTTTTAACAGGCTTTGGGGATTTTCCCAGGAATAATGCTTCATGAAAGTCATCAGAACTGAGGTTAGACTCTTCTACATGAAGCACTGAACTCAGCGCCCCATCTGTGGGAGATTTTGGGAACTGGAACACTAACCGACCTTTCTCAGGTTCTGATGCTGAACGGGAGACCCTGAGTTCCCCAGTGAGGAACGGGGATGTGGCTCTGGTGGCTTGCAGGGAGAGGGAAGAGAGATGCAGAGATGTACCACTTGCTCGTGCACACACTCTGGGGGATAAGTTGGAAGAGCTTGGTACCACAAGGGAAGAAGAGCGGGAACGGCTATATATTGGAAGTGGTGAGGTGTCCAGTCGTCCCTCCAGCCTTAAACGAGGTTCTGGGGTGCAACAGAGAGGGAGGGTAAGACTGGGAGAGCGGGCTTCTCGGTGGTGTACTTTTGGTGAGCGAGGCTCAGGAGAACGACAAATGGAGACACCACTAATGTACAGTGTTGGAGAATTGGGGATTCCGGTCTCTGACTCGTACTCATTGGAGCTCTGCCCTTCTAACTTGGCTGAGTGGGAGATGTGAATACGAAGGCCTTTAATGTTGGCTGCAGTAGCACTACTACTCTGTTCTGTTGAGTTGCTCTCATCCTTGTCTGTTCCTTCATCAACCACAAGCTGGAATGAGGGTTCCTGACTAACCTTTTCACTACTACCCTCTCCTACACCAACATCTGAAGACTCTTCCAGGTGGCTTAAAATGCCGCGCACTTCAAGGTCCATCAGTGGAGAGTCCATGTCTCCAATGATCTCTGATGCACCTCCTGGGTCAGTATTTTCCACATCCCCACCGCTCTCAGTTCCTTCATCTTCCATACTGACCCTCGCTGCTGCTGCCACTGCTGCAAACTGCCGACGCAAGCTCTCTTCCGGGTGATCTTGGTGGGCGTGGTCAACATCAAAGAGACACAATGACTCCTCACACGTTTTTAGATCACCAAGGGATTGTGATCGTCTCAGGTCACGCCTCAAATCAAGTGGTGGAAGCAGGCGACTATTTTCATGGAGGTCGCCATACTGGAAAAGTCCATCTTCCATCTCTCCAGGAGCAGTTGTCTTAGGAAAACAGAGCAGGTCCTTCTCCACCTTGTTGTTGTCTGTCCAACGCTTCTCTACATTGAGATTCCTGCCAGAGAAAAGAAGAGCATCACATCAGGTCACATTATTGTCACAATTCATAACATACAACAGCTCTTTGCAGCAACAACCTCAGAATCTGTAAATCTTAACACATTTTCTAAAACAATTTTTGTTCTCTGCCAACTGCTTTGGGCATCCAGACTGTTAGAACAACATTCCCTACAATGAGAAAGATTACCAAGCAAAACTCACCTTTGGCTAATTTCTTTGTTTGCTAGTTTTTTTAGGAAGTAATCCACGGCAATCTCTGCACTAGAGGGCTGATATGAAATGGCGCCTTCACTTAATTCTGGGCGAATCCACGCTGAAGCTTCACTGTGAACAGTTCCTCCCACACCACTCTGACTTCTGCTACCACAAGGAACTTCATAACTGAAGATGCTACTGTTGGCTACACTGGTTCCAGGTAAGACAGGTCCTTCCACACACCCTGGAGGAGATACAAGAAATTCTATAAATAGTAGATGACTTACATCTTTCAACAAATATTTTCCATTTACTTAAAATATGTAAATAAAATATACTCATAAGTTTGCACGTTTTATATCACCACACATTATTCATCTTCACAGCTGAGGACAGTACCTCTGTGACAACAAAATAAAATTTTTGTAGAGGTACAAAGCTTTAGTTGGGAAATAGGATAGAAATAGCCTTTTGCTGGAGTACAAATAATTGTCATCACCAGCAGTCACTGCAATGGCTGGGGGGTAACTGGAGGATAACTGTCTTGTTGGGAGAAAAGGTAAGTTATTAATTGCTGAAGGCTACTACTACATTACTGAAGAAACAGTACCTTGCTGGGGCCTTGTATCCCCCGAGCCATCCCAGCCTTGCTCCCTTGAATGCTCCTGGAGCCAGGAGAGTCGCCGCCGTGCCTCATCCTCTATCATCTGGAGGCGGGACATCTCAAGGGCAATGAGGAGCTCCATGCTGGAGTCACATACCTCCCAAGACGAAGAGGATGAAGATTCTCCATCACCTGGTGACAGGTAAGGAAGGAAGATGCTAGTCAAGAACAGGAAAGAGAGAGAGAGAGAGAGAGAGAGAGAGAGAGAGAGAGAGAGAGAGAGAGAGAGAGAGAGAGAGAGAGAGAGAGAGAGAGAGAGAGAAGGAATGCAGGGCAAGAAACATTGAGAATGAAAATAGCCTGCACTGCTTTTCTGGGGCAATTGGGAATGACCCAGTGTGGTGAGCACAGTGCAAAGCAGGAGGGAGGGAGGGAAGGAAGGTGAAATGTAGTGTTGGGAAAATAAAAATAAAAGAGACAAAAATACTGTAGCCACTACCTACCTTGTTCCGGGAGGTACTTGGCACGCTGAGCACAGTGGAGGGAACAGTAGTCATGAATGGTACCTGTCCGAGGGTTACGTGCTCGTGGCCGAGGGCAAGCCTTGCGACTGCACTTGCCCAGCAGTGTGAGAGTGAGAGCCTGGTTCAGGTTGCTCTCCTGAGAGTGGGAAATTATGAGTCAATATAACACGGTGAGACCGACAGATAAACAAAAAAATTAAAAGAAAAATAGATGAATTGATAAACAGGTGGATGATGCAAACTCATGTTGCTACATATCTACGTAGTGAATATCATTATTGTATTAAAAGTGCACATTTCATACACACCGTCATCAGTTACTTGGTTATCAAATCTCACTAAATATTTGTTGTGTGTGTGTGTGTGTGTGTGTGTGTGTGTGTGTGTGTGTGTGTGTGTGTGTGTGTATGCACATATAAATTATTGTAAACGAGACCAAGTGCATGGATAGATGGATGAGATGATGTATTCTCTCTCTCTCTCTCTCTCTCTCATACACACACACACACTAGTATGTGGTGCAGCACAGTGTAGTGGTCAGCCTGCTTGCCTCAAAATTGAGAAGGCCCGGGTTCAAATCCCACATGCAGAGAGGCAAATAAGCAAGTCTCTTATTGTGCAGTCCCTGTTCACCAAGCAGCAGCAGCAGCGGCAAGTAGGTATGGGTTGTAACCCGGGGTGATGCAGCCTCACTGTCCTGGAGTGTAGTGTCTGACAGGTCTCAATCCTATCCAAAATTTATTCACTGAGATCTGGACTCTTTCCATAAGGGAACAGCCAGCTGGGTGAGTGACCAGCAGACAACTGTAGCTGAATGACACACACATACACACCTCTTCATCAGAGTCCAAATCCGGCCAGTCAAGGAGGGCTGCCAAGTTGGTGTGGCAGCCACGGGAGTCCTTGACCCACGGCTGTGATGGATCAAGGGTTCGGCTCATTGCCTCTACATTGTCCATCTGGTGAGGAGTAAATTGATTTTGGTGTAATAATTTACATTTTAACCCTTTGAGGGAATTTATGAGATATTCAATGACAACTGGTCTGACTTTCTGCTTGGATAAGATGTAAGATTACTATTGTGTATTGAATGGTCTATTACAACATAGGTAAATCAGCTCCTTTAATGGGCATGGCAATAATGTGTAACTTGTCCTTGTATAATATGATAAAGAATGACTAATATTCCACCCCTACAGGTTTGGATGTCATTCTATTCTCAAAGAGTGTGTCTAAGCATCTAATACTTAAAGCCAATCTATATGTGAGTGCCTTATTACAGCCATTTTACTTTGCAAAGAAAAATAATAAATCAAGTGAAGAAAATGTGAATTCCTCTTCAAAGATTTTAACAAGAAAATTTAAAGAAGGATTTTTGTTTGTCACAGTAATGTCACACAAAGCAGGATAATAAAGCAACTGAGAAAGACAAATCATATCATACTCACATCATCTGGAGGATCCATTCCTACCAGGCCAGGAAGCCGCCTCTTTCGAGCCCGACGCAAGGCTGGAGGAGTCTCGGGTGGCAGGAGTCCCCGGCTCACAGCCCTGACAAACTTGTGCCTCCGCCGCCGCGCCAGCAGTGTTGTGGCAATGATCTGACGGCGGGGCGTCACAAGGTACTGCCGGGCCACCATTTCTGACAGCTTCTCTGTAACCTCTTCCAGTTCATTCTGTGGCAAATGAAGTTGTAATGAAGTAATTGCAATTCTGTTTAGGTCAGTACTCCAGAATGTTACATGATTACTGCTCATCAATTGTATAATATTATTAAGAAAGGGCTTAAGGCCTCTCTCTCTCTCTCTCTCTCTCTCTCTCTCTCTCCCATCAAAGAAACAATACTTTTCTCTGTACAAGTAGTACATATATTTTCAACAATTTACCACACTTGCTGCACTAATCACAACATTGAAAAAAACCAGTGTTACCTGCATATACTCAAAGATGGTCTTATTATAGCCATTGTCCTCCAGGTAGTAGCCGTACACATAGGAGCCACACAGGACTCGGCGTGCCTTCAGTAGTTCTTTCACCCCTTCCTCTACGAAGCGTGTTCCCTTCTCTACTGAGGCTGAACAGAAGAAAAGGAAGGAGGCAAGGGATGGAAAAAATGTTAGTTACCTGCTGGCAAGCTTTGGTGATGTGTGTGTGTGTGTGTGTGTGTGTGTTTATATGTCAACAGTTGTTAATTGTAAAGTATGGAATCATTTCATCTAAGCTAGGATGCAAACCAATGGTTTCAAAAATACAAAATTCATAATATGTAAAAGCTATGATCATTAAATAACTGACATGAAAAGTTTTCATTAGAAGTGTCAGTGATTTTGCTTAGATGATCATTATAATGACTACCGCCTTATGACTAACATGCTGAGTGACTGATTCTGCTTACTTGTCACTCAATTGACATCTGCCTCAACTCACCAATACAAAGCCTGACAAACTACCACTTATTATCATGTGTCTTAAAAAAGGAAAGAAAGAAAGAAAGAAAAGATACAGTTGGTCATAGCGTCGCAGTGTGGGGAAGACCAACAAAAATTATATAAAGAATAATAATATAACATATCTCAGGGAAGACCAACAAAAATGATATAAAGAATAATAATATAAGATATCTCATATTATTCCTCTATAGTAACCTGTGCACATGCACCACTTTTACACTTTAATACAATCACATTTATTGTACATTACCTGCTTTGTTATCCACATTTTAGAAGCAGGGAAAAACAAATTATTTGTATAATACATTCTTCATTACTTAGTAAAAAATGATCATCTTAAACTTATGACAAGTTCTTAGAAAAGTGTTGAATAACCATCACCTGCAGACAAGTCAAGTACGTAGTTATTAGTGGTAAAACTGATAAACAAATGCTAACATCTTGTATTTTGTAACTAACATCCTTTATTTTCTCTCTTTCCTCAGTTAAAGTTAAGGTTGGAAGAAAGAAGCAGAAGTTTGTTCCAGTATCTCAGAGGCTCAATTAGAGTGCCATTAATTTCTTACTAATCTGGAAATAGGCACAAGTGTTAAAAATTCTTTTACTGGTATAAAGTGGAAGTGGAAGGCATGGGATTTAGCAGAAGACAAATATAGAGTAAAAAATAGTAATACTTAAGAAAAATAAACAACATGAAAGATAATGATATATGAACACTATGGTGAGTTGCATTGTTTTTTTTCAGAAGTGGAAGCAATCACAATACAAAGCAAAAAGCTGAAACAATAAGAAAAAAAAAAGCCTGTCATAATGTACATAGAGAAGTGATGATTTAAAAAGGAAAGAATCTTAAGGCTAATTAAATGAAAAAAAAGGTAGAAAAATTGAAGTATAATAAGATATTCATGTAAAATTGGTGGAGAGTTCCTATAGTGAGGAAAATTAATAATAATGCTAATAAAAATAAACCCCAAATTAAAATAAGAGTTTTACGTATATATGCACTATTATGTCATTCTCTTCCTCCTCTAATAACTCTTGTCCTGAAGGAAACCAAACGATGATTTTATAAGCAAACGTAAACAAGGCAAGGGAAAAAACGTTACAAAATAAAACCGAGCCATTCCCTACAAGCAGAGACAGATTCAACATAAAATTTGCACTATAAAAGAATGACAGATGTGTTACTAAGGACAAAGTTAGTGAGAGGTGCCTG
>CM035203.1:13572790-13582790 GCA_020233015.1 Callinectes sapidus | reverse complement strand
AAACCAAATCAGAAAGGAACTGAATCTAAATTTGAGTCACAGTATGTCTAAGATCCTGATAACTTGTGTATATACAAGCATCTGGTGTTTCATAACTGTAAGAAAATATGGAGAAATGGTAAAGTCAACTCCAATAAGAGAAAGAGCCTATTAATGCACTATTCAAGCTGTGTTCCATACACTGTGTAGCTACTGGCTAGTAGGTTCTCTTCCTCTCCACCAATGGATTCATTCACACTGTCTCATATGCCGGTGCCCTACACAGGTGTTTAACTCTCATGATGATAAGAAAAGGCAAAGCTTCAACATAATATAAAAGGGCTTTTCAATATGAAACTTTCATGTAATGTTATTTTTATCAATATTATTTTTTTTACACCTTATTACCTCTGTTCAGTTATGAACAGGCATGACACATTAAGGTGCTCTGTAATTATGATTGTAGCAGTGTTGTCAATGCAGCTTTGTGGCAAGTTATGTGATAATATGTCAGGGACACCTCAGCCATATTTTGTGGTACACCTGAAAATGTGGTGTTTCAGAGGATACCTACTCTTCCTGTTGTATGTAAATACCAGTCACCCATTGTCCTAATCAGATTTGCACCATTAATAAGCTATTATAGTTAAATTGAGGAAAATTAGTAATGTATCAGAATTATATATGGCATTACAAATTTTTAAGGGGACATCTTAAGGTTATTTTGGGGGAAGACAGTTTAGTCTACATAAATACATAATTCTCACATTTATGATAAAAGTACCGAGTGACACCTGTGAAAATTGTAGATAATAATCTGAAATAAATGAAATTTGCACTAGACAACAAATCTCCAGGATGAGTTAGTTGTTCATTAACTCTGAAATTCCACAGTGTATGTAAAGTTACTAGTTAAAAGATAAATCATTGGAAAAAACAGAAGAATTAGAGAGAGGAAGGATATGAAAGGTAAGGTGAAGAAGCAGAGCAAGGTACTGGCAGCAACAGTAGCAGTGACAAACAGCAACAGAAGTGGCAGCAACAGCAGCAGCAACAAAGGCAAAAGTTGCAGTATTACACTCACTTCTGAGAGCATCACTCCTAGCTTCTCATCTGCCTTGCTCTGAGCATCAAATCTGTTGCAGCGGAAGTAGCCCCCGGTGGCAGAGGAATGTTTTTTCCAGCTCTCCAAGCACACCCAGCAGAAATCAAACTTGCACTGAAAAAAAAAATTGAATTCCTTTTTGAGATTGATCTGATCTGAATTGTATCATACCATTGCCTTTCAGTATCTATGGTACATGACAAAACAATAAACATAAAGCAAAATCAATAAAAACCAATAAGTTGAGAATATAAGAGTAACCAATTAATGCTCAGCTTACAAAGTTGCAAAGGGTTATACAGTTTGCTTATTTCATCCTCTAGGCAAGCTATATAACACTACCATTACCATTACATTCTTTGCAAGACATCACTGTTATTAATACTATTGCAGTTATTACTATTCTACCAATCACTACTACTACTACTACTACTACAACTTCTGTTGACCACTATTACCTTAGAACATTTCATATGGTTGCATCCCTCATTCTTCTGAATAGGACTCTTGCAGTTGGGACAAGGTTTAGAGTTGGTCACCAACCACAGGAAATTTGCTGCATCTTCTGTCTCTCCTGAGCTAATGCGAAGTTCCTCAGGTTTTACCTCTGCCACTTTGCTTTGCCATTCCACCCACTGCTCACATCCAGAGGGTGAATGAGCCTCACCAAGACACTCCCTGATGACAAAAGACAGTTATTAACAACATAATTAAGCTTGCAAAGACTACAACTGATCGCACAATTTTCTTATTTTGTAAACAATTCAGATATTGTCAATGATGAAATAGGGCAAGGTCATTTCATAATTATACTTATAAATATAAATAAATATATATATAATGAAGCTTCTGTGCCTACCAGCAGAAAAAATGTCCATTGCCACAGTCAACAGCATGAGAGGTCTTGGGTGGCGGCTTTGTGTTTGGGAAGTAGAACGGTTGTGTTTCAAGCTCAGCTTCAGGAAACTTGACAGCCCGGCCACAGCCAGGAAGTGGACACCATTTGATTGTCTTGTTCCTTTCTACAAATGCCTATAAACACAATACTCAAACTAAATAGTGTTCGTAGCCTAGCTGGGAGCAATGGATACTTTTTATAGGAATGAACTTTTCCAGGCATGCAAAGACATCTTATCTCATCGTAATAAATTCTGCTACACAACATGAAACTGACTTGGGTTTAACAATTAAGTTCATGTTGATTTAATCCATTGTCAAATACAGTATACAGTATATATGTGTTTACTTCAATATGAAGTTATAAATGACTAATTGGGAAAGAATTCCTACCTGGATATCAAATTGCAGGTACTTTCGTGCTATCTCTGGGCTAACCATTTTCTCTATAAAATCAACGTCAACAAGAATGTTGCAGCGCACAGCTGGGCAGAGGATATGGTGTGCACCACCTTCCTGGATCTTGAGGCTGAGGTAGCTCTCCCAACAAGTGGCACAGAACTGATGTTTACAGCTAGCACCCCCGTGTTCTTGCAGCTCCCAACTTCGCATCTCCCCATAGCAGATCTCACACTGTTAATAGAAGCAGAATAACATAGTAGTAGTACATAGATCACATTTAATTTTTCAAGACATTTGTTCCTGACTTTCAGCTAACTTTATTGACCTTTCTGAGAACTGGCAATTAACGCATTTTTTATTTTCAGTTTTTTGTTGCCCTTGGCCAGCTTACCTGTCTTACTTACATAAAGAGAACAACAACAACAACAACAAAATTCATTCTTCATCCTGCAATCATTACAGAACCCACATCCATATGGCTCATCACTGCAAAAATAAGATCCATAAAACCCACCAGATTTTTCACATCCCTTCCCGCCTCATCCTGCTCCACCACTCCCCCAGGGATGTGTGGGGGAGGAGGTGGAGCGATGATAGAGCTTGGGGGTGAAGGAGTGAGTAGAGGCGGAGAGCAGGCCACGAGCTGGAGTGCCGAGGCAGGAGGAGCAATGCCGGCCTCTTCGCAACACTGCACAGCATTGGTCATCCACTTCTCCAGCAAAAGAGCCTTGGACCATTCTAGAAACAAATCACATTTAAATATAACGAACAATAAATCACACACAACTTAGCTTCAAAAGAAGAATCATTACAAATATATACTAAATATCTAATTGAAAATAAGTATAAAATTACAGGAGTTATTAATAAGAAAACTAGCTAGTGATGAGTTCTGCATGAATGATAAGATATGAACATAGATGAAAATTACAAATAATGCAGGCATTGAAAAATGTAGATTCCCAAAGAGGAATCATAACACTGAGAATGACTAGCACATGTATAAGAAGGGGACATCCATCATTTTTCTAAGATAGAAAAAAGGCAAACATGAAGAAAAAAATTTTTTTTTACTAAAAAAAATATACATACTACAAAAATGATGTAGGTGTAACTTGGTAAACACATACACACACACACACATACACACAAATATTTAGGAAGACTGTTAAGTAATAAATGAAGACTTGTATATTCAAAATAAATGAATGGTCAATGAAATGGAACATGGAGTTCAAGCCAAAGAAATGCAGTATGACTGAGTTTAGAAAGGGTGCAAGAAGTGAAAGGAACTTATAACTTTGAAATTACAAAATTATTTAAAGGACAGAAAGAAAGCACCTGGGGATGACCATTTCAAACAAAATATTGCTTAAGAAACATATTAACAAGATCACTGGTAAGATGTGATAAAGAGCTGATAACAACAATGATACATCTAGGATTAGAATAGGCAGCATTAGCATAATATATCAGATGATCTTGTGAAACTTGATATAAGAAATACCAGAGGAAATGGAGAGAAACTGAAAATGACTGCTTGCAGAACACATAAAAAAAATATAGCTTTCTTCACAAAAATATGGCAGCACGGAACTAACTTGATGATAATATGTGAATTTAAGGAAAATCTGGAAAAATACACATCAGGAGGCATGACAGAATGAGCCCAACGTAGGTACCAGTACATCTTACAATGATGTAAATACATACAACTATGTCAATGCACACATACCATTGTCCCTCAGTAGAGCCTCAGCAGTGAAGAGAGGAATATGAAGCATATCTGCTGTCTCCACCAACAGTTGATCTTTGGCTTCTTGAAGGTCCTGAGCACGTAAACCTGAGTACACTTCATTGTCTCCTTCTGCTTCCCCTTCATGGCCAATCAACTCGCTCTCATTGATGCCATCACAGCTGTCAGCCTTCAAGAGTAAAGAGATTCACATTAATTAAAGTGCTACAAAAAACTTGTACAACACGGACAAAGGTTTAACCTCTTCCTCAACACTTACAAAAACCATGCGTGATTCAAGGTAGGTGGCCACATCGTGGTGGGCGAGCCGGACGGCCAGGTCACACGGGGTGAGACGGTCACGGTTCTCAAGGAAGAGTCCCGCACCCTGAGCCACCAGAAGCTCCACACATTTCTGAAGCCCTGAGGCTGAAGCGTAATGAAGGGCAGTGTTCCCTTTCTGTAAAAAAATGATGATGAAATGACTGAGGATACATTCATTACCAAGAGAGCATAAAGTTCAATATTTCATCAAGACAGGAAGGAGTATGTGGCAATGGCATAACAACAGTATTATTGAAGGCACAAAAGCAATATAGAAGAAAAGCTGCAGCATACAATATGTACAAAAGATGATACAGAACACTCAAGAATTGCCTTCACAAAAGAATGCAAAACCAAGAGCCATTTTTATTATGAAAGGCATAAGGGGATATTAGCATGACTCTTTTTGTAAGGGAACTCCAATGTAGATCTAGACAAATGTGTAGGTAGAGTGGGTGATAGGGAAACACAAGGTGGTGCAAGGTATATACCTATCTACTGTAGTATTCTTTGACATTTCAGTTATACAGCCAGCCATCTTTAGTAGAAAGAACAAAGATAGTTGCATAACAAAAATGTCAGGGAATACAGTACACATCTTCCATCAGCTTGTGCTTCCCTACCACCCACTCTACACAAACTCAAATGCATACAAAGAGATAATCTATTGGAGGTTTGGAAAACATGTGAATACAGATAAAAATATGGAAATAATTGCCCTGAAGAGTGGCAACAGTATAAGCAACATGCATCCATGAATTTAAAACTGAATTAGATTAGATAAACACTCATATGGAAACAAAGCAAGGGAACACAAACCTCTAAACTAGAAGTGAAATGCAATTCCATTCATAACAACACAAAAAACACACACACATAGTAGTGTACCTTATCCTGGGCATTGAGCTGGGCCCTCTCCTTCTCTCCATCCTGCAGCAATGGTCCCCGCCACTGCAGGATCATGACAATGCAGGCTGCTCGTCGGTCCTCTGCTGAGGGGGACTTGGCCTGCCCCACGCGGCAAACACAGTGCACTGCTGTCTCATCATCAGCATTTTTCTTGTTTGGGTTTCCTCCAAGGTCACTAAGAAAAGTTCTGATAGGGATAAGAGATCACATTGGTAGTGACACCAAATAAAAAAGAAAATGTAAACTATTCAATAATGGGTAAAGATTGTGGAGAAAGTCATCAGTCTGTTATTAAGTACCTAATACATTATGCATGAATGCTTGTATTTTGATGACTGGAACACAAAATAGGCACTCTTGCCCATGGGAAAAATTCCAAAGAAAAGTGTCTTGGAATAATGTACACTGCTTCGTGTCTGTTCAACTGACAGCTTTCTCCACCAATACCTAATAATAATAAAGTATGTACTTCACTGCCACAGAGGCACTACCATGAGTAAAGTGTAATCTTTAACCTAGTAGTCAGTGAGGAAGAGAATTCTTGCTTCACAAGTATAAAAGTATAAATTCGGTTGACAAAACTCGCTCTTTTCTCTCTCTCTCTCTTTGACCCGACCCCTCTCTCCCATTCAGCCATTCCACATGAACAAATGTGAAATGAGAGATAATTTTTTATTCATTCATTTACTTACATTAGCAATCAAAATCACATTAAGAATATATCCTCCTAACTATATCCTAAATAAAGGTACACCAATGTGTTTCCTGACCTCAGTAAATGTTTCATGCCATGCTTGGCAGCATAATGCAGGGGAGTGTTGTGGCTGTGGGACTCTCCATAACTTGCACTTGGGTCAAGATTGGAGCGGAGTTCAGGAGAGCTCTGGAACACCTAAAGAAAGGGAAACCACTTTATAAAGAGTATATACACAATTTTTAATCTAAAAATACTAATTTTTCACGGTAAACCTAAGGAAGGCGACAATAGGAAATCTATATAAACCTTTGTTCATACTCTCAATGACCAATTCCCTATATATATGGCACTAAACAAATACTACTTAAAAAATTACCTGTATATATCTAATGAGAAAACATAAAATGGGATCTTCAATACAAATAATAATGAAAAGAAATGAAAAAAGTATATATACATGCAATAACTACTGTATGCATACTGTAAATATTAAAGAAGAAAACCAAAGAACAACTGCATGTCATACCTGCATTGCAGCAAATTCGTCGCCATGTTGAAGATATTTTTTGAACTTGGACGAGGCACTTCCCATTCTCTTCTGTGCCAAGGGCAGTCTCTATGCTTGCCTTGAGCCTTTGCAAGCACACCACTGCAGTCACAGTCTTCTGAGGTCTGCCTGCATCCCTCTCCTGCCCACTGCAAGCATAACAACCATCACCATTTCACTCCTTTATATGTATAATCCACACTTTTCTGAGCTGTTGTTAAACAGAACGATCACATGACATCTTAGTGCCTTTCTAGTTTGTTGTGTGTGTTTGTTATGTACACTGCTTCCTTAGTTCTATATTTGGCAGTCAAGTAGTGTAATGAATCATAAATGCTTTACAATGCTTTCTTGTAAGCTACACCTCACTAGCATCAAGTTATCAAGTCTCATGAGTACTGGTTCTATTGTTGAGCCACAAGCAGGTTCAAGTTGTCCCTTCTTTGAGATCTTTCAATATTCCTACAGCTATGCCTCCACCTCCATAATCTGTATCCTTAACTTGTATACTCGTAAACTCTGATATTGTTATCCTTGGTGTGTGATTCCTTTACTTTATGTGTGCACTAAAATCTTGACATAATGAACTGAACAGTCATCACAAGCATCCTTTCTCCATTCAGCAAGGAAAGTAAAGTGATTAACCTATTCATAGTGTCCTTGCTATCCCTACTCAAGCCAGGCATCATTTATTCTTTCCTTCCCACAATGCAACATATAGTTATTTTCCATTCTTACATAAAAAAGAAAAAAGTAGAATACCATTAGTATGTATAATCTTTGTGGTATCAAACTGATCATTACCTTATATTCTATATGAAGATGGTAAAATGAATAGCGGGATTCATTTATCATATTTTCAGAGCTAGAGCCAAGAGCATAGACTGGTTTCCTCCTGCCCCTTTACAATGGGACTGCTACAAACGAAACTGGACAAGTGAGAAGACCTTCGTACATACATTTATCAGCTGTTCTATCCTTCAAAACATAGTGTGCTGACAACCATACCAATGCAATAGGTACAAAAATATACTGATAATGTATTGGTATTTGTTTCTTTAACTTCCTTTGGAATTACTAATACTTTGATGATAGAATGGTCCTCCAGCTGATATTTAAAAAAAATACTGAAGGAAAGACTTACTGATAATGTAGGTAACTGAAAATGCTATGACAAAAAATTAATAAAATGGTAAAAGTGAAACAATTAGCTGAAATTTGGGCAAAATGTGATGTGGAAGGCTGAGCTTTTAAATAATCTTAATGTACAAACAGTGACTACAGAATCCATTTCCTGTCCCATCAGTCACCATGTCATCATTCTAACAGGAAGTAGGCAATACCTAAGTATTTGTTTGCTTTTCAGTGAATCTTAATCCTTCACTCGCCTTTGCAAGTATGATATAGATTAATCTTTTATGGATATTTACTGGATCATGATGATGATAATACTGGTTTAAATTACAAAACTTAAATATAAATGGACAAAAAAGAATGATACTAAAGGAAACACGCTCACCAACAAATTAGGCTCTTATAAAACCACTTGCATAATATATAGCTGAGTGATCCATGCAGAACATAGCACACCTGGAAACCAGTCAGCTGTCCTACACTGTCTCACCTGAACGTCACCCATCCAACACACTAGCAAATGACAGCTCTTTGGGTGATGCTAACATGCTAGACATGGTTTTAGATGTTACATACCTATAGCTTGACATAAATATAATAACAGATAGACAGGAAAGACAGACAGATAAGGCACATGTCATACAGGAGATTATAAAGGCACGACAGCATATTATGAGGCATTAAACATACATGCCATTTGTGACACTATGTGAGAGGCATTTAGAAAACTGGATGAAGAATATGGCACTCTGTAAAAAAAATAATTAGAAAAAAAAAATTAACATGAAAAAGTCAAGATTATCCATTCCTCCCCCTTAATGAACATATCAGTTGTCCAGATAATAAATTTACTGTTTCAAACTCAGTTTCAGCCTCAGCTGGGAAAAGGCAAAGAAGATATTTTAAAAGTACCAGGACAGGAGATGACCAAAAAAGGCAATGAAATGACAACCTAAAGAAGGAAAAACTTCTAGATCCCTCCATCTCCATAAAGTAAATTGAACATATCATCACTTTTGTAACCTCACCTGGTGCTCACCTGTTTGCTCTCCCTAGATCCTTATATTAAGTAAACTCACTTCACCTAACTTAATAAAAAGAGGCTTCACACCCTCCTGGACCCCCAAAAGGTGAACTTCTAATAATTAATCACAGACATGGTAGTACAATGGTGCTAGAACTGAGTTGTAGAGTGTACACCCTACAAAGGACAACAATTATTCCATACAGTATATATATTGATCAAAACAACACTTAAGTATTACAAACTTACCTATGGAGAATGTGGCACTGACCGTCATCACCGATGGTCTTTAATGTAATTATTAGTGTTACGAGTGTTGTCACTGAGCACGAGAAAGAATGCACACCAATAAATCATGTCAATGGTGAGTGTCACCAATCGTCCTGCGGCTCCAGTACTCTGCTGTTCCTGCTTGGTCAGCACTCATATTTAGACGTGCCAACTGAGTTGACCACCAGCAGGTGAACCAAATGAATGAGGTGAGGTGAGGAGGCAGGTCCTACACCAAGCAGCCCACAGCTGCGCGCGGGCCGCCACCACTCAGGGCGCTACACCACTGCCGCGGTACCTCGGCTCACACACCACACACAGGGGGCACAGACACTTCTTTCCATATTGCAATGGTGAAAAACGTACACAGAGTAAAATACACGCACACACACACACGCGCGGGGCCTGCCACGGCCTAGCCTACACAAAGCCGCGCGTCTGGTGTTCCCCTGGCTAGTTTAGCATGTCATTGCCGCGACGCGCCTCTCACTCCACCTCAAGCCACCGCCTGGTGCACGCCTTCCACTATTCTATCCTTCCATGGAGAGAGACACGCACACACACACACACACAGAGAGAGAGAGGGGCAAACCAACACGAACAACAACACCCTGACAGTCGTAATCAATAGATCTCTCAATGGCAGCTTCCTGACAGCAGACGACGCGGGATTTTAAATAAAAGAGCATCACATGTGCCATTACCAAATACCTCATATTTCCTTGAAGGGGATCAAGTAGATTCATTAAATTCAGATTCCTCACTGCAAAAAGGACCGCGGGTTTTGATATAGATGACTGGAATGACAGATGACAGCAGCTGATCTGTGTGCGGTATAGGTAGTACATATTATTATAGTACGCGTACCTACTACAGTGAGTGCCCTCATAACACACCGCGGGATAGAGGAGGCCCAAGGGAGTTAATGCACAATTATTACGAGTGCTGAATATTCCTCATCTCTCTCTCTCTCTCTC
>CM035203.1:13539670-13553049 GCA_020233015.1 Callinectes sapidus | reverse complement strand
GAGAGAGAGAGAGAGAGGCTACCGTACGGTGTATGGAAGCAGCAATTTAGTAATCCATGACTGTCTACACAAGTACCGGGTAAAGTACAATATAAATCTCGCATTATACACACCTAAAAGTAAATGCAATCTTAATAACGACAGCAAAAAAATAAACAATACTTACATCCAATTCATCATTCTTTTGTTAATCAATTATATATCTGTTCACCGCAGCAAGTTTTCTTTCATGTAATTCGTTTGTTATATATATTTTACCTTGCTCACTTCACTTCTTTCACATTATGGGCATCTCACTGATTGTTTTCTCCTCTCTTTTTCTCCTCTCCTTTCCGCAGTTCTTTATTTGTGTCTAAATTCTTATAAAGTTCCCCAAGTCGTTAGCTTGCCACCAGTCTAGCAATGCAACTGGGAGGCTCGGAGGTATGGCAGGAAGAAGAAGAGAATAAGATGAAGAGAGAAGGAGTGGAAAGAAACAGAAAAAAAGATGGAAGAAAGCATTAACAGAAAGGGAGCTGCAAGGAGGCGCAGGCAGAGAAACGAATGAGGAAATCCTGGACCGCAGTAAGAAAATAAATTAATCATGTATGAAAAAAAGAACGTGTTAAAAATGGTATATAATTAGAGTGACGAAAGATCCACTTGAGAAGACGATCACTCATCCGAACGATTATTTAACACGGAAGAAAATAAGACCCGCGCAAAAACAAGTGCGCAACGAAACGTGCTACCACTGAACAAGGAAATAAAAACGCGAACAACAAGGAAAAACATCACCACCAGCACAACAAAAACCAACAGCAACAATTATCAGATCCATTTTCTTTTCATTATATATCATCAGGGGGTACAAAAACAAAAACATTCTGGCGGCCGAGGGTTAAAATATTTGGCTGATGCTACCGAGGAACATTCGGTCTGCCCTCCAACAGATTACATACGTGATTAGGTTAGCTAAGACGAGGAGCTGCAGGCCACGAACAAAGTACCCACTACAGGAGCACACTGATGTTGCTCTAGTATTGTTCTGCGGATAAGAAGCTTCTGCCGGTGGTAAATAGCGCGGGGAGAGAGAGAGAGAGAGAGAGAGAGAGAGAGAGAGAGAGAGAGAGAGAGAGAGAGAGAGAGAGAGAGAGAGAGAGAGAGAGAGAGAGAGAGAGAGAGAGAGAAAGAGAGAGAGAGAGAGAGAGAGAGAAAGGCAGGATTAAAGATATATAGTAATCCATAATGCGTAGAAACAATAGTAATGTGCTAAATGTAAAAGAAGCAGAAAAGACAGTATGTGAATTCAAATATGTAGATGACACAAGTTTTATAGCCCTGAAATAAAATCATTAAGCAGAACGATGAGTAAAACTGAAGTGGAAAGGAAATGCACAATAGAAGCAGCCTGCTGAAGGAGATAAATAGATGGATGAGCCAGACTGCTTGTTCCGCGGTAATGCAGGTACAAAGATGGCTCTCACCTTTCCCGATGACATGATAGATGGTGATGATGCCTGTGACCTAAAAAGAAAAAAAGAAAAGAAAAAAAGACCTGATGGAAAGAAATGAGAAAAAATAAATAAAACACAAAATGTTACAATGCATTAATAATCAAGAAACATGGGAAGAGTTTTGTGGGAGTAATGGATGGATTTAAGAAACTAAAATATTGATGCTGAAAGTGAGAGAAAAGAAAAAACAACAGTGTGCATAAAAAGGGGGAGAAGTATGAAAAATGGGACAAAGAAAGAGGATGGAGAGATTGAGAAGCAGAGGCTGTGATAAGAAGGAGAAAGGAGGGGCGGTGGGAGGACTTCATGCTTCAGCGAACATCTTATAAGTCTCTCTCTCTCTCTCTCTCTCTCTCTCTCTCTCTCTCTCTCTCTCTCTCTCTCTCTCTCTCTCTCTCTCTCTCTCTCTCTCTCTCTCTCTCTCTCACACACACACACACAGAACATCATTATCATCATCATCTGGTACCCGCAGCTCCTTCATTTTCTTCCTTTCTTCTCTCTCGAAGCACACTGATGGGAGATGCAGGAAAAAAAGAAGAGGAGGAGGAGGAGGAGGAGGAGGAGGAGGAGGAAGAGGAATAGGATGAGCCATTAAGATCCTGCTCAGTAGTCTTCTCATACCGGGTCAGAAATCTCTCCGAGGCTCAATGGTGCATAAATTAACAGGATTTTAAGTCTCTTTGGACCCGCTCCACCGGACGTGTCAATAACATGATTTGGCTTTAATTAATTTGTTTGCAGGTTTGTTTTTCCTGCTTTAGCTCCATTCGGTATTTTTAGAAATTTTTCACGGGCGAGAATTGAAGGTGAGGTGTGCAAGAGTCGGCGTGATGGACAGCACAGTGAGGGCTCGAAAAAAGTTGTAGAGTAAATAAAAGTGTTGGCAGCAATCTATTTGTCCGAGGCTGGAATGTTATGAAAGAGAAAAGAAAAGAGAGAAAAATAAACTAAGGGAACGCTGAATGATAAACCTATCATCAAAATCGTGCACAAGCAAAGAACTCCATGAAAGAAAGAAATACAGTGAAAAGTGAGATTATTAAAGGAAAAATGAAGAGAAAGAAGGTAAGGAAACAGACAGGTAGTGATGATGAGGGACAGGTAGAATAATATGTTAAAATTTGCTGAGAACTTCCATGAAATAATGTTCTCCATCACCCAGTGAGTGTTTGTTGTGTGGAGGTTCAGCTGTTCCTTTGCATGCACCTTCCTCAGCAGGACTTCTATCTCCACCGTGTTAACTCACCAGTGAAGCGCATCCCTGCATACCCACTCACCACCTCGTGTGTGTGTGTGTGTGTGTGTGTGTGTGTGTGTGTGTGTGTGTATGTGTGTGTGTGTGCTGTTTTTGGTCCGTATTCACAAACACCTCCATGCTTCCCTTCCACTATTTTAGGTTTTATTCAAATTCATATAAGTTTTATTAAGGTGTCTTTAAGGTTCTAGAGACAGAGTGACAAGATTTCCACATTATTAGCTGGAAAAATACTCTTGAAAATCCTGTTTATCATCTTTGTGGCCTTGGAAAATAATCATGGTATGAGAGCAAAGTATTTTTGAATACGGACCTTTAAGTCCTTCAATACCCTTGTTCTTTCACATCAGCCGGACCATAATTCTTCCTCTCCCTCTCCTTTTTTACCTCTACTTCTATGACTTCCTTTCCAATTTCCCCTAATACTCGTCTCGTCCCAGCCTCCTTAAGTCTTTTTTTTTCAAGGCTTACCCCATTCTAGGTTTTGTGACCCTCTACCTTCCGGCTTTCTCACCTCCCGTTCGGCAATTAAAGTGAAATGTCTCTCACGACGAAGTTTCTGGTCAATTAACGTAACTGGATAAACGAGCGGGCAGCTGCTGGTCACTCTTTCCCTCAACAGTCTTTTCATTATGTCGACTGACGTTCTCCACACAAAAAACCTTTCC
This sequence comes from Callinectes sapidus, assembly GCA_020233015.1. NCBI lineage: Eukaryota > Metazoa > Arthropoda > Malacostraca > Decapoda > Portunidae > Callinectes > Callinectes sapidus. The sequence goes on along the minus strand of CM035203.1, from coordinate 13,549,627 downwards.
CTGCCAAGCTTGTGGTGTAACTGCAACCTTATTTCATGTTATATAATGGGTTTGGTATTTTTTTCAGGTTTATCTATGTAGTAGTTAGGTTTGGTTGGTTTTATTATAGTTGTTTTTATTGTTATTGTTGTTGCTGTTGTTGTTGTTGTAGTTTCGATTCGTAGTAACAAGTTTGCCGTGCTTTAAAACCATTTAAACGTACCTGTTCGACCAAACTTAGCACGAACTAGTTGACACGTATCACTTTCCCCCTCCCGCCTGTAGTGTTTAAGATAACTTGGGTAAGTAAGGTTAAGTTAGGGACACCTTAGGTTAGGTTGGTAACAATCAAACTAATAGTAGTAGTAGTAGTAGTAATAGTAGTAGTAGTAGTAGTAGTAGTAGTAGTAGTAGTAGTAGTAGTAGTAGTAGCAACATCATACTGTACAAATACAGTATATATATCCAAATTATTCTCTATCGCGTGAGGGAGTGACATTCTGATACTATAAACAAAAACCATTCAAGGAAAGTAATCTCACAAAATTCCAGCAAAATTATTCAATATTCCTAACAAAATAATACGTTTTTTTTTCTGCTTCTGGTTCAACATTGAACATTATTAAAAAAAGTCCGTTATACTTATTTTTTTCCATCCAACATATTTTCGAGTAAATTCGGATTTTTTTGGCCTATTGCTTTATTTCATTTCATTTTGTTATTCTATTCTCTGAACTTTTTATTACATTTTATATTAATATCTCTCTGTTGTGCAGTTGTGAAGAGAAAAAAAATGTTCCTTTACCACATTTTGTTTTTCTAAATATATTTCCACACATCTTTAAGAACACACACACACACCCACACCCACCCACACACACACACACACACACACACACACACACACACACCTCCCACAAGACTGAGCTTCCTTTCCCTTTTCTCCTTCCTGTCTCTTTCTTTAAGTCTTATATTTTCCGAAAAAAATCTCTGGCTTTATTTTCTTTTCCATCCCTCAAATACTTCTCTCTCACTTATTCCTCTCCCTTTCCTCCTTCCTCTCGCTCCCTTTCCCCCTTCACTACTCCCACCTGTGAATCCTCCCTGGGCTGTAAGCTGCTTCCCTAGACCCACACAAACACTGCGGATCTTCTCTTATCCTATAGATTTTTTCTCCCTCTGCAGCACCCCCTTACCCAACTCTCTCTCTCTTTCTCTCTCTCTCTCTCTCTCTCTCTCTCTCTCTCTCTCTCTCTCTCTCTCTCTCTCTCTCTCTCTCTCTCTCTCTCTCTCTCTCTCTCTAGTAAAGAAGATAAACTAAAATAAGAGAAAGTCGCAAAACCCAGAAGACAAACATACAACGCCCGTAGCTTTGACATAAAAAAAAAAAAAAAACACGACAAAACAAAACAGAAAATAATTAAAAAATCAAACACACGGAGTTGACATTCTTCATTCCCTCAGCTGCACATCACCATGCAAAACTGGTAGTCCGCACGTGATGTTCTCTAAACTAGTGCCTCCCTCTCCTACACCTTTCCTACGTACCTGCCTTACCCCACCAGCTCTATCTAATCTTTCCTTTATTTCTCCAGCTATGTAGTACCTTTCTCCGCGTTCTGGCCATTTATCACTCTTGTAGACTCATAAATACTCTCTTCTCGGAAACATTCGGGAATCTGGATGGCAAAATAAAGTTTAATGTCACCACCAACGTTATGTATTGGTCACGCAACACTTACACTGATGTGGTCATAGGAACTGGTAAGCATTCAAATGTGATTCTTAACGAGAGAGAAAAAAGTACAGAAGTATAATAATGATGAGAGAGAGAGAGAGAGAGAGAGAGAGAGAGAGAGAGAGAGAGAGAGAGAGAGAGAGAGAGAGAGAGAGAGAGAGAGAGAGAGAGAGAGAGAGAGAGAGAGAGAGACGAGAGAGAGAGAGAGAGAGAGAGAGAGAGAGAGAGAGAGAGAGAGAGAGAGAGAGAGTGTGTATGTGTGTGTCGCTTACTGATTCTCACCTGTAATGAACGATCTTTTAAATATTGCTATTGGAATAATCACACGTGTCGATCCTATTTTTAATCCCCACTCATAATTACACATTTCAATTTCTCGTCTTCTCACGTGTGTTAATTTATGAATGTACGTGTTATATAAGTGGAAAATATCCCAATACACATGTCTGGTATATACTACAATTCTTAACCATTTTTATGTATTTTCTTTCTTATCCTTTGGTTACTATTTTTTTCATTTCTTCTTACACTTTAGTAGGTTCTTTATTAATTTGGCTTCTACTTCTACTTCTCTATTTGTGTTGGCATTTTTGGACAATTAATATCACTGGTATTCCATAGTGGGAGTTATTATGGTTCATCTGTGTATTGTGAAAAGGATAATATATTGACTTGACTTTAGCACGCATCACCACCACTACCTACAGTGACCCCTCCTCATTATCACCATGCATAACCAACTTCCCCGCTCCACCATACCCTATTCATCACCACCTCTCACCATTTATCATCCCATTACCACCACCCATCCCATTAGTCTCATAAACCCTATCACGTACATCACACCCGCCATCACTATCCATCACTTCCTATCCCTATCCATCTTTTCCGTCATTACCACTCCCTCCCACTTCTATCACTTCCATCGTGGCCCATTACGTCTATCTCCGCTAATCAGGTTCATCAACTCTTTCTTATCTATACCATTACATTCATATCCTTTCTTCCCATCACTCCATTGCTTACTTCCATTGCATTTCCATAGACACCTATCTCCAACTATCACTTCCACCAGTTGCAACAGCCCATAACAAGGCGATTTTACTCCCTTCCTCGTTAGTGTAGACCCTTCTCATTACCAGTAATATCACAGTTTCTACAATTGACTTCCACCACTTCCATTGAGAATTTGTTTTCGTTTTTCATAAACAATATAGGATTTATGGATCTAACATACGAATATAGAAAAGAATTACTACCTGCAAGAAAGGAGTAAGTCCGAGCGTGACAATTCTTTTCCAGAACCAACTTGCTTATATCACCTGTCATCCCCATCCACAAAATGGGTATAATTTTCAAACGAATTCCCTTGTTAACTCTGGACAAATAACCCGAATGCAACTTAGTCTGTCCCAATCATCTGGTCTATTTCAGAACCAATTTTATTCTCTCTCTCTCTCTCTCTCTCTCTCTCTCTCTCTCTCTCTCTCTCTCTCTCTCTCTCTCTCTCTCTCTCTCTCTCTCTCTCTCAACTTTATTAAATTAGTAATTTATAGAACTATGCTTACTATTATGTTTCAAAAATTCAGATTTTACATGTAAGGATTTTTCCATTATTGAAAATATCAAATTTCTGAGTAATGGTGGATATTTTTCTAGTTTTTCATTTACTCTTTTCTTCTTGGTTGATATTAGGTACGACAGATGGATACTTTGCTCTACGTTTCGAAGGATTTAAAAAAAACCGAGTGCAGTGTTGCTAGTTTGTGTGACGCTAATACGTATGGACGTTTGCTTTGTTTACCAGTGAGTAGAGTGAGTGTTTGGCTGCATATCACTGCCTTCTTTAGGTGAACATGAATAACAACTGTAAATAGAAGTTGGTGCATCTACGGCATTCAGAACTAGGCACTCCAGCTATATGAAATGATTGGTACTTTGAAACTTGATCTAGTTTGCAAGCATGTTTTAATTTTGCATACGTGTGTGTGTGTGTGTGTGTGTGTGTGTGTGTGTGTGTGTGTGTGTGTGTGTGTGTGTGTGTGTGTCCACGCTTTTAGGATTACATATTAGTTTATAGTAGTGTTTACTTGTTTGTTTTTAACTGTATTTTTGTGTGTTTATTGATGATTCCAGTGTAAAGCAGGGGTAAACATTGGTACAAAAATATTATTCTATATTGTTTCCTTATAAGTACTACTAACAAGTTTCAGAAGATCAGGTACAAAAAAGAAATTGTCACATTTCTTATGGTTAAACTGATTTTTCCCGATCCATTTGCTTAAATGCTTTCAGGTTGCATTTCTGCTCCCAGTTTTGTGCAGTCAACAAGATATTTACATTCCGCTCAGGCAAATATTTTTCCTCCAAATACGCTGGGCGAGCATAACTCAGTGTTTTGTTTTACCTTTACAAGCTAAGCATTTTAAAATTCTGTTGTGTGCCATATTTACTCATTGATTATTGCATTTTCCTCAGCGCCCACTAGAAGCTGCATTTTTACTTCCCACGGCAGTGAGCTTAATTTTCTGAACTCATCATGCAAGCGTAATTCATGTCTTTATGTTTGCGGAAGCTGCAGACATTCTTGCATATTATTTCGTATCTTACAATTAGGTTTATAAATGCCAGGTATTTGTTTACTGGTTGGTGTGTCGTTCTCACTGTTACTTGTGTTTTATTTATGTCACCCTCTTTCTCTCTCTCTCTCTCTCTCTCTCTCTCTCTCTCTCTCTCTCTCTCTCTCTCTCCCAAACACACACACACATACACACACGCACACACACACACACACACACACACACACACACACACACACACACACACACACGCCCGCACGCTCACGCACGCGCACACACACACACACACACACACACACACACACACACTAGGTTGTGAAAAAAGAGGGAAATAATCTTAGTATCTAATGCTAAAAGTGATTAAAACGATGAAAAAGAGATTTTGCGAGATACAATTGAAAAATAAGGAATAAGAAGAGATCACAGAAAATTGAAACAATGCTACATTATCACAATGTCCTTTTTCAAACACACGTGTTGATACTTTGACTGGATTGGATACGGATGTGATGCGATTAAACTACATCTCTGAGTTTGTTTGCTTTGAATAAAGAATAAAAAGAGGCTAAACAATATGAAATTGACTCACACACATTGTAATATACAAGGAAGTGCAGTGAGAAAACAAACACAATAAAATGTGTGGAGCTTTACAAATGACCCTTGATCTTTTAACCAAATGCAGAGGAAACTCCTGGGTAAATCTTCTTTCCAAGTGACTGTCATTCAGACAGATGATAGACGCCTTACATCGGACCATCTTGACCCCCCATGATTTGCTGACACTCTGTCACTTGATAGGCCTTATAAGGATATCACCATCAGATCATAGGGTATAGAGTTGAAGAAAGTGCAAATTACATTAGATATAAGTAGACTTGACAACAAGTGTGGGTAAGGATTCGTTAGAACAGAGAGTTAAACAAGCATGATACATTTGATCCCTTCATAAACACACATCCTTAGATGGTGATCCGGAGGCTGCTACTGAACAAGAAAAACAATTGAATAAATCAACGTACCACTTTCAATCTGCTAATGTAGAGAGTCAATGCGAGTTTCGGCAAGGGATACATGCAGCAGAATTTCAGCTCAAGAGACATGCACAAGTCAATTAGGTTAATTGGAGACACTCTCAGATCATAAGACGAAGGAATATCGACACACAGTATTCCGGTAAGAACTGTTATATGATCGAGAACGTAGCGTGTTGCAGCGTGTGTGGCATTGTTAGCCAGAGAAGTTGAGAGGAATGTATATTTACTCTGTACCCAACAAAGTGATAGTCATGCACAACGTCGCCCTGAAGGAACCATCGGCTCCACTAGAGTTACAAAAATTCAGCTTATCCATAATGTTACAATGTTCATGAAGTCATTTGTAGTCTTCTCTGAGTTCCCAAAGCATAACAAGAAAAAAAAATCTGTGCCTTATGTAGAATTACAAAAAAAAAAAAAAAAAAAAAAATCCCTGAAATTCACTTCTCTGTGAATATGATTTTTTTTTTACCATGAACAAATAGTAAAGCGTGAATAGCACTATCTGCCTTCAAAGTGACAATCATTCAGGCAGACAATGGACATCTTGCATCCAACCATCTTCATCCGCTGACATTCTTTCAATTTAAGTGATGTGCCCCTCTTTATACACATCAAACCATAAGCCTTCAAGACCATAATCATTTTCATATTTACCACCACTGACATTACAACTACCACCACTACCATCACAACAACTACCATCATCACCATCTCAAAAACTACCACCACCAACACTATCACAATACCAACCACCACCACCATTACAATAACTACCACCACCACCACCATTACAATAACTACCACCACCGCCACCATTACAACAACTACCACTACGGCCATGAAAAATACTACCACCACCACCACCATCACAACAAATACAATCACCAAAAATACCATAACAACAACTACCACCACCACCATCACGATATATACCACCAACATCAAAACTAACATCACAACAACTGCCACCATCACGAAGACAACTACACCTTACAACAATTATCACCACCACCATCACCGCCGCCGCCTAGGGTTCACTCACACACCTGTGCTCCCCCTCCCAGGACACAAAGAGTGGCAGGAACACACCGTCAGCGTACCCTCTCAAAAAGCAGCAGCGCAGCAGGGAGTAAGGGACGTGCTGCCACCGCTCCAGACGCCACCTCATCCACACTTGCGTAATTCCCTTAACAATATCTTTTTACGTACTGGGTGGTATTTCTAGACATCAATTATTACTATGATCAACTTTGTCACCGTCATCTGAATTAATAACATGCATTTCAGACTTAAAAGGATACCGAAACACGACGGAGACACATGAAATTCTTATTTGTTACGCGTCATACGAGTACATACCATAATGTCTCTCTTTTTTTCAGATTTTATATATTCACATAATATATAAAAAGAAGGATAAAAGAAAGATGTGTGCTGAACTGACAGGTGCAGGCAAGTGATATTAATCATGGAAGATATGCGATGTGGAAAGAGCTGCAGGAACTCTTCAGAAATAATTATCAAGCATATATTATCACACGATCTGCTTGTGTAACTCTGCAAGATGTTGAGTCCCATGCTGGGTGGTAGCAAAAAAATCAACAATCCCCTGGTGAATGACGCCACGCTGCATTACACAACTTTGTATTACATATTGAAACTTTAAAATGAAATAAAGAGCCAACCACAGCAAATTATGTAACACGTCACAGTCCATTTGATTCTATACATAAATCAAAATTATTGACCCGCATCTGGCAGTGTGAGTTAAACATAAAATGATTGCAGCCTCCACTTTGACGTGGCGGATGTGGTGGGAAGGATCTCTTGATCAATAACAATCTCTAAATCAGCCTGACAATAATGATGTCCCTCCGCTGCCTTTCCTTTAATTTAATGCATCACGGAGCGGTTTTCTTATTTTCATTTTTTTTTTTTTTTCGGTAGAGGTTGCTCACAGATCCAAATCAAAGCAATGGAGAGTGGGCGTTAGCTCTAACCTGTCACTGCATGGCGGGAGGAGGAAGCTTGAAACGGTCATCACTATTCCAGTACTCAGAGCACCACACTTCATCAAATGTGGGGCGTGTGAAATATTGAATTCATATTGTATGATATTGGTAGGGTCGATTATGATGTATTTTTTATTACTGCTATGCATTTTTTGTTCGCATTTTACCAAAGCTTTTTTCAGCTTCAAAATTTCTTCGCTAGTTTATAAAAGGTCATCTTATACATATTATTTTTTATACCTCTGTCCAGTGTGTGTGTGTGTGTGTGTGTGTGTGTGTGTGTGTGTGTGTGTGTGTGTGTGTGTGTGTGTGTGTGTGTGTGTGTGTGTGTGTGTGTGTGTCTGTGTGTGTTCGAAATTTTATTCTTTTATCTCTATCCCTCTTCATAGGAGATTTCCAGTAGGTCAAGGAAGCACCTGTCGCAAATCGCAATCAGTAAAGCACACTAAGAGTCTGTTTTGTAATGTACTATGATGTCCTTCACAATCCGTCCACAGAAAACTTAATTGTAGGAATCCAGATGGCGGTAATGATAGCTGTGGTGGCGGCGGCAGTGTTGGTGGTGTTATGCCTGCCTCGTTCACACACAGCTGAGGCACAAGCTCTCGTCCGCTCACTGAAATCAATGGCCGCACCCTTCTCCAGCCAAGCAGGTGATTGGTTCACGTATCCCGCTAGTGTAGCCATCCATTTATTTACATTAAATATTTTTTTTTATATAGTAGAGTATGTAATACTGAAAAGTGAGAATAAAAAATGCAAACTATTTCTGTGCATTAGCACTTCAGAGTGGATGTTAAAAATTACATAACTGTATCACACATGTTCAAAGTTTTCAGCTAAAATCGTTTTGGCTTCACCGTTATTTCAATATTATGTGTTACATGCAGCAATCAAAAGCATATCTCGCCATAATCTGTTGCACAGTTTCAACTCAGAACCACTGATATCGATAATAATTTTCCAGCATTTTTATTATGTAACACATACACACACACACACACACACACACACACACACACACACACACACACACACACACACACACATACATTCAAACATATATATACATATATACACATACATACGTACACATATATAAAACATTACTGATAAGCTTGGCAATATTATGATAAAAATACGATGGTTATTATTACTCTTATTTACATGTTATTAAGGCATTTTAAGTTTTAAACGAAAAACAAACATTTCTATAAAATAGTAACAATTATATATAATTTGAATATTTTTTAATTCATATTGATTTATACTGTATCCTCTCTCTTATATGTTAATGCTGTAACATTTATTTTTCTAATGTTTATATTTAATTTGAATATTTTTCCGCATCAAAAGACTAAATTGGATATTAATTTTAATCACGTTCACAAGAAAATAATGAAATTCTTATCATCTTTTTACTGTGAATGAATTATCCCTCTGTAGGTGGTGGTGGAGGTGGTGATAGCGGTGGTGGTGGTGGTGGGTGAGTTACTACTTCTTGGGATGATCATTATCAGTGGTGGTGCTCCCGTAACGGGTGCTGCAAATGGTGTTTACGTTCGCAGGATGTTGCCGCGTTAAGTGTTGGATCTGCCACGCTGCATAACTTGTGTAACACTGTAGTGTTCAGGTCGCACCGGGTGGCAGGCTTCCCTCCCCTCCGACTAACGTAACTAATAATCATACCTGCTCCTTCTTACTCTGAGTTGTGAATACATTAATGACAGCACAGCGGCCATACCAGTGACGTAAAGACCACCAACACCAACTGCAACCACCACTAATATTACTAGCGTTGTATAAATTTTTATTGTTATTCCTTTCATTGATGATAAAAAGTACAGGGGCCATTAAGCTAATACAACAATATTAGCTGTGATGCTAAAGCTTATGAGAATGATAGTGATACTAGTAACAGAGAGTTAGTATTACCATTGTTAACAATTTTTATGTTATTGTTTCTATTATTATTGTTATTATTATTGTTGTTGTTGTTATCATTATCATTATCATTATTATTATTAGTATTATTAGTATTGTTGTTGTTGTTGTTGTTGTTGTTGTTGTTGTTGCTGCTGCTGTTGTTGCTGTTGTTGTTCCTGTTGTTATCGTTATTATTATTATTATTATTATTATTATTATTATTATTATTATTATTATTATTATTATTATTATTATTATTATTATTATTATTCAGGTCCTACTATCATAAAAAATGGTGCAGCAGAAGCCGGCTAGAATACAAAAAGATGTAGAAAATATGAGTGAAAAAGCTAACAAACCCGAAACATTTCCCACCTCTCTATTTATAGACATCCCGTCACTCATTTACCTCCTTGAAAGTGACACTCCATTTTTTTTTCTACTGTAGGGTACGAGACAAAGGAAAGAATATCATGTTCTCATCCGATATGAAGGATAGCGGCCAGAAGGAGAAAGGTGTAACATGGACTGAAAAACAAAACTAAAAACAAAACATGGTGTTGAAAAAGTGAAAGATATCAGAAAAGAAGGGAGTTCGTAATGCGACCCAAAGAGAGAGAGAGAGAGAGAGAGAGAGAGAGAGAGAGAGAGAGAGAGAGAGAGAGAGAGAGAGAGAGAGAGAG
>CM035203.1:13518872-13531648 GCA_020233015.1 Callinectes sapidus | reverse complement strand
TTTATTGCTTATGCGTGTTCATTTCTCTTTATCCTTTGTCTCAGTGGTGGACGTCCACTGTAATGTTCTTCCCCCCAAGTGCTACATCTTCCTTGGTCACTAAAACCAGAGGGAGGGAGTGAGGACACAAACTAAATGATGCTGGAGACTATTACCGTAGCGATTATGAGCAGCAAGCGGCGTCTGAACTTGTTACGCGCATGGTTGTGGCGCTGATGTTGCATGGAAGGCGAATACGGCTAGGCACAACACTACCAACAACAGGATAAGAAGAAATTTCCAACAATATTCAAAGTAGATGAAGCAATGCGAGTGTGTGTGTGTGTGTGTGTGTGTGTGTGTGTGTGTGTGTGTGTGTGTGTGTGTGTGTGTGTGTGAGTGTGAACGTTTTACCCTCTAATTTAATTCCCACTGAAACTGAATGTTTTTTCCTCTTATCTTATTCCCGTTGAGGCTGTCTGGAAGCTGATGAGGGGGAAGTTTCGTGACGTTGACACATCGCCTGTTTTCAAGCTAGAATGAGCCGTTTTCGAGGTTCAACACGGGCTGCTCTTCTCCGTGCTGCACCACCTACCTACCAGGAAATAACTATCGACTCAGAGTGCAGCGAGAGCAAGGAAACCAGTCTAAAGCAATACTTATGATGTTAGGTAGTACGTTAGTTAGTAGTTAGTAGTCATGGTAGTACAATGCTGGCACGAGTAAATGGGCTTTGCGTTATACCTGGGTTAGGTTGAAAAAATAAGTGATTAGAAATTAACTGATATAAAGAGAGAGAGAGAGAGAGAGAGAGAGAGAGAGAGAGAGAGAGAGAGAGAGAGAGAGAGAGAGAGAGAGAGAGAGAGAGAGAGAGAGAGAGAGAGAGAGCGATAGAGAATTCCTGACATAAATAATAAGCAGCAAAATTGTTAATGAAAATAAAAACATGGAGTTATTGTCAGAACTTCTGAATAACGTGAACTCAAGTGGAAATATAGCAATTAAACCAAACTTTATCAAACCACGATTGGAACAATAAATAAAAACAACAACATATTTAAGATTCTCACAAGGCTCTTTTCTTTAACCTCTTCACTACAACTAGTACATGATTGAGAAACATTCAGTAAAAATGAAAGGAAATAAATGGTATCAGTTATGGAGGAATGTATAATTGTTGGTTGGCATGAGACTACGCAATGTGTATACCCAGGGAAAGCCAAGTGTGAATCAATAAAAGTACCATCAGCATGTTCATCAGTTCTAAAAGTAAATGGAGAAAGAAAAAAAATGTGTATTCAGAATTGCAACAATAAACTAGTGACCATAACTAGTAATGTTATGGGTAGCAGCAGAAAAACAACGAAATGTATTATTTCATAAGGAAAAATGGAGGACGATGTGGCCCCTTGGCCATAAAAATCATCTACATGGAAAGGTTTTCCTTCCTCAGAGAGATAAAAGAAAACGAAGAATAAAGGGAAGAGTAATATGACAAAAGATTACTGGAAAAAGAAGAGAGAAAGAAAAATGGCTAAAGAAAGAAGAAAAATACAGAGGACGGGGATAGGAAATGAAAAAATAAAATAAAAGTTGAGAACAAATAAGAGAAAAAGAAATATAAGAAAAAAAAAAAAAACGTTAACTATGGAGAACCTTTTTTTTTTCTACGGCAGTGCCCCAAAGGGTCTCAAATATGACCGTTATGGCAGTACAAATAAATAGATGAAGCCTCTGCTGGCACCAATGTTCTGGCGGGGGCGGAGAGTATTTCTTTTGTTGTATGTGTGTGTGTGTGTGTGTGTGTGTGTGTGTGTGTGTGTGTGTGTGTGTGTGTGTGTGTGTACATGATTTTATATTGTTATTTTCTTTTATCCCCCTTTGGAAATAAAAGATTTCTCTCTCGAGTATTGCCTCAGCGGTTTTACAAGAATTGATGCCATGTAAGTCTTCTGCCTTTCACACGAGCAAGGCCAGCCGTGGTTCTTGTGCAACGCGTTCCTCTGGATTACCCAACAAATTTCGCGAGAATCAGATATCTATTACAAATCCAGTTTCAATAACCTATAATATAAAACATGTCCAGCTGGATGGTTTAACGGATGAGACAAATGAAAAGGAGACCCAAATAAAGGTAGACTTAAGAAAGACATATAATAACATGATCAGAGTTTAAGACCTGGTAAAACACATGTTCTCTCTCTCTCTCTCTCTCTCTCTCTCTCTCTCTCTCTCTCTCTCTCTCTCTCTCTCTCTCTCTCTCTCTCTCGTTTCCCGTCAATGTCTTTGTCGGTACTAAATCTCTCCTATATCCCAAATTAAGTACCATTTTGTTTCACCTCATGTTTCAGTATAGAGTACAAAAAAGTGTTCATTAAACTAAATAAAGCATTTGCTCATGCCGCCAACATGGAACATATATCTTGAAAAAAAAAAAACCTCATTATTAAGAATCCTTTCACTTTATTTCAAAGAATTTGCACTTTTACTCTAACAGATTTCGCCTTAAAAAATCATCAAAACTCAGCAAAACTGGGATCAGGTAATATCTGGAACACTAATGACTCTGAATAAGTAATGCGAATATTCTTCTTCTTAATGATGACAAGGTTCTCAACAATTTTTAGATAGAAAGTTATACATATAGACACAAGGACAATCGGACATAGAAAATGAAACAGATATATAGAAAAATAAATAAACAAACACATATAAAAAGAAAAAAGGTATAGAATTATTACAGTTTCCAAGACATGAGCATAATACCCTCATTACTTCTCAGAATAATGTGGAACAAATCAGTGCCTAAGTTTAACGAGTCAGTGAGAAACAGGGGAAGCAAAGGGACTACTTCTCTTTCATCAGGGTCATAAACAGTGGTGGTCACTCCCTCTCCTGGCAAGACTATAGGAGCTTTTGCACTGCTCTCTCTCTCTCTCTCTCTCTCTCTCTCTCTCTCTCTCTCTCTCTCTCTCTCTCTCTCTCTCTCTCTCTCTCTCTCTCTTGATCATACTTGGTATAATATGAACGCCTGAATGGCCATTTGTTAAATTTTATGATCCGGTCTTGTTCTTATAACTTATTCGTCTATTTACTTTTTTTCTATTTAAAGTAATATGAACATGTTACAATTATTTCCAACCCTTCTCTCTCTCTCTCTCTCTCTCTCTCTCTCTCTCTCTCTCTCTCTCTCTCTCTCTCTCTCTCTCTGGTAATGACAGCAATAGCAATTATAAAGAGGATGGATAAGAGGAAGAGGTCATGATGAGACAAGCGGTTGTGATGATGGTGGTAGCGATAGACAAGGAATAGGAAAAGGAAAAGGAATAAAGGGCGAGGATGATAACAATAGGAAGAAGACGAGGAGGAACATGAAAAGAGAAAAAAAATCCAACTACGATAACAACAGACACAGACGAAAGAAAAAAAAATACTTGAGTAACAGAAAAGAAAACATGACAAAACAAAGCGGAGACGAAACAAAAGGAGAAGCGGATGGAAAATGGAGAAGAGTAAGAGCGAGAGCAGAGGGAATGGACGCCTCATTAAGGACACGTACAAATACAGGTAAAGATAAAGGACACACGGACAACCACAGAGGAAAAAGTTAGTTCCTGAAAGAAGATGGATCAGCGTGCTCTCCTGGGAAGGCGCCGCGTTCAAGACAAGTGACAAAAGGGAAGCGCAGTGTTATTTTCCCACCGAAACAATACAAGAGTGATTCGCACCGCTCAACACTGAGAACATAAGGTCGAGGGTTTGCCCAGGACTAATTACCTGCAAGTAAGACGTGAGCACCTGACAGGAGTGACGGATAGAGAAAGATGACGCGGGAGGAGGGAGTGGAGACAGGAGAAAAGTCGAGAAGGAAAAAGAAATGAAGATGGAAAGAAGGAAAGTAGATAAGAAACTCGTAAGGAAAAGGCTGTGTTAAGTATAATAGGATATTGCAATTTATGAAATGCAAACACTAAGGCTATGGTCAAAGTACACGAGGGCACCGTCAGTGCAATGTGGATAGAATAGAAATATTAAATGAGGGAAGGATGAAAGTAGAAAAGAGAAGATAATATTAAATAATATTACATCAAAATTGAGTTATCCAAATTAACAAACATTAATAACTAAAGTAAATAAAATTGAGATTTCAGATGATATTTGAAAAAAAAAAATGAATAAAATGAAATAAGAAAAGGAGGCTTCAAAATAAGGGGGGGGGGGGGGGAGAAGTGCAATGGGACGGAATGCATATAAGTAAGATCAAAGTAAGTCAAGAAATTACTGGTTTACATTAGAGAAGAAAGGTAAAAAAGAAGAAAAACACATATTAAAAGCAAAGAAAGGAAGACATATTATCATGTAAGGTTAAGAAGTATGAAAAAAAAGAATTATCATAAGAATAGAACTACGACTAAATAAAAAAAATGTAAAAGGAACGTTTCCAAGACTACTTCATGGCTCTCTGAATGAATGATGAAATGTAAAAGTACTATAATGAAAAGAAAGCAGATATGATACGTTGGGAAATATAGGTACATATAAGAAAAAAAAACTAGAAAACAGGAAAAGATAGGCAGTTCGACATTTTAAAGTGACTGAATGACCAAAAAAAGATATATTCACAAGAAATCTTCTACTTAGTACAAAGAAGGAAACGAAAAATGAAAAAAAAGGTCCAATCATTCATCCACACGGATACTAACACGTGCATCTCGGTATAATAAATGTGCATTATTATGCATAAATGTTTAACAAATGATCCTTCGGCCATGAAAAATGCAACGCTTTTAAGTGGACGAGGAATTACCATTTTTCATTTACGCCCGTCTTTATGTCTGTCTGTCTATCTATCTATCTATCTATCTATCTATCGATCTATCTATCCAAATGTTATTTACTTATCTATCGATTTATCTAGGCGCTATTTTGCCTATCAATTTATCTATCTATTCATAATTCTCACAATACATGCGGTGTGTGTGTGTGTGTGTGTGTGTGTGTGTGTGTGTGTGTGTGTGTGTGTGTGTGTGTGTGTGTGAAAGATGATGTGTGTTATGCATACAGTATAAAACACATCATCTTCCCCTCCATCAAATGACAAAACTGAGCCAAGCCACATTTATGCTAATTCCCCCGTCTGCAGCCCTTAATTTATTGATGCTGGGCCCGCCACTTGACCACTGCTGCTCCCCGCCTATAAAAAAAGGTTTATGACCAAGCCGTCACAATCCCCAGGCCTTGAGCGTCCCCAAATATTTCGTCAGGACTTCCAGCGGCCGTAACTCACTGTGACCCCCTGGTGAGTGAAGGAGAGAGAAGATCCTACTACCTACCGCCCCTTCCTCCCTTCCTCCCCTCCCTCCTTTTATCCTTCCTCCTCCTTCTCCCTCTCAAACCATCCTCCGTCCAACCCTCCTACTCCCACCTACCTTTCCTCCTTCCGCCCTTCCTTCACACCTCACTCATTTTACTGTCCTTCATACATCCTTCATTTCTTATTCTATCCTTGTATCTGTGTATCTCACAATTATTATCTCTTTTTTTTTTCATCAGGAATGACTGAATACTAAAGTTTCTGTTCTTTTTCTTCTTTTTGTTTTTTTACTTTTCCTTTCAAGATTTTTTCCCCCCTTTTGTTCCTCGTTTTCTTCATCATTTTACAGCACTTTTCCAATAGAATACTGATGAAAGGTTAAAAAAGGGGAAAAAAGAACCAGAATGCACTTTTTTCATTGGCTATTTTCCTTGCCTCGTTATCCTTGTGTTTTATTCTCTTTTTTTTCTTCTTCTACTTTTTCTCATATATTTACTTTTATGTCCATTTTTCCTGCATTTTTTTTCTTTTATCTTATTATTCCTCGCCATCTTCACCTCGGCTCTTCACCTTTCCTTGCGAGTCTCCTTGAATGTCCCTCACGTCCGCTCCCCGCCTCCTCTCCCATTGCCTGCATCCTCCTCCCCCTTCTCCTCCTCCTCTTCTTCTTTTCCTCCTTCTTCCCACTGAATATTTTTTTTCTCTCTTTCACATCATCATATGTTTCCTTCGCTTCATCGTCTCACCTTCACCGTTCCAAAAATTTTCTGAACCTTCTTCCATCAATTTTTTTTTTCCCCCACCTCCTCTCCTGAAACTCTCTTTCCACAGCCTCTCCTCCGCCTCTTATTCTGGCCACGACAACGCCTCTCAGAACCACGGGACGGACATCAGGCAGGTCCCACCCACCGCAAACTGGGTCTGCCACTGACCACAACCGACCATCTACACTGGCCGGCCCGGGAAGTGGGGGTACTGGTAGTGAGTGGTGAATGTGATGGTGGTAAGTGTGGTTGTGATAGGGGAAGTGGTGATGGATAAAATGACAAGAGTGATGACTTTGGTGGTACAGGTGGTTGGTGTTATACGATTGCTGTTCTTCTTTGTGTCTTCGTAAGAAAAATTGGTTGTGATACAGATACAATTCTATTTTATTTATAGTTGTGAAAAACAGGTTTTGAAAACATTAATAAATGAGCAAGTTTATGAAAAGAGAGACTGGAGCAGATAACACATATGGGCAATATCAAAATACAAAAGGATGAAACAGAGAGAGAGAGAGAGAGAGAGAGAGAGAGAGAGAGAGAGAGAGAGAGAGAGAGAGAGAGAGAGAGAGAGAGAGAGACGAGAGAGAGAGAGAGAGAGAGAGAGAGAGAGAGAGAGAGAGAGAGAGAGAGAGAGAGACCAAATGACCTTTTCCAAGCGCGCGCACACACACACACACACACACACACACACACACACACACACTGATGTAAGTAAGATATGGGCAATTTTCACGTCATCACGCACTCACGACCACAGCTGTCCGTCATATTGTTCAAAGTAAAGGGGGAAAAAAATCATATACCGGATGAAGGGAGGTCCAAGTGATGGCAGCTGGTGCATCCTTATTGTTCTGGTGGCAGATTCTGATTGGCCAGGGACGGCAAGGAGCGTAGGGGGGGCGGGGTGGAGGACAATGTGCCATATGAGGCAGTGATTGATTCCTAAAGATGGAAGGAGTTCAGAATGACGGAAAAGAATATGCCATTATATTAGCAATGGGAGGAGGAAGTATAGGGTATTTACGTAAGAGAGAGAGAGAGAGAGAGAGAGAGAGAGAGAGAGAGAGAGAGAGAGAGAGAGAGAGAGAGAGAGAGAGAGAGAGAGAGAGAGATAGAGAGAGTACTACACAAAGACAGACAATGACAAGGAAAGATGAGACAAAAATACTGTAATAAAATCTTGAAAACTCCCTCATTTCACCCTAATGTAGATCACACACGCACACGGACACACACACACACACACACACACACACACACACACACACACACACACACACACACACACACACACATACACAATTCATTTCATTGTAAAATTTATGACACCTCTATCCCCATCCTCCCTCGGTCGACCATCTTCCCTCCTCTGCTTTCCTTTCTTCCTATTATGTATTCCTTCTCGGCTCTTCTCTCTTCATCCCCTTTCTCGTCCAGCCTCCCCACCACTCCCCTGCTTCCCCTTTGACATGTACCGAGACAGATTTATGGCATCCAATAAACCAATACGTGTTTACTCATGAAGGTGTTATTTTGATGAAATACTACTATTGTCGAGGCGTTTCAAGGGGACTATTGATGGGAACTGTCGAAGGAGGCTGCTGAATGAAATGTTCCTGGAATAGCACCTGTTGACGAGGGCCCTTGAAGAGGAAGGTCTTCTGATGGATGTTTTTATAGGGATTTGCGTTCGTAAAATTTTCTGTCTGCTTTGATTATTATAGAAAATTACAAAGGGAAAGGTGATGTTTTAATTCTGGTAACTGAAATATTGCAGATCTAGAAAAAGTTTTGCAAGGACTTTTTGTTTGTATTGATGCGTAATCAAGCAAACATTATTAAAACATACTTAAAGTGGATAACGCTGGGAAAATTTGATTTATCAATACTATAAGCTGTTCAAATAAAGATTTTACTCAATGAATGGAAAACAAGCAAATACTTAACATCGAGTTTATGCGTGTAATCAACATCATTTTTTGTTTCAAATAAATGAAATAATAACAGATTTAGAAAGCAGCATACGAAGAGAGTGCAAGTATGCTTTCATTATGGGAAAGAAGAACGAAAGCATTAAAACCAAACCTCAGAAAAAAAAAGTCTAGTATAGCTGAATGGGAGGTTATGTAAAGTTATTGATACGAAGGGAGTAAAGGAAGAGGCGGTAGCTGCAGGCCTATTGTGGAAGGTTATTGAGGTAAGGAGGACTATTAAAAGAGACGCGCTGCTATTGGCCTTTCACGGAAGAGTCTGTATTCCTGTGGACAAGACCAGAGCGCGTGTCCCATTGTGAAGCTGTCAGGGCAGGGAAGGGTGCGGTCACTCTGGGCTTCAGCTACCTCCTCATATTTACCACGAAGAAAGCTCTTGTTGACCACCACAGAGTGTCCTAAACACTGGTACGGCTGGCTACATTTATACGGGAAGGTGTTATTTTCGTGTACGTTTTAAAACATATTTTGATTTATTATTTTTTCTTTGGCTTGCTTTATCTGATTTAATAGTACATTGTATAGGCAGACTGATATATCTGATATAGACCATTCGTTCAGAGTAAAAGAATTTCAGGGTATCTCGGAACATCCTTTTTTGTCCATGAAACTGAGACATACTTCTCTGTAAGAAACGTACGGATTAACAGAAATAAAACATTAAAAGGAAATATGGATTTATAAAGGAATCTAAATCCTTCTCCTCCTCCTCCTCCTCTTTATCTTTCTCTTCCTCCTCCTCATCCTCATCTTCTTCACCTTTCTCTTTTCCTTTTCTCCTTCTCATCCTCCTCCTCTTCACCTTTTACTTCTTCCTTTCCTCCTCCTCCTCCTCCTCTTCCTTCTCTTCCTCTTCCTCATTTTCCTCTTTCTCCTCTTCCTCCTCTTCCTCCTGTTCGTTCCCCAGGTGCTTCCCGGCGCGCCGCCTCCGTCAGACAATGGGCAGTTACGCTCGCTGCCCCGGAAACAATGTCTCCCCGGAGACTCCTGACGCAGACATCGATGAAGTCACTCACGCCGTCTGATGATGCCCAGAATGCAGCGGATCCTTTATATTGCACGGCCGGAGCTCCACAATCCTGTATATTAAGACGTATGGAGATTCCGAATCCACATGGCTGCCGCTAAAGTGGAAAGTAAGCGTCTCGAAGCTTCCTTGACCATATTCCATATCCGCTGTTATGGTCGTAATGTCCCTCCTTCCTTCCCTCGATGTCTCTCACTCTCCTTCTCTGAGGTGGTCTCTCTCTATCCCTTGCTTGTTGACAGCTCTTGGGATTTCCTGACATTTTACTACCGTTCTTCAAGTATTTGCGTTTCTGAATTTTCTCTGGTATTTCGATGATAAATCTTCGGGCTGTTATTGCTCTACATTATTTTGCAGCCAGTTTTTATTGTGGTTGAATTTAATATGGTACTACAAGGGTGGTACTGTTGGTGGTGATGGTGGTGGTGATAGTAGTGCTTGTATCGTCGCTGATGTAATTAATTAACTTTGGTGAAATAGCACGAAAAATAATTGAGGGTGGCAGTAGTAGTAGTAGTAGTAGTAGTAGTAGTAGTAGTAGTAGTAGTAGTAGTAGTAGTAGTAGTAGTAGTAGTAATCATTGATATAAGATGATGATGGAAAGATACTGTTGGTACAGTACGCAACGGTGGTGGTGTTAGTGTTCCTGCTTTTGTTATCGGCACTTGGAAAGAGGAGAAAGTGATTAGAGATGATGACTCTTTTTATTATTCGTGTGTGTGTGTGTGTGTGTGTGTGTGTGTGTGTGTGCGTGTGTGTGTGTGTGTGTGTGTGTGTGTGTGTGCGTGCGTGCGTGTGCGTGTGCGTGTGCGTGTGTGTGTGTGTGTGTGTGTGTGTGTGAATAATGAAAATGTATCCTCTCCTCGGCAACTAAATATTTCATTCCACTCCAAACTTTACCAATAGAAAGTTTTGCGGCATTCGTGTGATGCTCACGAATTTTACATTCATTAGAAAAACCTCAACACTCAGTAACATATCCTGCAATATCTCTCTTCTTTTTTACACTTCCATTTTTCGATGCCATGATATTACGCTTGAAACCTTTACCAAGCCATGGGTTTTCATTTAAGCATTGCAATTCTAGTTTATCATTATTTTTTAATCTTTGTTTTTCAGTACATGTTTTTACGATAAATCAACATGTAATATCACGTTAATTTAATATATTTTGGGGGAGGGGTTTACTCCGTGCATTCCTTTTCATAGGTATAAGAATTTTTTCTTTTTTATGATCAATCCTTTAATACTCTTACACAGTTTATATTAGTGAGATTCATCGTTCACACTATTTTGTCATGTGTTTATTTTACTTTATTTTATTTTTATTTCTTATTTTCCAGGAATATAACAGCTTTGTGGTAAAGAAGACCACTGGAGCACAGACACCACACCACACCACACCACACCCTGCTCTGCCATCTCCCCTCTCTGCCCACAAATACAATCTCTCTCTCTCTCTCTCTCTCTCTCTCTCTCTCTCTCTCTCTCTCTCTCTCTCTCTCTCTCTCTCTCTCTCTCTCTCTCTCAACATTCTTTTAACTTTTTTCGCATTATTACTTATATATCTAGCAATATTCGAGGTGACATTTGTAAGAATTTTTTCATAAATGTCTATAGATCTGTCTCTTCGATTCTCTCTATCAATTATACAGACATTCATCTATGTAGTCATTCAGTTCTCCCTGCGCGCCTGCAACCAATAATCCATTTGTTTGTCCCATTCTGTCTCAACCTTTTTTTTTTTATTCATCAAGCTATCGTTCACATGGAGTATGCTTTAGTGTCGAGTGGGGAGCCGGGGAAGGAGAGAGTTGCTGTAATCTACTTTAGAATTTATATCTCTTTGGAGTTTAGACTTCACTGTTTATTTAAATGTCAGAGCACTTCTTCATGATCCGTAGTTTTATCACTGGAGCAAATATCAAGGCACCGCAGTTGTATTATTCTCACATCGGATTTCCAGTTTGATTTCTGAACGTACAACAGTCACTAAGGAACGCTTCCTCCACGATGAATATTGACATTTCGAAATCTATTTTTCAGTCAGTTTCACATTGCAAAAACACCAATATTAAATTCCTGGACGCCAATCTCTCTCCTTTATTCACTTTCTCTTACTTGAATATGCATCTTCTCATTTTAATTTGTTCCTCTCCTTCCTTCTGATACATTTTTTTTTTTTCATTTCCACTCAGTTTATATAGTTTCTTTTCCTCAATCACATCCCACCGTATTTTTTTTCTAACTCACATCTTTATTTTCTTTTCGAATAAAAATAAATATATTCCTAACAAACTGCAGCTTACGGAACGAGGATGGTATTACAACGTTTTCTCGTTAGCGTATAAAAGCACAGTAAGGATGCTTCTCGGACCTATTTAATCGTACAGCTCTTTTTGACCTGTTCCCCCCCCCCCTCTCTCTCTCTCTCTCTCTCTCTCTCTCTCTCTCTCTCTCTCTCTCTCTCTCTCTCTCTCTCTCTCTCTCTCTCTCTCTCTCTCTCTCTCTCTCTCTCTCTCCAGCATTAATACAGCCGTGTATCCTGAGGTCATGGCTGGTTTGCTCGGGTTTCCCTCCCTCGTTCAGTGGCCGCACTATAAACCTTCCTTTACGGGCCCCATATAACGGCAGCGCCCTTAAAGACACGGCACTAACACGGCAGACGGAAAGGGGGAGGGTGTAATTTTTAGTGTTCACCATGTATGATCCGTTGCCTGCGCCATTGTCTCATTCTTTATCAAAAAATATATATCTTTTATGGATTTAATTTCAAACCTGCTCAGAAGTTTGAAAACGTGAATTGTTCCTGGTGTGTCCGTCCATTTTGGTGTTGATGTTATCAGAAAGAAAATCGGATATCTAATGGTTTTATATTTTTACTGCATTTCTATGAGCCTCTTTCCTCCTGGAACTCACTAAGCTTCTATTTTCTTTTAAGTGTCATAGTATAAACTGCAAATATTATTTGCTGCTATTTACTTCATTAATAAAAAGAATTTACCAAGCACTCAAATACATGGATCCATCTTACATTAGAACTTAAGCTGCTTACAAATCATAATAATGGAGTTGAGGCGAGTGCTAATGGACTGGCTATCCAGAGTCACGTATCATAGTCCCTCTTAATGCTGAATCTCAACACCTCCATGCGTGATTTACGATGATATATTATACTCAGAGGATTTCTTTCAATAGCATAAAGGATTAATCTGGCCATTAAAATGCCGATGTCGACAACTGCATGACATTTTTAATATAAAACATCAGTAAACCGATGATAAGTAATACAATAGAATATTTTCCTCTTAGCGGATGTGATACATGAAAAATATTCTTCCCTCGACCAAATCAGAATAAATCCTGGATGCATATGATAAGTTCACATTACCTACAGCAAAGAAAATCAAGAAATTAAAAACCAAACTTGTATCTGGCTGAGGTAAAAACATCGACTGCAGCGGCAGCGAGAGATGAGAAAGGGATCATGGTATGAATATGTAACGTGTTTAGGTTATAGAATATGCAAATGTCAAGGCACCACAGAAACTAAACTGACACAACTTTTTGGTTTTCTCTCGCAGCTTGTTTTTTGGGAGCAGCATTCAGAGAAGCCTCTTTCTTTTACTTCTTTTTTTTTTCTTTTTTTGTTCTAGACTTCCTAATGTGTAGAAAGAAAGAAGGGTTTAATAAGGCTC
>CM035203.1:13376482-13401056 GCA_020233015.1 Callinectes sapidus | reverse complement strand
ATGTAACAAGAAAGGGAATAAGAAATGAAAAATAGCGAAAAAATAGAGGAAGAGAGAGAGAAAATAAGACATAATAAAGAAAACAAAAAAAGAAGAGGTAAAAAAGGCAACGGGAAGGTAAGAAGACGGAAAAATAAATGAAGAGGAATAGAAAGTGAAAAATCTGGAAAAAAATAAAAATAGAAGGAAAGAGAAAAAAAGAAAGGAAAGATGGAAGAAACACAAACTGAGACATGTCAAGAATATAAAAAGAAAAGAGGGGAATAGGGAAGAAAGAAAAGAATAAAAAAGGAAGGAGAGAGAGAGAGAGAGAGAGGGGGGGGGTGGCAGGGGGGGGGCGGAGATCAGAGAAAGCAAAATAGAGGGATAAACAAATTAATGAAAAACAAAATTAAAAGAAAGAAAGATGAAATAAAGAACAGAATAAAAAGGAGGAGGAGGAGGAGGAGGAGGACGAAGAGATGAAGATGGTAACGAAGAAAAAGAACAAGAACAAGAACAATAATAAGAACAAGATGATGATGATGATAAAAACGAAAAGGAAAAGAAAACTAATAGAAAGAAGAGGAAAAGGAAAAGGAAGAGCAGGAGGAGGAGGAAAAAGAAGAAGAGAAGAAGAAGAAGAAGAAAAAGAAGAAGAGGGACACAAACAAGAAGAAGGAAAGAAAAAGAAAAAAAAGAAGAGAAGGAAAGAAGGAGGTAAGGAAAGGAGGAAGGAAGGATGGGGGGGGAGGGAGGGGGAGGGCAAGGCGGTGAGGGCAGGCCATCAGAGCACCCCAAGACCCGGCTGAGTTGGCAGAAATTGGATTTCGCTCGACATTCCCTGCTCAGCTCCGAGGTTTCCTTCACTTATTCTCCTGTTCCCGAGGGTTCACAGGAAGGGTCTGGAAGAGCTGGAAGAGCTGGAGGAGCTGGAGGCGCGGCAGGGTCTAAGATGGAAGGCAAAAAGAACTACTAAAGGCAAGGAAGGAAGATAAATTGAGGAAAATGAAAGATAGGAACTGGAAGGGAAGGTTATGGAAGAACTGGAAGGGCTTGTGTCGTGGCAGCAAATAAGATGGAAGGGCTACCAGGACCAAAAAGAACTACTAAAGGCAAGGAAGAAAGATAAATTGAGAAAAATGAAAGATAGGAACTGGAAGGGGAGGTCTGGAAGGTTATGGAAGAACTGGAAGGGCTTGTGTCGTGGCAGCAAATAAGATGGAAGGGCTACCAGGACCAAAAAGAACTACTAAAGGTAAAGATGGAAGATGTGTTGAGGAAAATGAAAAATAAGAACTGGAAGGGAAGGTGAGGAAGGTTATGGAAGAACTGGAAGGGCTGGTATCGAAACACAAGACTAAGAAAAAAGGGCTGTCAGTACCAAAAAGAACTAGCAAAGGAATGGATGGAAGTTAGATTGAAAATGACGAGTCTGGAAGATCTGAAGGAACAGGAAAAATAAAAAAGATAAAATAAAATAAAAAGGTCTAAAAGATAAATGAACTACCAAAGCCATAAGTAGATGATAGCTGGAAGAAAATGAAAAATACGTACTTTTAGATATGGTATGGAAGAACAAGAAGACCTGAAGGCATGGCACTGTTTGACTATGAATGCAGGAAAAAAATGAAAATACATAGATGAAAAAAAATAATAAATAAAAGTAGAGGCTAAAAACTACAAGGCATTTAAGAAAGACTGGAAAATCTAGAAAGAGTGAAGAAACAGGAGGTACACGAAAACGGAAGAGCTGGAAAGGAAACGGAAAAAATCAGAAGGAATAAAAAAGACAGACAAGGACTGGAAGGAAGGAAGGATTACCATGGGATTGAAAGCACGATACGGAGAGGGTATGAGAAAGCTGGAAACCTGGAAGGACTTGAGGAGACGAAGGAAGGGGCTGGCTGATATGAAGGATGAAAGGGAGGCTGGAAGGAAGGAAGGAGAGCAGAGGGGAGGAGAGGCCCGGGGGTGGTGGTGGTGGTGGTGGTGGAGGCTCTGTGTCATACTTGGCAATAGTGCGGAGGTGAATAGGGATTACAAGAAGCTGGAATAAGGTGGAATATAAGATGGAATCAGGACTTTCGTATAGGAAAGTGGATGTGAACGGATGGATTACTCTGAAAGGATGGAATGAGATGGGAATGTGGAGAATACGTACGTGGGTGTAGTATAAAGGGAGAAAGATGAGAGTGAATGAAAAAAAAAAAAAAAAGCTCTCTCCCCCCCAAAAAACATCTAGTCAATTATATACAACTCAATGAATGAAAAGAAAAAAAAACATAAAAGGAAATAAAAGGAGACAAAAAATATTTGTTACCCAAAGAATATCTATAAATGCAAAAAAATTGTAAAAAAAAATCTGAACTCAAATTATATACAACTCAATGAAGAAAAAAATAAAAGGAAATAAAAGGAAACCAAAAAAAATATCCGTTACTCAAAGAAATGAATGAATAAACGAAAAGAAATGTTTAAAAAAAGAACTGGAAGCAAGAAATGAAAGAGACGTAGAAGAAAAGCAAGAGGGGAGGGAATGTAAGAATATAAAGAAGCAAAAGGTGGAATAAAAAGAGGGGAATTAGGGATATGAAGAAAGCGGGGATGATAAAGATGAATAATAAAAAGGAATAGGACATAGAGGAGGAGAAAGAAGAGGGAGAGAAAGAGAGGGAGGAGGAAACACTTGAAAGAAAATGGCTGAAGCAAATGGGAAAATGGTAGTCTTTTGGAGGAGGAGGAGGAGGAGGAGGAGGAGGAAGAGGAGGAGGAGGAGGAGAAGGAGGAGGAAAGATAGCTAAAGAAGAGAGAGAGAGAGAGAGAGAGAGAGAGAGAGAGAGAGAGAGAGAGAGAGAGAGAGAGAGAGAGAGAGAGAGAGTATAAAAAACTGAAAGAAAGGAAGAAAGAAAGGTGAGGGGAAGGTCAGGGAGCAGGCCTGGGAATTGGTTGAAGGGGAAAAAAACGTAAAATGAGGAGATGTATGGCTTCTGCAAGGATCCTTTCTCCCCTCCTCTTCTCTTTTCCCTTCTACCACAGCTTTTTTCACTCTCCATACCAAAACTTTCTCTCTCTCTCTCTCTCTCTCTCTCTCTCTCTCTCTCTCTCTCTCTCTCTCTCTCTCTCTCTCTCTCTCTCTCTCTCTCTCTCTCTCTCTCCATGTAGGACTATCTGGACTCCTATCAGCACATTGACGATTTTTTTTCACCTTTTCTACGTGCCAAGGAATCGAGACAAGAAAAATAAGGTGGAGAGCAAAAAAAGTTTGTTTAATATGCCGTTTACAAAAAGCATATTTCCGAGAGAAGATTGGAAGATTGGGCGGTATAGTTTCTGGCATGTGTCTTTAAATTTTTGGCCTTTTTCTATCTGCTTAATTTGATCTATCTATATGAATGCAATTGTAAAAAAGTACCTCCTGATTTTGGACAACGTAAAAAATAATTAACTTGAAAACTGCTGACATACCAACCTTCCTCCACATATTTATCCATCTACTTAGTACGTATCTCTTTAACAGTCTAAATACTTATCTGTGGATCTATCTATACAGCTATCTATCTACGTAATCATAAAACCGTCTCATCATTTACAGAAAGGAAACTATAAGTAAGATAAGATAAGACAAAGAAAATAAACAAATAAATAAACACTGCCTAACTAGTAACAAAATCCATCAAAAAGGAACAAGATATAAAGATGACTGACACAAACGTAAACAAAAAAAGACCTGACAAAAAAAAAATGGATGAAGGGTTAATGTTTTTCATAATACTCGTCATACAAAAACATAGGCGGGGAAATTAGCACAGTGATAGGTATTGCAAGTTAATTAAGCCGTTGCAGGTGACGCTAATGGTCTAATTAACACAGATATTCCCCCGGGTACCTGTGGAGCTCACCTGAACCTGCCGGAACATAATATAATTCCACCTGGCAACATTCTCCTCACGACTGGGGAACCTTCTGCAGGTTAATTTACTTAGAGGAAATGATAGAACACCCCCACTCCTCCTCTTCTTCCACCTCCTTTTCCTCCTCTTCCTTCTCCTCCTCCTTCTCCTCCCCCTCCTCCTCCTTTCTCATCCAGCTTATTCTGCTTCTAATTTTCCTCCTCCTCTCCCACGTGTTTCTGTTCTTGTTTTTTCTTCCCTTTTTTTCTTTTATATTTGTTCTATTCATCCTTTCCTCTCTTCATTCTTTGTTAGTATTTTCCCTTTTTAACTTAAAAACTTTTCTCTCTTATTGTTTCATCTCATTTTTCTTCTTTATTTTTCATTTTTCTTCTTGTTTTTCATCTTCTTCCTACTCAGCTTTTCATTATGTTGTTCCACCTCCTGCTCTTCCTCCAACTCTTCCATTTTTCTTATCTTAATTTTCTTCGTTGTTGTTTTACCCATCTTAATATCTGGTTTTAGTTCTCTCTCTTATATTCTCTTCCTTTGTATTCTGTTCCTTGTTATTTTCAATCATATCAACATGTTTTGTTCTCCTGCTCTTATGGTCACTATTCATTCCTCCCACTTTGTTATTTTGTTTTTTTATTTTATCTATTCCTACACAATCTTACTCTAATTATTTTTTCTGTTCCCAAAACTAGAAATGTAAGCGTGGAAAGAGATGATTAATTGATTAATACTTAATGGATCATAAAAGTTACTGAGACAATATTGCTATCCCTTTCTCATGTAAGAAAAGAAACCTGGCCAGGGGCAACAGAAAAATTTGAAAAAGCCCATATATTTGTAGGTTCCAGTAAAAGGTGGAAGAGAGTTAGCCACAAGAAAGATATAAATATCTTGAAACCTCCTTCTTTAAATAAATTCAGGTCATGAGAAAATGGAAATACAGAAGTAGGTTGTAAGTTCTAGAGTTGTCCACCAAAATGATGCAATAAACACATGCCACATATTATATAAACCGTAAAAATTAAAGAAACGTGTTCAATACAGATACCACACTACACATAAACAAAAGAACAACAACAATGATAGCAGCAGCAGCAGCAATTTTAATATTACAAAAAAAAAAAAAAATTCAACATAAGCGACGAAAAATCAAAGTAAAAAGAGACGGGAATGAAATGTATTTAGGGGCAGTAGGAGTAAGGCGCAGGTAGAACAGGTAAGGCAGCAATTAAGTCATACACTTCACCTTGGGACTAGGACAGCTTCTTTCACTTGCTCCCGGATGTTGTTGGCGCTTGTGATTCATCGCTTTCCAGTTTCATTATTATTATTACCCTTTTTGCTTCTGCTTTTTCTATTAGCTTTTTTGTTTCTGACCGGCATGGGGCGAGCGCTTCATTGCAAGGAGTAGGAGCTTCGCAATAACTCCCTGCAATCAACTGTGTTCCAGCGAGCACAAAATAATATAGGTCATTATGATAATTACTTACAATATTCCTAGATTGCATCCGTTTTTTTTATTGGGAATTGTGTGTGTGTGTGTGTGTGTGTGTGTGTGTGTGTGTGTGTGTGTGTGTGTGTGAGAGAGAGAGAGAGAGAGAGAGAGAGAGAGAGAGAGAGAGAGAGAGAGAGAGAGAGAGAGAGAGAGAGAGAGAGGAGGGGGCGGGGGAGGGGCAGGCGGGCAGGCAGACAGGCAGACAGACAGACAAACAGACAGACAAGCAAACACAGATAAGGACACACCAACACATATATACTACACATACAAAGAAACACAAAAAGACACACAGACACACACACGAAAGGAACATCAAACACCCCTACCTCATATAATTCACCAGTATTTCATCAATCAACTACCAATTAAAGCCTCCCGTTCAATTTCCTTCACTCACAAGAACCATTGACTGACCGCAGATCCCATCAACACCTGCGCTCAGTCTCTCCTCTTATTCTTCCTCTCACTCTCTTTCTCTCCCTTTCCTTTTTCCTTCCCGCACTTGGCCATCCCTCAGAGCGGAACACAATCACAGTCTCCTTAATAAATTCCTCGTAATCTCGCTCGGTGGAGTTTCCAATATAATCTATAAAAGGCTTGGGATTACGCAGATATCACGTGATTCATGAAGTCCCATCACAGAGCGGCCATACCATTATCCTCCGCGCTAATGGGATTTTTCCATGGGTGAGGAATGGTGATGATGCCCAAAAGAAATTGGTAGGGATTTTTAGGGACCCCTTCGAAGAGCTCTGTCTCGATTCCCTTTTTTTTTTTTTTTTTTTTCCTCTCTCCTTCTTTCTATTCCGGCAGACTCTTCATTCTCGTGCACCACTTCCTTCTCTTCTCGCTCCGACTTCTTCACTCACTCATTCATCTTCGTATCTATCGGTCGTCCTTTTATTCCTTTTGTTGTTTTTTTCCTTGTCTCCATTTTCCGCTTCTGTTTATCATCTGCTTTTTCCTTTAGTTTATTTTTCAATTTTTTCCTTTTTTTACTCACTCTTATAACCCTTATAACCCTATTCTTGAAGGTGCTTTTCGTGCTGCAGTCACGGTTTCTAACCTTAAAAAATAAAAGACAAGATAATAAGACCAAAAACAAAACAAAATTATTCGGGTGGTTTGAATCGGTCAATTGACATTCTGATGTCGACATTTAATTTCTCTTGTTAAAATGATGTACTATTTGAAATGTTATGCTCAGTAATAGTTTTTTTCTTGGTTTTACTGTGAACTTTGAATTAATTTTGCAAAGCCAACCTTTTTTATGCTATGTAGTGTAACTTATTTGTAGTCTAATAAATGAAGAAGATTTTTATTCTCTCTCAACACACACACACACACACACACACACACACACACACACACACACGAGAGAGAGAGAGAGAGAGAGAGAGAGAGAGAGAGAGAGAGAGAGAGAGAGCGCGAGAGAGAGAGAGAGAGAGAGAGAGAGAGAGAGAGAGAGAGAGAGTGATCTTTAAAAGGACGGCTTACTCTGTTAGGAACAATCTGTGATAAACTGTAAAGTGCTAGAAACTAGAAATAAGGCTGAAGTTAGAGAAGAATGTACATATGAATATCTGGCAGTGTTTTACACAAAAAACGTTCTTGTTTCGGAACTAACAGGATTGCATGGCATCTAAATGAAAAAAGAAAAGGATAGTGTCTTTCCTTTATCGGTAATTGATTTTTTTTTCTATTTAAGTTTGTTTGATGAGTGATTATGAGAGGGTAAACTACAGTGGATCTGATTATGTAAAGGACGTATAGTATATTTTCCTTGAGAATGCTTTGGCATACACGTCCCTCCCCCACCCCACCCCCCAAGAAAAAAATGATTACGTACTGAAACAAAGTTAAATTGCTCTTTCAATATCCAAGTTTTTTTTTCACTTTTTTGTGTATCTTCCTTGTTCCTAAATATGTTATTTTTCTTAATGCCATTTGGGACAGATAAACCAGGAAAACTATTCTTCCCGTAGTAAGAGGAAGACTACTTCTCTATATGAAAATGTGTGAACTTATTTCCTAACATTGTTTACCATTTTCCATATTTGATTCGAGTGTTTGTGATGTTCCGTGACAAAGAAAAATGTTGCAAAAAAGAGCAATGATGATTAGTTTGTTTTCAATAACAGTAGTGAAAATGAAAAATAAAAAAAAATTCTCATTTTTCAACGATTTCATAAGATTCACGTCGGATAAAAGTTTTTCTCAGTGATAAGGCGCATGGCAAACTTCTAGAAATCATAGGTTAGACAGACAGAACAAGAATATATGCTTCAAGGTCACCTCCGCTATATTATTAATTTCAAGTTCCCTTTTCAAACACGGATCTTGGCTTTCCCTTAACCCCGCAGCCTCCCTTCCATCCTCCACGGTGATGGCAAGCCTGCCGGATGTGAAGCAGGACTACTGTTTTAACATCTCCTCTTGCAAATCTTGTTTCTGTTTCACTTCACGCTTCCCCTCTTTCTTATAATATCTCAGGTATAAAAATATCAAAAAGCACCTATGAAAACACTCATTACATGGCGAGTTCTTAATTGGTTTTAGCTTTCTGATATTGTATTTGGGCGTCTCATTCTAACCACAGCCAGTTTATTTTCAGAGCTCAAGTTAGGATGCAACAAAATAATAATGATGATGATGATACTAAAGCTAAAACAACAAGAACGAAAACAACAACGATAATAATAATAACAACAACAACAACAACAACAACTATAACTTCCATAACCACATTAATAATAATGATAACAATAATAACAACAATAATAATAGTAATGATGTCAAATGTAGTAGAAACAGGTAGGGTAACAAACCATCCTTGCCTCTCGGCTGCTCTACTCGTACAGTCGTGGTCTCGCTCCCCGCGGTGGTAAATTCACAAAACATATGTTCACAAAATAATGATGAACCTCGTGCAGCCTCGAATTCTGCAATACTGATGGAATTTATTAACTATATATATTGCATTTTATTTATATTATTAAATTTCATTAGGCCACGAAAAACCGGAATACACGCTTGTGATTTTTCTTCTTTTGCTTTGAAAAGAGTAGACCCTTTCACGGAACTCGAATTTCGACTGAATTTTGCAGCCTAAAAGAACTTAGCTTTCACACATTCACACACACACACACACACACACACACAGAGAGAGAGAGAGAGAGAGAGAGAGAGAGAGAGAGAGAGAGAGAGAGAGAGAGAGAGAGAGAGAGAGAGAGAGAGAGAGAGAGAGAGAGAGAGAGAGAAGGAGAGAGAGAGAGAGAATAATTTCTTAAGTGAAAGATGCTGGAGATTATCAAAGTTCACAAAAAAATATTAATTAATGGCACAGGTTTCGTTTTATTAGTGCCTTCCAAGCCGCACTAGAATGATGTGTGTGTGTGTGTGTGTGTGTGTGTGTGTGTGTGTGTGTGTGTGTGTGTGTGTGTGTGTGTGTGTGTGTGTGTGTGTGTGTGTGTGTGTGTGTGTGTGTGTGTGTACCTTTCATACTCGCATTCCATCTTTAGATAGCTATGTCATTATATCACTATCCTCACCACAGTAACATTTAATCAACATCATTTTCACAATTCATTCTCACCATCATTCCAAGCAACACATTTTATCATGCTTACTATTGTAATTCAGTACCTCAACCACATTCCAATCATTACTGCTGCTCTTCAACCTTTTCACTACAACTTCCACAACATTCCTCTCGCCATCACTACCATTCTCAAAGCTCATCCCATCTCCTCCAACACTATTTCTCACCCACATCAGCATCACCAGCACACTTTATTCCCCATCACTACAACAATCACATCAAGGCTACCGGATCTTCCCTACTAACATACTCATACAAACAACTAACAACCTTCCCAACACATTCGTCTGCTATCTCTGTGGCTACTAACATCACGATCAAGCACAGCGTCCACCAGTTAAAGACAGTCAAGGCCAAGAAAAAGCTGCTAAACCAACTCTCCTCCATTCTTCACTGCGTCAGCAAAGTCAATGTAATGATTAGCTTATCATTTGGCCTCGTTAACGTCTATTTCCAGCTAATGTGATTACTCTTTCCTCCTCGATTTGTGTATCATTATTTCTGTCCTTCTTTTGTCCTCTCTATCATGAGTACGTACTTTTTTGTATGTCAAAGGTTTATTTTTAGTTTTTTGTTGTTGTTATGTGTGTGCGACAGAAAAAAAGAAAATTTCCTCATCTTTTTATCCATTTATTCATTGTTATTTCTACCTTAAAAATTATTTCCCCTTAGCAATAATAAGAGCTTGCACATTACCTACACGCCACCTCCCCCCCCCCCCCCTCTCTCTCTCTCTCTCTCTCTCTCTCTCTCGCGTGACCATAGTCGTGGGGATGGCCTGGACGGGGGATGAGCGTCTTCGTCCCCGTCAGCCGCCCCGCACCCACCCTCGTTACCCGAACACTCTGCCGCTTGTCTGAAATATAGAGAGGAATTGTCTGGCCGGGAGATTTATTTAGAGCAGGGAACAAGGCGACGCTTCAAGGAAAGGAAGAGGGGAGGGACAGTGAGAGGAGAGTCCGGGAGGCGGAGATGGTATTGAGAGGAAAGAAAGAGGAGTTGAGGAGAGGGAGAGAGGTGGAAAAAGAGGCAGCGTGCTGAAAAATATGAGCGAGGAGGAGGAAGCGGCCATTGTTGGCAGCGTACTTCTATGGATGACCGGAAATAAGTCTCAAAAGTGCGATGAAAAGAAGAAGACCTTCCAGAGTGATGTGCAATATTTTCTTTATATTCTTGTTCTGGATCATTTGTGCCTATGAGAAAAAAAAAAAAAAATTTCCGCGATAATCATTGTCTATTAGTTCTGTATTGCCCTTTTCGTTTCTTTTTTCTTTCACATAAAAAAAGAGAATTCAGACACAAATCTGGAGAAAACGTTATAACACCAGTACTATGAATTATGTTGTAGTTAAGAATAATCATAAAATAATGCATACACTTAATATAGCGCTGACACGGCATTTATACATACACCGAAATAGTGACATGAATGTGTATGTTTAAGATTACGCTACGACGTGTTCAGTGTTGTGGCAGCTTGCACAAATGACAATGGTGTAAACCTTCCCTTTTTATCTCTATGGCGAAAATATTTGAGGTAAAATTTTCTTATTGGTAACCTGCTTACTTCAACATCTGTTCGGTGCTTAGTAATCATATCTTTCTGATTAAAGACTTCCAGGGATCACTCACACATTCCCTTACATACGTATGTATGTATGCAAGCGCACTCGTATACTTACACACACAAAAATAAAATAAAAAAATAAAAAGTAAAATACGTAAATATCTATATTTTTGCAGCTTTTAGTATAGTGAATGACCGCTTTTCTTCTCCATCACTTCACATTGCTCCACTCACCTTTCGCCTCGCCTCGCCACGCTCCCTTACCCCACCTGCTTCTGCCAGACTTCCAATATCCTGCGGGATTTTACTCCTCGCCCCAAAACTTTCATTACTCACCCAAGTCGAGCATTCCTCATGACATCCCCGATCCTACCTTCATATTTACCCGTCATGAGTTCTAATGCTGTAAATCTCCTAAATCGTGGCATTAAACTTCTCACTCACACGCTCGACTTTAGTTATCCTTCCTGCCTCCTCTCTTTCTTCCCCTTTATATTAATATCTATTTTACCTCTTGTCAAAAAAACTTTTTTTTAAATACCTTTGGTACATAAAAACTACCATATGCGGGTCATGCTGATTTCTAATAGCTTTCTTTATTTTCGTATATTATAACCAACCTTATGCCATTTCGTGATCACCAACCATTTATAATAGTTCCTTTCGATCCCACAACCTTTAACTAATCTTTTGTGTAGCCCTAATGATACAAGAGATTTATATTTACCACAATGGGAAATATGAAAAAAAATGAGGAAACAGCAAAAAGGAACCAGGCCCACAAATGTGAGTCCCTGCATGAACGTAGCTAAATTCACAGAGATATAGTATAGTAAGAGCGATGCCTAACCACACACACACACACACTTTTCTTTTAAGTGCATCACACTTTTAGTTGAGGCAGCAACTCCTCCCTCACCAATACCCTGAGCTCCTCACTAATACTCTGAGGTACTCACTAATAACCTAAATGCTATTGTGTGCAGTCTTAGCTACATGTCAAGATACAATGGAATAAAATAAGCGTGTACGTGTTCAAAATACTAAAGCCTCAGACGAATTCTTTATACAACAACATTAAGCTCATAAATGATCCTGAACAATTCTTCTTCCCCAATCAGCCTCCCGTCCCTCACTACCTCACGCTGGCATAGTCCCTCAGCCTTCACCCGCCTCATCCCCTCCCTCCCGCTGCCCCGCCACTCTACAAACAATTCGCAATAATGTCAACTGGTGCACCTCAGAAGAACACACAACAGCTCGTCCCGCATAGTTCTCAACCTTCTGCGTCCTTCTTACTAAGTCCACGCCCACTGCCTCCCTGCCTGTCCATCCCCGTCCCCACCACAGCACGATAGGGACACAACTGGTTGTGGAAGCAAGAGCTCTCTTCTAAGTTTTAGGTGGGAGGGATGCAACATTAACCAGGTTCATCTCTCTCTCTTTCTCTTTCCTCTCACTAATGTATATAAAGCTATATCATGCTATGTTACATTTCGTTGAAGCCATATAATATTAATGGGCACTTTATCTGGTGTTTATGGTCATTCCTGTGGTTACAATGAATATGTAGCTTACTTTCATTTCCTCTTTTTTTTTCCACTGTGCAACATAAAACACGATACCTGTTTTCTTTTGTCTTCATCTCATGGTTGTAGAAGAATTATACAATCAAGATCTAACGCCGCAGCATCAGAGCAGATAGCACGGAAGGAGGATTTGGCTTCCACCACTGCATGAGTACGCTATCAAAACACTGCCACTGGGAAGTACAGGGCGCAAGACTGAGCTGTTATTCATCTCTTCAGCCTAAGCTTAGTGAAAAGTCCTTATGTGCTAAAGCTGCATCGACACATAAGGACCTGAGTTTTAATCAGATCCCAACGACGCGCCGTCCAAAGCCTCCGAGACTCACATTGGCGTTCAGGATCCATTTACTAGAGATGTTCATCCCTTACAGCCGCTCTCGTTCATCTCAGAGACAGGGGCATCAGTTTCCTACAGAGTCTTGACAGGGGAGCGGATGAGGAAGGGGAGTGGGAGAGGAGACAGGATGTGTGTGTGTGTGTGTGTGTGTGTGTGTGTGTGTGTGTGTGTGTGTGTGTGTGTAAAATCGACAGTAAATGAAATACAGAAGCTGATTCAAAATAATTAACCTATATGTATAAGCAACAATAAAAGCAGCGGATAAACATGATTATCAGAAATCACTGGCTCCATCACACCACGACACTGTCAAACAACTTTTATCTTTTTCTACTATAGTTACTTAGCTAGTGTGACCATTACTGAAGCAGCTGCAGACTGAAGTGTTGCGGGAATGTTGTGATAGAATAAGAATGTTGCAGGAGGGTCTTACAAGGCATCTGTGGTATTGCGCCAAGGCTGAGGTGATGTCTAATAGAACGATGGGGTTTCAGTACCGCTGGAGTATCAATGGACGACTTGAGTGTTCAAAGGATAAGTATTGTAGCGATAATGCGATGCTGTGAGGGAATGAGGTGCTGTGAGGACTTGAAGGTTGGGTCAATGGGAGTGGGGGGGGGGCATGGGAGAGGCTGCTGCGAGAATGTAGTGTCGTGTTGTGTGCAAGAGAGAAGAGCAGCACAAAGGATAATTCGCTTGCAGTAAGATACATTGTGTGTTTTCCGACCGGCTTACCCAGACACACTCCACCTCCCGTCTCCCTCTGGCCGCCGCCCTTATCCCCAGCAAACGTAAGGGTCATTCTTGCGGCGTCAAAAATCTTGGGGTTTGAGTCTTTATGGGCAAACATGGAGGGCGGCAATCAATTAGATATTACACGTGAATGCAACGCCGTTATATTAGTGAACCGACGACTCCCTTTCGCCACTTGTCGTGCATACACTAGCTTACACCCAACCTGCACCTGCATCACCCCCAACCCATCCTTCTCCCACAATCTTACCCTTCCCCATATCACAATCTGCGCCGCCTCCAACTACTGATTCGCTGTAGTATATCATATGATCTTACTGCGCCTGTAGGCAAGGAGGAGGAGGAGGAGGAGTAGGAGGAGGAGGAGGAGGAAAATGACAGTGACAACGACCAAAATAAAAAGAAAATGAAGAGGATAAAACAGAACATGCAATAGTTTTACTTTTCTTTTTATCATTCTTGGGTCTACTTTCAGTTTTAAGAATTAGGCTCCACTCAGACACCAACATACGCACTAGACAGAAGCACGCGCAGTTAGCAAAGGATCAAATTCAAGAGCCACGACGCAATGCTATTTAGTGGCTTTCATTCGTATTCAAAAATGTTTAGCACACGTACTTGTACCCTCTTCCTCGGGGCGACATCTGTCACAGCTCATCATCATCCACCATTTGGAAACACTTTCCCGGCATCTGATCCTTTAACAAATATTCAAACTGCTCTCGGTCAGCACAAAACACTGTATTATTCCACCTGTTGTTCCCTCCCGCCAATGTTGCCACTCAGGTATGAATTCATTTTCTGTTAGTATGTTACCTCTCAAAGTGTCTTCGCTTCGTAACACTATTGCATTAACAGTAGAGTCTTCAATTCCAAACAAAGTTTTCAAGAGTCTTTCCATCATTTTTATAGTCTTACATTGTCTCATAAGATTATGATAGAGTCTACTTCTCTATAAAACTTTTCCAGGAACGAATAATTCTGAGTCGCAGGAATCTTAAAAACAATCCAAATAGTCTTGTTGCCCACACACCCTAGACGAGTAAAGGGAAGCACCACAAACTAAACAACCCATACATATTTTCAAGGATGTTCAGTCTTTTCAGAAATGTGAATTATTTTCGGTAGATAAGATCATTGACTTTTGTTTTCATATAAAGAGCATGAAAGTATAAAGTACTCTCTGTCTCGCCGTCAAGGAGTAAATGCTAACTGAAGATGGAAGCCTCTTTGGAAATCCCTCTTTATACATAATTAAGAATGCTAAAAGTTACTATTTCTACTATTTATATTTTGTAAATTCCTATGTTCCCTTTTTTTCTGTTTTTAACTTTTAACTATGGATTGCGTTTTACTTTTTTACAGTGGTTCAGGGTTTGGGGTGACGCTCTGTTGGTAGGCGTTACATTAATTGTGTTTACTTTGGCAAACAAATGTTGCACACGATGCTTTCCTGATATGTTGGCGGAATATAAAATACGTGTGACTATTGGTAAATATGCAGACATTCAAACCATCCGGCGAGATAACCATTCCACCGGGACCCAAAACACGCTGCATTCCAGCATCTAACACTGCACAATCACCTCCCAAATATCCAATACCACATGGAAATGGCTGATATGCATTGTACATACACTACCAATTCAAAAATAAGAAAGAATGCAATGTGCTTTTCAGTCACCTTTCAGAAGCAATTAAAAAAAACTGGTCAAGGCTGTACACATAAGTGGATCTATCCCAGACCAAGCAACAATATTTGTGTGTGATACACACTTCGTTCTGCCTTTATAATATCATTCATAAAGTACTAAGGTCTCATTACATTAACATACTACAGAAGTCTCAATGTGCATGTAACTGCTGCATCAATGTGAGGCAACCATTCTCTCAGTTATTCTGAGACACATTTCATCCAAAACAAACCCAAAACAATGCTAAATCCAGCGTATTGAACAGCTGCTATGTACTTGACTTCCGCTATTTTCAGCCCATTTTTCCGGTGTCCCGCTTGAGTTCTACTCGATCCCTTATTCTTTGAGAATAATTGATGGCATTTCCCGGAGCTCTTCCCTTGTCAACTGCGCAAACAGAGCGTTTAGAATAGTTTTTCTAGGAAGACGAGACCGCTCACCGGAGTAAATGAAAGGGAGCCACGGAATGAGGATGGAAAGCTTTGTTTTCTTTCTCTTTTTTTTCTTTCTGTGCCTGGAAAAAAAAATTAACAGAAAAGAAAAGTATCAAAACTTTGGTGGAAAATAATCACAACTCTCCAAAGTGTCTAGGAAAATGAAGTATGGATAAAACAATAAGGAAAAAGTAATGGAACAAATGAAACGGAGAAAGTGTTGAGGAATTTGTGAAGGAGTGAAGGTTTGAAGGTACACGGTGATGATAGTGGATGTGGATGGATGACGGATGGCTGGTGGCTGACGCATCGGATAGTGTATGAATGGAAAAACGATCAGCATTTCCTCCTTCTAGTATAAGGAAAACGAGAACGATATCTCCTGGTGGGAGTGCGGGGAAAGGTTGAGGGAAAAAAAAAACACTGACAGGTGACTGAGCGGTTAGCTGCCCTTCCTTTTCCTCCTTTCCCTCCTGCGCTGTCCTAAGCAGACTAAAATATACGCGTAAATCGAGTAAAAAAGCCGAGTCAGCCTTCCGATAATGATAAACCCTGAGGGGCAGCATGCTGTTGTGAAGCCTTGACGTGCGGAGCCTCTGTGCGTTCACTAGGCAACAGTCAGGTTCAGCAAGTGTTGTTTTCCAGAAAAAAAGGCGCTGATCAGGCTTAGAGTGATTTACATACAATTATAGACCACGCGTGCCATGAGATCCGCTGGGTGCGGTGTAACTTTACGCGCCTAAGTGGTCTGGGCAGTATCTATACAACGCCTACATTATTCAGATAGCAGACAAGCTGGATGATGCTGCTTAGTCATATTGCACTACGTTAATATGCTTTAAAAACTTGCTCTCCTTGTTTGCCACTTTGTTCAAAAGGAAGCAGCTTGTGCCTGAAGTTATATACGACATTGTTTTATATTCGTTACTTTTTCTTCTGTTTTGTAATATAAGATGTTGCACATCAATGAAAAAAATATAAAAACTGACAAAGCCCAGCTATTTATTATTCAAAATAAAAGTAACAAAATTACAAATTATTATCTTTTCCTATGGTTAAACAAAATATGGTTTGATGATGTTGTTTACGTTTACGCAATTGAATGATACCTTCTAAAAAAATATTTAAAAAATACCTCATATGTTCTCCATGGGCATTGTCCAGGCGTTTTATTAATAATTACAGCGACTTACTATTTTTGGTATTAACTAATATTCAATTTGTGTCCTATAAAAAGATAAATTAATAGAGCTTGTAAAATATACAGTACCATAGTGGTATTCTCAATTCATTAGCTATGATAACTCATATTTGATTTTTCTTTTGTTACAAAAGTAATATTTTCTGCACCAAGGAATCAGAAATCATTGATTTAGCTTTTAGTAGAGAGGAAGGGTGACATTTTAAACTTTTACAACTGTTTAATGCTATTGTTGTTACGATAATCAAGATGAAACTTTCCTTTTCTGTACTAGAAACTCACGTGCAACAGCGAAGTAATATGCAGTTCGTCCCGTAGCCTCTACCATTACTTGCCATGAAACATAAGACGTAGAGTGACGGGAATGACGGAGGCATGTGTGGGGATGTGTAGGTGAAGAGGAGGGGTGAGAGGCAGTAGTATGGAGAAGAGGTGAAGCAGCTGAGCAGGGTGAGCTGGTAGGGGGGGAGGGGGCGCTTATTACAAGATCACTAATTACACTCTGGTGCTCGGCTGGGAGAAGTTATCAGGGGCGCGACAAAAACATAATGAGTGTTCCGTGTGAGGGACTCCGCCTGCTCCCTCCATCACGTCAACGCCGCCACCACCCCTCCTCACCTTGCTTTCTTCTCCCCTCCCTCTCCCCATCCCCATCCCTCTCCTCCACGATTTTCGCCTTTCGACCAGAATGCTCTTTGTTCGCGGACGGGAAGTTCTTGGAAGTAATATTTCTAAAGAAAACACGTAC
The DNA here is from genome assembly GCA_020233015.1 of Callinectes sapidus. Lineage (NCBI taxonomy): Eukaryota > Metazoa > Arthropoda > Malacostraca > Decapoda > Portunidae > Callinectes > Callinectes sapidus. The sequence continues at coordinate 13,383,747 of CM035203.1, read as the reverse complement.
TACAAAGGGCTACAGACGCTACAAATTGGAGCCAAAGCTGTTATATGGGAGGTCCTTCGCAGCAGGACATCAGGGACTAAGTGAACGAGGAAGGTCTCCGCTGTGGATTCCTCAGGTGGGCTTTCTTTCTAGCGAATGATCACTCTACCGGAAAACGCTCGTATAGAAAATAAAACAATGGTCATCATGATACATACAAAATTCCCCATGCCCCCCCACTCTCTCTCTCTCTCTCTCTCTCTCTCTCTCTCTCTCTCTCTCTCTCTCTCTCTCTCTCTCTCTCTCTCTCTCTCTCTCTCTCTCTCTCTCTCTCTCTCTCTCCACACACACCGCAGTCCTCACGCCTCATTTATGGAAAACGTCCTTCATTGCCGCTATTCACCTCCCTCCACACACTCTCCCACCTCGCCAGCACCCCACCATTAATTTCTTCTAGCAACAACTTCTCTTCTAATGTTCATTCTTCGTCAATCGTCACGGCATTTCCATCTTCCCTCTTTTAAGGTTCTTCCCTTGTCTCGCTGCCTTCCCATCACATCATTTCTTTTTTTTTTCTCTCTCTCTCTTTCAGTTTTGGTTTCACGCCACATTTCCTCCCCTGTTTGGTTCTGGAGAGAGAAAAAAAGGAAAGCGAGCCACGAAGAGGAGAACAAGTATCCATATTCATTTTACGAGTACGCATTAATTTTACATTTTAATTATGATGTACATATACATACTGGCTTCTGCATGAATACGCATTGACAGACAGACAGGCGCGCGCATACACACACACACACACACACACACACACACACACACACACACACACACACACACACACACAGCGGCTGCAGAAGCACGCACATTTTCACCAGTAGATGGAAGCCACGTATTATTTACCGTTACTCAGATCCATATTCATCCTTCTCAGTCAGTAAATCGTGGCATATGTTACCACAGCTCACCGTGGCTTGGACTAAACTAATAATACCGATAGCAGTATATGATCTCGTGCATATTGCTCCTGTAAATAGTTGAATAAGATGCAAAAGAGAAAGGCTATGCTTATTAGCACTACCTGTAATACAAATGAACACAATTCTTAAGGAAATTTCTGACAAAGTATATATAGAGAAAAATTAATATGAGTGCGGACAGAATGACGCAGAAAAGATTTTTCCCTTCACTAACTCGTCTCACAAAAAAAAGAGAAATGAAACCGTCAATTAATTTTCGACAGGGCCTAATAGACTCCCGCAATCAGACTCACCTTTAGATACACGTACTTCATTAGCAGGTAAATGCAGCTGGTCATTACCTGGAAAGGAAAAGATATTTGTTTAGTAAAAATGTTGCCTTGCTTGTGTGAAAAAGATTGTTTTTGAAAAATTGACTCCGTTGTGTGAGTAAAAAGAATATTTCTCTTGTAATTTTACACCACCTCATATTAGTTTCACGGAAAATGTTGTTGACTACTGCCTAGGAAACCAGTTTTAGCGCACCAAAAGAAAGACGTGACGAAGGCGCTTTTTTGCATTTTCTGCTCGCTCTCTCTCTCTCTCTCTCTCTCTCTCTCTCTCTCTCTCTCTCTCTCTCTCTCTCTCTCTCTCTCTCTCTCTCTCTCTCTCTCTCTCTCTCTCTCTCTCTCCTCTAACATATACACACTCATACGCTTCCTTCACGCTACAGTTTATCATTCCCTACACCATATTCTCAATACACTTAATCATCCTTCATGCTACTGTGAAACATTATTTCCACTCCCCACACATACCAATCATTTCCTTCTCACTACCGCATACCAAGAAACTCACACACAATGCGACATCCAATGAAGAAAACACGACTTCCGCTCGAGATAATGCAATGAAGAGACAGTGATGTGTAGAAAGAAGTTGACGAAGGAAAAGGAAGAAAGGGAAGAAAGGGGATAAAGAGAGAGGAGGAAGATAAGGGACGGAAGAAAGAGGGAAGGGGAGTAGGGAGGTCACGGACTGTAGGTCTTGACAAATCGGGTCTGCTGGGTGTCTTGGAGGGATGAACTATTACAATGGCTCGCATAAATTGCCAGCAAGAGGGAAAGGAAAGAGGGGGAAGGGCTTCCAGTTAAGGAAACGAGAGAAGTAAGAAACTGAAGCCGAGAAAGGAAGAAAGGGTGAAAAATAAGGAAATACTGAAACAGGAATGTACAGTTACAGTGTCAATGATGAGAAAAGTAGGAATAGGAACATAAATGATCAAAAAAAAGGCATACTACAATACGAAAGAAAAGAGAAACAACAAAATTTAGGAAGATATGAAAAAAAAAAAATGGGAAAACGAGTTCAGATGAAGATGCCGAGATAGGAAGAAAGGAAGAAATAGGGAAATCCAGAGAGATATGAAGTGTATAACAGATGACAGTGATAAGGAAATAAATAAGCACCAGGAATGTAGACTTCGGAATGAAATATGGGAGAGAGGAAAGAATGAAAACCTTTGGAGTGGGAATGGAGAGGGTGATGTATGGAGGGTCAATGGCTATGAGGAAGGCGAGCAGCTAGAGGCGCTGTAGAGGCTGATACTGGCTGGAGAAACGGAAGGTTGGAGAGACTGATGGGAAAGTTATAGAAGAAATGGAATGGAAAGTAAAATAACTCGTGCTCCAAAAACCTTCTCCAAAATTTTCCAACACACACACACACACACACACACACACACACACACACACACACACACCGTAAGCAAAAATATTGAAAAGAAGAAAAATCTCGAAGTGAAATATGAATATGGTACCTTTCTTTTACTTATATCTATAGTATTTCACATTTAAATTTGGCTAAGAAAACACACACACACACACACACACACACACACACACGCACTCTCTCTCTCTCTCTCTCTCTCTCTCTCTCTCTCTCTCTCTCTCTCTCTCTCTCTCTCTCTCTCTCTCACGCATTCACACTTCCCCTAGTTTCACCCTCACCCTAGTCTCCTCGTTTCCTCGCACCCTCCTCAGCCTCAGCCAGCACAGGCCCTAATCCTGCCTCTGTGATGTGCGAAGGGGCTGCAACACCTTAACAAAGCCTCAGTAGCAGCACAGAACACCAGCAGTTTACTGTTCCTCATGGTTATTCATGATATGCAGAGAGTCGGCACGACCTCTCCTCAGAAATTCACTAACAGTTGAGAGCGCTTTGTTCCCTGCACGTCGATTCCCTGTCTCTCAGTCTCTGCCGGTTACTCTTTCCCTACGCAGCGTCTGTCATCCCTTCCGTCCCCCTGTAGCCTCCCCTCGTCATCCAAGAAGGGACCCTCCTCGGCCTTGTCACCACCACTGCCCTTATCTGATCTTTCCACGGTTATTTAGCATTCCCCCTACACGCTCCCCTGCCTCTACATCCCTCCTGATACGTTTATTGATTGCTATCTTTCTCGTTGTGGTTCAAGTGTTACGTTTACCATATATCTACAACTATTACACTGATGAAACTTATTACTATTATTATTACTACTACTAATTCCTATTTCACTGCTAGACGATTTGTTTTTTCCCACAATCATGTGCAACTTTTCGACACATTAAACTCTTTGCATTTATTTTATAGCCCAGAAGTCAAAGTTAACATATAGTCATACTTTGTCTTGGAAACATTTCTTCCACAGATCTATAAGAAGTAACAAAGAGCGACCGTATATACTAGCAAATGGGTTGAGTTTTATCCTTATTGTTTTCTTTGTCATTATTATCATTATAGCTACTACTGTCGTTATTACCCAGAGCACAATAGCGACTCCCAGTGAAGCAAGTAAATAAAAACTGCAATAACACCACCAACACGGTCATTAACTAAGACAAAATACCACTACCACCACCAAAAAGAACAGCACAACCAGCGACAAAACCGATAAACAACTACATAAAACCATCTCTCTCTCTCTCTCTCTCTCTCTCTCTCTCTCTCTCTCTCTCTCTCTCTCTCTCTCTAAATAAGGTACAATATTTACGTCTTTCTCCTCGTCTTGTGTGTTTTTTTCATTTCTTATCTTCATATAACCGGACTATTTTCTGTTCTTCATGTGTGTGTGTGTGTGTGTGTGTGTGTGTGTGTGTGTGTGATTCTTGCCTATACCTCTTTATTCTCTAATCTTATTAGATTCTTTCACAATTTTGCTCAGTTCTTTTCATCGTTACTTCCCTTTCCTGTCTATTGTGTATTCATTTTGCCTTCCTCGATAACAACATGCTTCCTCCTCTCTTTTTTTTCTTTTCTTCCTCGATAACAACATGCTTCCTCCTCTCTTCTTTTTCTTTTCTTGTCATCTTTTTTGCACATTCCTTTTTCGACAAATAATTTCTCCCCTCCCCTTTTCTCTCTCTCTCTCTCTCTCTCTCTCTCTCTCTCTCTCTCTCTCTCTCTCTCTCTCTCTCTCTCTCTCTCTCTCTCTCTCTCTCTTTGTATTGATTTTCTGCTCTTCCATTCATGTTTCCTTCGTCACCCTTACTGTTTCTTTGCAGTCATGTCTCACTTAAAAGGATTCACTAATATACTATACATATTGTGCATATACTAATACGTTTCCATTCTTCAGGCCCAACCAAAATTATATAACTTATAATTCTTTTCCATTACCACCACCACATCCACCAACCACTACCAACATTCACTTTGTTTTGTCTTTTCAATCCTATTTTTTCTTACATATTGAAGTGAAATTGCCTTGAAAATTTAAGGGGGAGTTTTCATGATCTTGGTGATAGTATTACAAGAGTTTTTAAATGTCAATTGAAAAACTAGCTATGAAAATGTGGCGTATCCTCTTGTCAAAAGGTGCTTATGAATAATAGTCTATGCAATGTAATATATCTTAGGAACAACCGGAAAATCATTCTAGAACAAAATGAACCAGTATTTCTGTCCCTTCTTTTTATCATCATTTCTATCCTCGCCACCATCGAGCACCACGTCTGAATATTGTGGTATGAAATCTCTGACTACCTCTAACTTATAATTATTAGTTCTACATATATGAATAAAGTATTTCATCTACGTGATATTCATTTTTGTCCACATAATTACCTGGTTATTGATCCGGTCTCTCTCTCTCTCTCTCTCTCTCTCTCTCTCTCTCTCTCTCTCTCTCTCTCTCTCTCTCTCTCTCTCTACTTAATCCATCTCTCATATATATTTCAATTTCTCTCCCCTGTCCCTCTTCCTCGTCTCCCTCGCCGCAATATTCATAAGAGTTAAAATGTTATTCAGTTCCACCCTTTGCGCGGCATTGTTTAATCCACTCTACTGAAAGGGATGGGTTGGAATGGATGGGGGTGTTGTAGTTAGGAGTGTAATAGTACGTGGGAGTGGCGGTGATGGTGGTGGTGGTGGTGAGGGTGGTTGTGGTATTGGTGATAGTGGTGGTACATATGGTAGAGGTAGAAATATTAATTAATAGTAGTAGTAGTTGTTGTTGTTGCTATTGTTGTTGTTGCTGCTACTGTTGGTGTTGCATGTTGTTGGTGTTGTTGAAGTAGCTGTTGTTGTTGGAGGAGGAGGAGGAGAAAAATGAGAAGAAAGAATAAGAATAAGAATAGAAAGAGGAAGAGGAAGAATAAAAGGAAAAAAAAAAACAAGAAAAGGAAGAGAGGAGGGAGGAGGAAAAGAAGAAGGAAGAAAAAGGAAAACGAAGAAGAAGAGAAAGAGTATAGCAAGGAGAAATAAAACAATCAATAATGCCAGTAGCAGTAGTACACGTAATGAAACACACTTCATCGAAACCAGTGAAATGTGGTTGTGACGGGAGGCAGGAGGGTCGATCCAAGCTTTAGTGTTTTCCGTATAGCGTCACCAGATGAGAGGCAGTGCGGACGGAAGGAATGGAGCTTCAGAATTTAATGCCCTACAGTCGTCGATGATTTGGTTATTTATCGCACATTCATCATCGGCTCATCAGGCTCTGGGACCGCGGATTATGGTCCAAGGCCGTTTTGGTTCATCGATTTTAGAACTTAACTCAGACAGCTTAGCGAGAAGAGTGTGAGTTACTTCTTTCAACGTTGGTCTGGTTTGTTGATTTTAGAATTCCTCGGCTAGTAGACCACCTAAAATGTCTACTTCACTATTCATATGTCAGTGCTAAAAAATGGTATGATTTACTTTTGTCAGACTAAAGACATGCATCACTTTGAAATCAATAACCCTTTGGTTTATTCCATTTTCATCCTTACTTGCTGTTGACCAAACACATAACATAACACACATAACTTACTCCACAAAGAGGAATGTGTAGCAATATTCAAAGCGAGTCATGTTTTTTTTTCTTTAATGGTTAAGAAATATTTGAAAAAAAAAATGTAGTGAAACGCTACCAGTCTTTACGGATATAAATTGGAGGAATAAACCAATTGTTGAAGGCAAAGGCTCTGCGCTGAATCAGTGGCTGGAAAAGCAAAGCAACGCCAAGGTCAACAAACCAACACTGTGCGAGGATCAAAACTACGAATACACAGCCATAAATATTGTATCCTCGCATTTCAATCCCTCACGTTACGTATACACTACCTGACACGGAATCTCTGGCATTACAATGATTTGCACAATTCTAGATCTCACATTGAACTGAATCTACGTCAATAAACAGAGACATATTTGCAACAACTTTTTTTCGGTCCAGAAGCACAAAAAACTGTACAAATCAAATAGTAAAATGGTAGTAAAGTGAAAATGATAAGGATAACATAGACCAAATACAGCGTGAAGGTTGACGTTATCTGACAGCGAGTGAATAGCACTGGTTGGTAAGTGTGCAGGTGATATCATTAGTGAGGGAGACGGGTTGTTATTGCTGTCACTTGTCGGCAGCCATCTTTACGGAAGAGGCGAATCTCTCTCTCTCTCTCTCTCTCTCTCTCTCTCTCTCTCTCTCTCTCTCTCTCTCTCTCTCGTTAAAACCTGGTGTACAAAACAAAAGAACGTACAATTTCACCCGCTTATCCCTTTTCAAACTCCACAAGTCACCCCTCTAAGTCTTCCTCAGGCTTGCGTCACATTCTCAGTCGGGAGCCTCATTGAGCGGTATGCTAAGCGGCTCCTAATACCCTACTCCACCCTTATCCTGATCCTACAATCGCCAGGACCCGCCATCACCCCGTATACCTCCCTCCTCACTACACGTATTTATGGCTATTAACGGATTTACTATATACGGTCGCTGTAACCCAATAGACTTCATCTTTCACGCTGACCGGGTTCTCTCTCTCTCTCTCTCTCTCTCTCTCTCTCTCTCTCTCTCTCTCTCTCTCTCTC
>CM035203.1:13352154-13376462 GCA_020233015.1 Callinectes sapidus | reverse complement strand
TGTGTGTGTGTGCGTGTAGGCGTCCGGGAGTGTGTGTGCTTTAGTATCGTTTTAACTTATTAAATGGAAAGTACAATAATGGAGACTAGTTTTTACATGGCAACCGAGAGAGAGAGAGAGAGAGAGAGAGAGAGAGAGAGAGAGAGAGAGAGAGAGAGAGAGAGAGAGAGAGAGAGAGAGAGAGAGAGAGTGAAACTTTTTGGCGGAAATTAAATACTCGAGCAAATTTGGTTAAATATTGATTGATAAATTACAATTACGTGGATCACATATAAATTCCATACTGCCAATATAAACACAACACGATGGAGAACACCAGTGGATTGCATTTTCACTCGTGCCATGATTAGGCTGATTCCATAAATCCACAAAAAGCGTAAATGATATAGACACCAATTTCGGGTTTTCAGCTAATCACATAATCTAATCATTAAAGCTGATACGACGTTAACTGTGAAAGACAATTAATCTCCCATTACAATTGCATCACGACCAGAACCACAACAATTTCCACCTAACCTCATGAACGCTGATACCGGATGACCTTCGCAATTCATACTGAAGCAGAAATCACACTGTCTGCACGGTAGAGAATGTTACAGCCACAGTAATCGTGCTATGTATTAAATCAAGTCTCCACAATATCCGCATATCCTAATAAATGCTCTTCCTGAATGACCTCTGCGATTCATAACAACACAGAAGTCATACGGTCATACAGTAAACAACGTCCATTAGAATTATAGGTCCAGCAATCATGACAGGTTTAAATTAGAACCATGATTATACTCACAGCAATTTGTCATCCATTCTTGTGAACAATGATAGTGGATGAGCTTTGCAATTCATATTAAAGTAGTACTATGGAAGTCAAACTACGAGTATATCCACAACACAGAATGTTTGTTACAATCAGACACACCAGTAGTAGTATGCATTAATTAGACCAACAGTTAGAACCACTTTACATCTATCCATTCTCATCAGCACTGATATTGACCGATTTTTTGCACATTGCACTACAACTATACAAGCCTCACCATGCAAACAGGGCGCCGTGCTCATTACAAACACAGCAGCCATGACACATTTCACCATTTCCATCCCCGCACTGGTCATCATAACAACGAACACCGTGTCACAAATCATGCACCAACTCTGTCAACAGCCTCGGCGCATATTTCTCACAACAGCGACAACAATAACTATAAATATTTGATGACGCCAGAAATCATTACTGTTCGCATGTTACTGGCATGTAATGATAACGAGAAATGATGGCTCAGCTGAGCAGCGGTAGTTTTTTCAGCCTCATAATTAACAGAAATAAAAGCCATTCACCTGGAAGCTAACATAATTTATTGTCTGATTATGTATGGACACGCATACTCTCTTCACGCGTGAATGTTTGCCTCTCTGTAAAATTAGGTTAATGTTTGGCATCATTATAACTATAAAAGCAACGGCACAAATTTCTGGTCTAAGTGACATGTACTGCCCTGATTCACTGTGTGCAACGATTGTGCAGCTTTATCTATATTCTTTTTTTTTATCTTAGGTGTTGAAATTTGGCATTATCCCAATAAAAATGGTACAGAAATATGGTAAACCTGATTTGGATTTAGCCAAACAAACATCTGCACAGTTTAGCTCAAATCAATAAAATATAATAAAAGAACATATTACTTTAAACTTGTACTTTTTTTTTCAACGACAAAGACCTAAAACGAAATTACAATATTATGTCACTACTGATACAACACTATGAAATTTGAATTTCTATGTCACGTGATATCCTAAATGAAGATTTAAAAATTGAGTATTCTTATGAGGACAATGATCACAATAATAAATAATAGCAGAAAAAAACATATTAAAACTTTAAAACTAACAAAATTATACTCTCCGCATTTTTCGTAGGCAACATGCTCATTATATTTCTATAAAGTGTCTCGACGAGTATAAAATAATAATGTTACACTATTTATGAAAATAATATATCCTTTGTATCAAAACTCCTTCCGTTCCCTCGCTCAAAATAGCGTTATGTGTGAAGGATGACGCACAATCGAAATGAAACAGTTCAATGGAATGGAGCAAAGAAAAACTTCGTTTGTTACCGTAACGAATTGTGTTCAGGGAATATTTGAAATGCACTAACACAGCATCAGTAGAATAGCGTCCACGATTATTGCGCCAATCATTGCTTCGCATTACAGATTTTTACGGGATAACGAAAATTTTGGCGAGTAAGTCTAACAATTGCATGTTGCCATTGGAGTTTTGTGCATCGAAGTTTTGTAATGAGAATAATGATGATGGTAAGGATGACGATAGCAATTTATACTATCATTACTATCATAACTATCACTACTACTGCTGCTAATATTACACTACTACTACTACTACTACTACTACTACTACTACTACTATCGCTATCAGCAATACAACAACAACAACAACAACAACAACTACTACTACTACTACTACTACTACTACTACTACTACTACTACTACTACTACTACTACTACTACTACTACTTCTACTACTACTACTACTAAAACATATCACCATTCCTATGCTAATTATCACTGTTTTTATTACTCTTTCAAATAACACCAACAAAAGTATTAATCTGTAAACATCTGTAAACATCAAGGAAGCAATAATTAAAGGTAAAATATTCAAGCCATCCTGTTTCCATGTCCATCAAGTAGCAGCAACAGTGCCAACAACACCATTGCTGTCTCTACACTTCCCATCACCCCCGCCACCACCACCATCACCACCACTACAACAACCCTAGTACTCACCACTACTCCCACCAACCCCACCACCACCACCACCACCACCACCACCATTGCCGCCGCCAGCCAGACAGCCAGCCACGGAAAAAAAGACGCCAACAAAAATTTCCCACGAAACATCTTATTAGTACCCACTGAAGCTCACACAGCGTAATTAGGTGACTGTATCTCGTGTGGAATTGGAGGTTTCGCCGGCAGTTTTCTAGGCAAATGTTGAAAAAATGAGCTTAATTAGTCGTGGGGGATGCTTTACCTGCGGCACATGGCCAGGTAAAAGGGCAGGAAAGGTTTAATAACCGTTGTCACAGTGATCATTCGTTCTGGCTAAAACTCAGACCCCATGTGAGGAGAAAGAGATTAAAAAGGAACACCAGTTAAGCAGAACATGTGTTTATCTGTACATACCTCCCAACCAAGGCCCCATCCTACCACATTCTCTCTCTCTCTCTCTCTCTCTCTCTCTCTCTCTCTCTCTCTCTCTCTCTCTCTCTCTCTCTCTCTCTCTCTCTCTGAATCGATAATGTATGCATCGATAATTTATTTATTTTTCAATAAGTAAAATTTTACGAACCAGAAAAAAAGAAGATAATGTTATAGCAAATGAAGGAAGAGAGAGAGAGAGAGAGAGAGAGAGAGAGAGAGAGAGAGAGAGAGAGAGAGAGAGAGAGAGAGAGAGAGAGAGAGAGAGAGAGAGAGAGAGAGAGGGGGGGGGGGGAGGATTGGAAAGTGGAATGAAGTGAAGGAAGATGATAAGAGGATGGGGGAGCAGAGAGGAGGCCATCATAGGCTTCATTGTAATTAAATGAAGCCTGTCATCTCTGGTATCAAGATTATAAACACCTATTAGGAACATAATGCCACGGAGATGACGTTACCGGGACACACACACACACACACACACACACACACACACACACACACACACACACACACACACACACACACACACACCTTCTACCTTCACTATTCTATCTCGGGATTCTGTTCTCCACCTTTTCCTTCGTCATGTACTCTTATATCAAAGGGTATCACGTGAACTGTTCTTTATTATACTTGCCTCTCCTCGCCCTCTCCCTGGATGTGTAAGAACTCTTTTTTCATTTATTTTTTTTCACTTATTTACTTGAGTCTTAATTTTACATTTGGCTTGGCGCGAATGACATGTTGCATTACTCGCATTCATCCTCGTTGTTGGCAGGTTTTATGTGCATCTGCATTTTCTTCCTTATTAACAGACTGAATTAATTTTTATTATACACATATATTTTTATTCATTTATTTATTTACACAATTATCTATTTATTGTTCATTTATTTTATCTATCTTATGTCTAACGTTGGACATTTTTCCTTTAAATAATCGTCGGTGTAGTAATCATTCATTTGGTGATATATATTAATCATTTAGTCATTTTGTTTTAGTTTTTCTCACTTCACATTGGCAAATTTAGCTCATCCTTTTCTTATCTATTTTCTGACTTCATTGGATATTTCGCCTCCAAACAATCACTTTAAAAACTAATGACTTATCTGGTTACATCAATGAAGGTTTTAGCCTTTTTTATTTCAGCCATATGAGAACCGGTATACACTTCTGCTTCATGGAAATGTTTCAACAGATCATTAGTATTTGTCATAAGGATAGTATTGCCATCATCATTTCTGTCGTCTTTTAACCATGTTGCGTTTTTGTCATCTGAAAGAATCAGACCTTCAAGGAAAAAAGAATGGTAGAGAATGACAACAACTGTGCAGCTGGAAAGAATGTGACGAAAGGTAGATAGATAGATAGATAGATAGATAGAGAGAGAGAGAGAGAGAGAGAGAGAGAGAGAGAGAGAGAGAGAGAGAGAGAGAGAGAGAGAGAGAGAGAGAGAGAGAGAATAAAATAGCAAATGATCCAGTAAAGATTATAATAATGAATTTTGTAAAGTTTTGAGATTACATGTGAAAATTCATGCCTTCTTTTAATACGATTATTGCACGAAAGCTCTTAATGTACTTATGTCTAATTAAAGTATACACCGTACGAATATGTATGTATATATCTTTTAAAGTCTCAGTTAAATTTATCAAACCTCGACATTTAAAGAGAAAAGATCTCCGTAGGAGGAGGAGAGTAAGGGGGACAAGTCAACACCTGGAAACTTTATCAATGTCAGGAAAGGATGCAAACACTAATCTTAGAGGCTATTAATTCTCTCTCTCTCTCTCTCTCTCTCTCTCTCTCTCTCTCTCTCTCTCTCTCTCTCTCTCTCTCTCTCTCTCTCTCTCTCTCTCTCTCTCTCACAGCATACTTCTATCATGACTTTAAAGGAATTCCTATATGTACATGCTACACTACGCCTCATGTAACCTCATACTATGCTAAACTACTCCTTCCCAGTAACCTTCACGCTACATTCCTACAATAACAATTCCAGCAACCACCTCCAGCTTCTCAAAGACCATTCCATAGCAAGAAAGGAGCTCAGAAATCAGCAAAAGTAACAAGATTGCTTTTATGATAAACCGTGACTCAAGAATATAAAAAAGTGAGGCAAAGTGTAGGAAGATATCAGACCTACACGTGGTATTTCCTGTATGAAACATATTTACCAATTTACAACCATCCTTCACATCCATAAATCAGTCGAGTCATCTGCCCAAGCTCCGTTCAAAATAGATTATCGATCTCTGGGCTAGAAACACTCATCAGGAAGTAACGTGCTGCAAGACAGTGACCTACACTTCCCCCTTCCAACCTTCCACGTATCTATTCTCTTCCTACCAAGGGAGAGTGACCCTTTCCCAGACAGTCTCCAGCTGGACTTGTCAACAATATCCCCTACGTCCACCACAGAAAGCAAACAATATTCTTATTCCCATTTTCCTTGTCTCTTTCACGAAAATGCCTGGTTATTCCCCACTACCTGGGTCTTATCAGAGGACAAGATATCTTCTATCTGCCACTCTCAACGTCTTCCCACTCATCCCGGTGAGCGAAATATCCATGTTTGATGTACAGTATCGAGTTCTTCCCCCCACTCAGCTTGTATCCTCTCTCCCTAGTCTCTTCTTTCATCTCTTCCATCTTTAAAAGGCCACAAAAATTTTACTGTGTTATCTGATTATCGCAAAGATACAAATACCAAATCAAAAACAGAACAAAACAAAACATCACTCTTGCACCACAAACAACATAATCGTAGATACAAAACACCATTATAAATCTATTATTATACCACCTTCATGTCACAAGCAATGCGATAAAGGATATAATTCACCATCACCGTATATCAACATCAATTCAAAATTTCTGCCTTGTAACACTTCTTTATCAAGGCAATATAACATCGCCACAAACTGCAATATGTGTCAACAAAGCTAATGAAAAGAGGGAAAGGTTCTGGATCCATCAACGAGGTGACAAATCCTCCTCTAATAGCAGTAATCTACCTTTCCTGTTTTAAGCAAATATGCCCTAGTTGTTTCCGCGAGGGGGATATTGTAAGCTTCCACCTTTGTCCCTTTAAGTTGGCCTTCCTGCATAGGTGAAATGTGGAGATGTGTATTCAGCCCACCTGACTAGATGCTTCTTTTGTTAAATGAAACCTACTGTCTATATTTTTTTGTAAGCACTTTTTTCCCAGCAATGTAATTCTTTTACTAAATATTTCAGTCAAAACGATACACACACACACACACACACACACACACACACACACACACACACACACACACACACACAACTACTACCAACACCACCTCCATCACTATCATCCATGCCACATCAATAGTAACATCTCACCATATATTACTTCTTATCACAAAAGCATCACATTATCGCTACCACCACCATTAATCGACCTCATCACCATAATTCCCCACCTCATTCCCGTCCCTCCTGCCCACATCACCCATCATTACCTCTTCACCATCCCTGCCATCCATATCACCCATACCCATCGACACGCGTCACTCATCACTATCCATTGGCCATAAAATTAAATATCACTATCCCTCTATCAGTTTCACTTACTCCCACAGACACCGGTCTCGTTCACCACCACCTGTCACTCTCCATCATCACCACTACCAATGAGGACTCCATCACCACTCCTCATCCCAATCACAACATTTCACTCACCACGGCTGATCATTGTTACCATCACCACCACGTTTTCCCATCATGTTTTTCACCGTTCATCACCTTCTGCCACTCCTTGTCACCACAGTCATCATCAGTGGTGGAGAACCGATCACCAGTGGAGTTAAGATAAAGTATGTATATGAGGGTCATTGTAGAGGTACTGAGTGTATATGTTGGGTGGCTCTTCCTTTGTTCATGACGGTGATGATGATGGTGGTGGTGATGGAGGTAGGTGGAAGTGGTGGTGATAGTGATATAAAAAAAGAGAAGTCCAGAACAGGGTAAATAATTTCAAAAGCAGGAAAAGACAATGAATATAGCGAAAAAGAGAGTAGGTGCCGACAATGAGCTTCAGAGCAATTAGAACAAAGATATTAATAAGTGTGACAATAATGGACTTCATTCATTACGATTAAATTAACCAACAGGACATAAGCGGCAAAAAATATATCCTCATATGAAGAGAAAATGTAAAACGAAAGATAAATTAGATAGAAATTATGCTAGATACATGATCCTTAATCATCCATTAATTGAAGCTAAGTGAAACATTATGTTAAGTTTCCAACAATACATGGCAAATATTGTGTAGAAGTAAAACGTTGCAGTTACAGACCAAAAATAAAAATACTACTGGAACAATCTGCTACGTAACTGAATTATTATAGACTTCATCTCCTTGCAGAATTACTAAACAAAGCCATTTAACAAACTGAAAAAAAAGGTCGAATTGCTTCTTTCTAAAAATACGGAAAACAGGAATTTGCAACGCCGAAAGATCAACGGTAAAAGAATTAAAAAAAAAAGGCTTTGTTTTATAACGAAGAAGCAACACGACTTTCCAATAACAATGATACTCACATTAATGGTCATGAATTGAAAATAAGAACACTGCTGCTCTTACCGCTTTCCTATTTATATTGTTACTACTAACACTACTATTACTACTACTACTACTACTACTACTACTACTACTACTACTACTACTACTACTACTAATAATAATAATAATAATAATAATAATAATAATAATAATAATAATAATAATAATAATTTGTTATTAGGAGAAATATATCAAAGTGCTAATGATAACAATACGTGTAGAAATGTGAGAATTACATGGTTGAAAGGATGCACATTTGTCCTGTAAATTAATACATTAAACGAATAACGCAAATGATAATGAAAATTAATAAATGTGTTCGTTGTTGCCCAGTTATCACCATAGTGGTCTTCCTGGAAAGGATGGGGAAGGGACCTGTATCATCATTCAGCTCGCAGTGCAGACTTTTTTGGTGCGGCACGTCTCTCATGGGGCTGACACAAAATGACACAAAGACTCTGCTGACATTAAGGAGTTAGAATGTTAACGGTTTCTGTTTTATTTGTTGATTCCTTTGCTCAAAGATGATCATTGCATTTGCACATGGAAATGGCTATGATGTAACTGAGTGATGAATCTTTGTTATCTTCTAATGAATCATTTTGAAACAGACTGATCGATGATTTCTTCAAATGAACTTGTGACATATATTTTTCCTGATGAAGAGTACCTTTCTTTTATGTTTATAGTCATGAAGTTTACCGAAAAAAATATGAGTTTTCAGAATATAAGCTGCCAATTTATGAATCTTTGTTAATCACTTAAATACGTCTTTCTCATTACATGATAAAGAGAGACATATTTTGGACACTAGGAGTCTTAAAAACAAGATGATATTGCTCTCGTGTTTACGGTCATAAAGATTTTGCGCGAACTCTAAAGCAAGAACTGAAAGGATACAAATTACCACTATATTTTAAAAAAAGGTTGCGAAAATGTACTGTGTGTGTGTGTGTGTGTGTGTGTGTGTGTGTGTGTGTGTGTGTGTGTGTGTGTGTGTGGATAGGTTTCTTTGTGTAGGATACATACGTAGATACCATGTAGAAATTAACCAGTTTGTACCCTATTAGTAACCAAAAGTCAACATCGTCACCCTTATGTTATCTTCTCTCTTCAATCCTCATTCGTCCTCCTCTCTCTCTTCCAACACCTGGAGCTATGTGTGCCTTCTGGGGCGCCTGTTGGCCTGAGTGGCTGATTGGACTCCGGGGAGCATTAGTAGATTACTCGCCAAGGACAAACAGGGAATGGGGGAACCGAGGCCTCCAGTGTTGTCCGACCATAAAGTACTACCTTCCTAAACTATAATAGCACTAGGAAAGGGAGGTAAAATCGAGGTCTTTAAATTCATAACAGTGATGGATGTTATTGATTTAGTGTCATGCAAATAAGAGGAGTGACTTGAAGGACACCATGGCGGCAGGAGATAAGTGCAGAATAAAACTCAATGCTACGAGGTTGGAACAGACAAAGCTATAGACACACACACACACACACACACACACACACACACACACACACACACACACACACACACACGTATATACACACACTAAAGAATGTAACAACCATACGTTATCAGCCCAACCAACTGACAAAACCAACCACAGCGCTTAATGAACGAGCTTGTAAACAAAATAGGAAAAAAAATACATGAGAGAGGACACACGCTTGCAAAGCCAACGCAAAAAATATATATATTTACCGCCAGTAGAGGGAAGAGGAATAGCCGGATAGAATAAAAATAATGATGCCGGGCCCAGTGATGGTTGGGTAAGGTTGTTTCATTTGTTTAACTCCCAACAAAAATAAACTAGATTTCCTGTTTTGTATTTGCGGCCATTCTATTTCATTTTATTGTAATGTTATTTGTCTTTTGTCACTTTTAACAATAGTGATTGTTACTGACACTCGTTTCCATGACGAACTATTTTTTTATTATTTATTTATTCTTACATTTTAGGCTATTTGTGACTGTGGTGGTAGTGGTGGGTGTGGTGGCGGAAGTGAGAGAGATGGAGCTGATGATGAACTTGCTGGAAGTGATGATTTAAATGACGATTATTGTGGTGATTGTGATGAAGACGATAAATGTAGTAGAGAAGTTTGTTGATGTTATGGAGTTAGTGTTTATGATGAAGAATTTGGTGTTGATGGTGGTGGCGATACAGCATAGATGTGAAAAAAAAAAAATTAGATTAGTAAAGTCCAGGAGTTGAACAAATATGACATGAAGCTTTAGAATAGATTATGATAAAGTACTGAATATTTTGGGGTATGCTGAAAAAAATGATATCATTCGCAACATTCTGAAGTATGCTGTGGCAGTATTCACAACAATAAAAAAAAAATGGAACAAAGAAAAAAGAACAAAATGAAAAACAGATAGGAAGATCGTCCCTTGTCCTTCTAGTTTGACATATGAAGAAATGCTGTCAAAATTCGGATTGATATCACTGGAGGAAATAAGAGGAAAAGATTTGATAGAAGCGTAAAGAACAATAGCAAACATGGGACGACTGGGAAAAGAAGGTATTTTTGTAAATCTCATGAGATGTCTAGAAAAACCATACAAGTTATAGAAAAAGACGTATGATAGACAAAACGTGACCCTGGTTTTCTTTTTTCTTTATTTCTTTGATAATCTTTTCCCAGAGCTTAAATCACTAAACTAAACATGTTGTGTGGGCATAAAAAAGAAAGGTATGTTTTAAGGTTAATCTAATCACTGTAGTACCAAAAAGAGTTTTGAAAGTTGTACACGATAATAAAAAAGAAGGAAATGGCAGTGAAAAGATCGATAAATTCCATGAATCATCTCAGAATACAGTAATTGGAAAAGTTATCCATGAGTTTAGAGAACTAATCTAATAAAGTGAAATATAGGAACGGGACTCTACCGGTGCAATCCTGTGAGTCTCATGTGAAGAAACACACACACACACACACACACACACACACACACACACACACACACACACACACACACACACACACATAAATAAACAAACAAACAAAACACAAATAAACACAATAAGGTAGACGAAAAATCACCACCAAAAAAAGTATATGTATAAACGACTCTACCCAAAACAATAGAAATAATTAAAACCTAAACCCCAGCAGCCAGCCCCGTCCCTCTCCTTGCCTCTGCCCCTACCCCTCTCCTGCCCCTCACCCAGCCCAGCCCAGCCCAATCCAGCCCAGCCCAGCCCACCACACCCCAGACCAACTCATCCCACCCCAGTCCAACCTAGACCAGCCCAAACCAGACTAGCCTAACCCAGCCCAGCCCAGACCAGAATAGACCAGACCAGACCAGACCAGACTAGCCCAGCCAAGACCAGCGTAGACCAGCTCAGGCCAGCCCAGCCCAACCCAGCCCAGACCAGCGTAGACCAGATCAGACCAGACTAGCCCAGCCAACCCCAGCCCAGCCCAGCCAACCCCAGACCAGTCCAGCCCAAACCAGACCAGTCCCTTTCCCTCCGCGGCCGCAATAACGTATGAGGGACGACACACATACGTCTCCGGGAGTGAGTTAAAGCTGCGTCAGAAAATGATGTGGCTTCCGGAGCGAGGGCGTTTGGTTAGGTACGTCCAAAAAGAAAAGAAAAAAAGGCTGGGGAAAAAAAAAGCTCTCTCCAACCTGTCGCTAAACAATACTACGTGTACCTGTTCCATCAATCAAACGCCGCCCGTCCACCGACACGAGGAATGGCTTGGCTTATAAATGTACATCGGACAGGGCCTCCCCCCCATAAAAAAAAAAAGGTGGAAAGGAATGAAAAAGTTGATGCACGGGACACTGAATGACGGGAAGGGTGGCGGAATATGAGTGTGTTGGAATGACTGAAATTAGGAAAGAAAGGCATGAGGTGGGAAAAATAAAAAAGAATGAGCACTTCAACAAAGCTCAGGATACGATATTTATTATGATGAAGAATGACATATAACCGAATTTTATCATCTGCACGGGAAACAGTACGGAATATGTTAAAATTGTTGTTATTTGTATAATATATATTCTTAGTAATCTATTATTGATTGATTTACATGCTTGTACTTTTTACTCACTCATTAATTTCTTTGCCAATAACTATTTGCGTATATCACAGAGAAACATAGCAGAGAGAGAGAGAGAGAGAGAGAGAGAGAGAGAGAGAGAGAGAGAGAGAGAGAGCGTCCTCACCCCAATGCCGCAGCTCCTTTATTAACACAGGAACACACACCCCAGAGTACACACGGGGCAGTCACGTCCCGCTCCTCGTTACATCCGCCACTCTTTGTTCCGCACCTTATTGAATACTTTAAAGAGCAATTTCGGACGTGATAGTATTCATCATATCAATAGTTATGGTACACGACAAAAGTACACTTATCACCCATTGTTTACATCATATATAATTACAAAACATATTTACCTTTTATAACTTTATTTCTCCTTGTCACCCGATAAAGAGAAAATACGTAGTTTTCACGCTTCGTAGAAAGTGAATTGCTTGCTTTGTGAGTCTTGTCTGTGCAGCGTATTTTTCTGGCGAGCACAAACTAGGGAATGAATGAAGGAATGGTGCGCGACTCTTCACATCTCGAGTATTTCACTTAAAAAAAAAATATAAAGTCTTCACAGCTTTTCCTCCACAACGATATGAAGGTGTGACTGAACCCCCACACGAACGTTTACTGGGTGAACATTTGGAAAAGTTTTCACACATCGTTGTATGCTGAAGGGGCAAATATATCAAACCATCTGAAGCCCATCCAAAATCCACTTATGGCTTCATAAAGATATATACAATTGCAAAATTATCTTTGACTTATTCAAGGGCATCCAGATGTATAGAAAGCCTACTTAAACTAACCCAAATCCATAAAAAATATACTGAAATACACCTTCAACCATCCAATATTGAAGTATACCTAATGTCATTCAAGTTTATCTAAAGTATATTGCAAAAGCATGCAAAATGCATCGTAAACCTCAGAAAAGATCTTACATCAACTGCAGTGGTGAGAGTATTCTTGACAAATAGTACATAATTTAGTAGCCATCGTCATAAAAAGCATCGCAGTGTAGCTAATAATAGTCAACTGAAGTAAAAAGAATGCATAAATGTTTTGCTTTGAATGAATCTTTTCAGGGGCACTGGAACTTTCTTTATTGCCAGTACATGAAAGAACTCGTCGCAAATTCTCTTTAACGTTACATTTTGCTTTCTGAAAATGCTCTTCTATGTAGAAATAATATTTCACACAGTTCATGCATTCAATCTGAAGTTGCTAAATGACGTTCACCACCCAGCTAGAAGGTCAGAGGTGCGTCGTCATGTGTTTCATAAAGATGCCGCGTGACGCAGCCATCACCGGTAACACTGGAGGTCTTCTTGGTTTTCTTGTAACTTCACTCATGCAAAAACATCAGAACTATTATTTCCGATAAAAATCACTAGATTCTACTTGTTTTCTTCCATGTGGATTACCATATTTTTTTTTTTTAATAGGTAGAAAGGAAAGTTTTATCTTATGATAAGGAACAATATATATATATATATATATATATATATATATATATTATTATAGAGATTATAATTAATATATATATATATATATATAGTATATATATATATATATATATATATTGTTGTTCACACAGAATTAATCATATACCAAAAAACTGTAATTTTTACTTGTTAGATTTTCATATGTAATAGGACTTTCATTCATGGAAAAAAAAAAAAAAATGGTCTAGGTGGTAATGGTTTTCAGTGTGTGTGTGTGTGTGCACCCCTTGCGTGCGTGCACCACAGAGATAAAGTCCGACAAGATTTCCTTTTTTATCTCTACAAAATAGTTAAACGAATGAAATAATTTGAAAAAAGGGCAGATGTACCTAAACACCTTAAAAGTAACTGTTTTGTGCTGCTATCATTACTGAGACTCTTCTAAAAACCCGTTTCGGGATAACCCAGCCCTAACCCCTGCAAGAGGTTATATACATGAATTTAAGCTCATCTCTTCCACCAAGCCACTCTCGTCCCTATAAACAGGCAATGGAAGACCTTCCCATCGCTGAGACAGCAGTGTTGCTATTGGCAGTGCTGTCCGGAGGATCTGATAGTCTTTTGGACTGACGCGACTCCACGAAAAAGAATCAGATTAGCTTTGTTGATGAACAATACACGGGCTACCAAAGGGGCGGTGCAGGCGTCTATTTACAATTTATTCACATTGTTCTATTATTTGTGAGCGCCGCGGCCCGGGTACCGCCCCGCCGCGGCAGATGAGGCGCGGGGTCACTCTCTCAGGGTCATCTTGGGCATGTCCCGGTTGTGCTGGATCAGTACGACACAAACCAGATAAGTTAGGTAAGTTTATTGACCAAAGAATCATGACGCACACTTGAATGTATAATTATATGATCCAACAAAATATATAGTCGATAACGGTAGACTACATTGTGAGGCAGTGGGTTGAGTTGTTCAAAGTACGAGTGCTCTGTTCTTGTAGTTATGGTGAATTTGTCTGTGTTCATTTGTGTTCTTCCTAAATCCTTTCTTTTCAAATCAGTTAACGTTATGTATCCTTCATCTCCTTCTGTCATGTCGCATCGTCTTTCCCCAGGTTCAGTCTCCTTGGATTCCTCTCCCCTCCCCCTCCCTCCTCCTCCTCCTCCTGTGCTTCCTTTTATAGCTTATCATTTAAGTGAGGCCGAGGTAAGTAGTACGTCCCAGTGTTTACCTCAGCGAGATTAACTAACTGGTCAAACTCTACCATAAACCACATACAGTAACATCTTCATCTAGACAGGGAATCCTTGCTTCGCTAAATGCTTATCACCTCCAAGGAGTCTTAATGCACACCCTCATAAATTATTGCTAGTAAGAATATGTTTATACATTTTCGTCTCTACCGAAAAGTAAGTTTCACTACTACTACTGCTACTACTACTACTACTACTACTACTACTACTACTACTACTACTACTACTACTGTTGCTGCTGCTGCTACTACTGCTGCTGCTGCTGCTACATTGCTGTTACAACGGATATTTCGTTTTCCTGTACATTCTTGCCACAAAAGCCTATACTCGGATGGCAGATAACTAAATTGCATGTCGTCTTACTCTCTGCGTGTCAAGAACAACTAAACTAGACCTGAGAGCTGGAAACCTCTCTCAAGATAGTGAATTCATTATTTTCATGGATTGAGAGAGAGAGAGAGAGAGAGAGAGAGAGAGAGAGAGAGAGAGAGAGAGAGAGAGAGAGAGAGAGAGAATTACTGTTTTAATTTCATTTCAATCACTGTTACGGTAATCAATTCAAATGTCTGATTATTTGCATCATTTTCTTTTTTTCTAACTTAGTGACTTGTTGCCATAATTGATTTCTGATATTACTACTACTACTACTACTGCTACTACTACTACTGCTGCTACTACTACTACTACTACTACTACTACTACTACTACTACTACTACTACTACTACTACTACTACTACTACTACTACTACTACTGTACCATTAAAACCACTCATAAAAAAGGAATGCTCTAAAAACTACAACTAACCTACCTCTACTTACAGTCACAATTATTATAACACCTCCTAGCATCACCATTACAAATATCCCCATAACATTCAACATTCAAGAGTGACTGTATACCTTTAAGTTTCTCACTGAGTAGCGTTAAGTTCCAAACTGACTACACATCCTTTCCTTTAACTAACACAGGTTCCTCGGTCTCCGCCTCACCCACCCACCCACCCAGCCTTCCTCCCTCCCTCCCTCCCTCTCTCCCTCCACAACTCTCTTCTTCAGGTAGTTCCTCTCGAGCCTTATCGGTTACTACAAGGGGCTGGCGAGGAAGATAATGAGGCAAAAAATATTAATAATGAGCAGGTGATGGCAAGAAACTATTCAGACACAACACCCGATGCCTGCCAACGTCTTCCTCGTTTGATGGTACAAAAGGAGAGGAGGGAGAGGGGGAGGAGGAGGGAGAGGGGGAGGAGGAGGAGGAGGAGGAGGAGGAGGAGGAGGAGGAGGAGGAGGAGGAGAAGTGGTGGTGGTGGTGGCGTCCGGAAAGCTGTGGTATTGGTGGTGAAAGAAAGAGAAGGAAAAAAACGAAGGAGGAGGAGGAGGAGGAGGAGGAGGAGGAGGAGGAGGAGGAGGACTTAAAAAACAGCAAGCTGATGGACATGGAAAGAATAAGAAGAACAAAAAGATGAAAAAAAAAACATAATGAGAGATAATTAATATTTATGAAAGACAAGAAAATTGATAAAAAAAAAAAAACAAGGAAATGCAGGAACAATAACATGAAACATTAACAAAATGATATACGGAGAAAAAAAATAAGCATAATTATCATGAGGCTAATAGAAAATATATAAGAAATCCATCAGGTGTCTCGCGATAATAAAGCACAATCCCACACACACACACACACAAAAAAAAAAAAATAAATAAATAAATAAATAAAAAACTTGTTGAAAATATACATGTCAGCATATTCCCTCTAATTGATAACTTTAACACAGGTTCTCTAATTAACCCTTGTTAGAGCCATCCTGGGCAGCCAGGTAACGCCAGGTGTGGTAACTACCTTGGCCTCGGCTCTCATTCAACACTACCTTGTCCATAACACCTCTCACTACTTCCTCCTCGTCACTTTTTATATACATTATTTCTACTACTACTATTTTTACTGTCTGATGATGATGATGATGATGATGATGATGATAATAACACTAATAATAATAATGATAATAATAATAATAATAATAATAATAATAATAATAATAATAATAATAATAATAAGAAGAAGAAGAAGAAGAAGAAGAAGAAGAAGAAGAAAAAAAAAAAAAAAAAAAAGAAGAAGAAGAAGAAGCAATAAACAAACAAATCAACAAACAAGCACAATTTCACAACCACAAACAGCAATGCAACAACCCCCCCCCCCAAAAAAAAAAGGCGACGCATATGGAAATCTTTTAAAACTAACTATTGATGAAACCCACCTCACCCCACACACACACACACACAAGCAAGGCACGCTCGCACAAGGGAGTCCCGGCTCAGCGCTGTTTACCACTCGTCCCCCCTAAGACTGACGCTTTATATGCAAATCACAACAGGCGAACAAACAAAGATACGAAGCCACTCACACGCATAAACCAGCAAACATACACCTCTGCGAGAGAGAAAAAAAAAAGTTTCCTACACGCCAACTAACTAACCCGCCTCCTGTTTCCTTCCAAGTATCTTCATAAACCCTCCACCCCTTCTTGGCTGTACATCACGAGTAGGTCCATCTGCTTGGCCTCTTGTCACGGGCGTACATTGTGCTGCGCGATGGCCAGACCCCCGGGAAGCACAGACGCCGGAGGGAAGGCATTAAGTACAGGGGAAGGGAGAGGGCGTCAGGTGGGAGGGGAAGGGAGGGAAGGGAGGGGGGAGAAGGGAAAGAACACATTTAAATCCCCGTCTGACGCTAATTGTGGTGATGGGAGGGGTCCACCGCATCGCTCAGCTGATTCCTCTGATAGCCACAACACGACCTGCTACAGCCTTTGTTTCACCCGGGTTGTGTAGTGGAGTACATCGCTGAGAGAGAGAGGGAGGGAGAAGGGAGGGACGCTACAACGAATGGGACGAAAAATGGAGGAAGAGATAAATGAGGACAAAGGGAGAAAAACAAAGAAAACGAGGGAATGGAGGGAAAAAAATGGAGAGAAAAATGAAAGGAAAAGATTGGGTTAGTTCGTGCACAACAGTAAGGATTGTTCGGTGAATGAATAAATGTTGAAGTTAATTTACCTCCTTTAGACCCCCAGACGTCACTTTATTCATCAGGTGGAATACCTCAGATAACCTTTTTAAACATGCATGGAATAAACAAAACAATAATAGTATTAATAAGATACAGTGATACAATGGAACCCTAAAGTTAAGACGTGAGTGATGCCTGACAGCGTCCTTGAGAGAGAGAGAGAGAGAGAGAGAGAGAGAGAGAGAGAGAGAGAGAGAGAGAGAGAGAGAGAGAGAGAGAGAGAGAGAGGTGATGGGGGAGCATGTGTGTTAGCGTTCCGTATGTTCAATGTGTGTGTGTGACCTTACAGCAAGTTCCAACTACTATCAGAACCTGTGCCTTCTTTCGTACATAAAAAGAAAACAATCTCATGCAGCATAAATCGCATCAAACCCAACACAAAATATGCTAATAAATCAAAGGCCTACACACTCTGGGACAGACCAAACTCCACTAATTTCCATCCAAAAAAGTTAGTCCGCCATTCGCATCCTCGCGTCATAGAATTTCTGTCTTATCTCTCACGCAAGACAAGCGTTCGTAAAGATGTTTGCGTAGGAGGTATATGTTTTCTACCTCAACAAACCAGTCAAGCAGGAGTGAGGGTGAGGATAGAGAGAGAGAGAGAGGGGTGGCCAGGGCGTTGAGGAACTGAAGGGCCATACCTGTGACGGGAGGGAGGTGCAGTGTTTGAGGGAAGCGGAGAGAAGTGGTGACGGTAATTATGCCTTGTGTGAGGGTTATGATGCTGCTGATGATGATAATGAGCGTGGTGATGATGAGAGGGACGGTGGTGGTGATGTGTTTGGTGTATAGTGATGTCTGGCTATTGTCGATCATAATTTTAAGATTTGCATTGTTATTTGTTTCTCTCTCTCTCTCTCTCTCTCTCTCTCTCTCTCTCTCTCTCTCTCTCTCTCTCTCTCTCTCTCTCTCTCTCTTGCACAAACATACACACAGACACACACACACACACACACACACACACACACACACACGGGGGAAAGAATAAACACCCACACAGACACAGTGAAATTATGATGGTGTTCATATATTCCTTTATCTCATGTGTTTTCTGCGGCCATGAGTCTTCACGCCACGAGGGACGCTGATCACATTAACCCGTCACACCGCTCTGATTAATTCCTTATTGCGCTAATGCATGGCTATAAATAACACAACTTTTTAGACATTCCAGACGCTATAAACACACCGGGTGAAAATAAATCACTCAGTATTCGCGGCGAAATGAAGGTCAAAGCGAAATATTTATTCCACTAAAAAATACACGTACACCCCAAGAAGACCAGACACATGTATTTTTGCATTTCATATCCGGGAACTTTTAGACGTCTGTGGTACTCGCGACACACGTAAAAATATAAGAACTTAGTGATACATTTCATGCACGATAATATAAAGACGAGGAATCCTATCAGACGAACAAAACGAGTTTCCTTGTTACTCTCTTCTCAGCTGTCCAAGAAGAAAAATACTGGGGATTTTATCAATGCTCTTATGAATGTGATGTAATATTTCTTAAGGCAACTCTGCCACTGCTTGTTTTTCTGTGTGCTAGTGAGAGGGCACGGGTACGCCCATCCTGCTGGCCTGATGCTGCCTTGGGGATGCTGAGAGGTCCTTATCCTCTTATCACCAATGCCGATACCTTTCTCGTGCTTTAACCTCCTCCTCCTCCTCCACCTCCTCCTCCTCCTCCTCCTCCTCCTCCTCCTCCTCCTCCTCCTCCTCCTCTTGGGACACACTCATCATTTTCCCAATCCCCATGAAGCGTCTTTTCTTTTTCGTGTACTTGGTCCGACTTTTCCTGATCCACCTTGGTCCTCCCTTAAGCTCCCCAACAATTGTACAGCTCTCCTTCCCAGTACCACCTCTCCCACACTCGCCCGCCCTCCACCATCACGATAAACCAGTGGCCCGCCTCGTTCTACCTCCTAAATGATCTCTCGTTACTCCCCCTCCCTCGGAACTTTCTTCCCAGCCCTCCGCCCTATCTTCCCCTTCAATCCTCCCCCGTGAACGTCAACTTTACTTGACACGCGAAGCAAAAAGTGTGCAATAACGTTGGACATTGTTTCTTCGTAGGTCCCCAAGTTTTAATAGACCTGTCGAACTCCCTCTCTTCGTACAGTTAGTTCCTCGCCGCGGGGACTGGGCGACATGTAGTACGTGGAGGAGGCAAAGGGGGGAGAGGAGGTGGGGG
Organism: Callinectes sapidus; assembly: GCA_020233015.1. Taxonomy (NCBI): domain Eukaryota; kingdom Metazoa; phylum Arthropoda; class Malacostraca; order Decapoda; family Portunidae; genus Callinectes; species Callinectes sapidus. The sequence goes on along the minus strand of CM035203.1, from coordinate 13,356,603 downwards.
GGATATTGGCAGGGGAAAGAGGAACCTGTGGTAAGACCTGCAAGAATAGAGAAAGTGATTGTAGTAGATAGAAAGAGAAGGGGGATGGAGAATGGACCTAAATGGAGTGAGAAGGACATGGCCAGTGTAGTCAAGGATTAAATATACAGTAAAAGAGGAATAGAGATTGTAGGAAATGTTACATACACACATACACAAGGATAAAGTTAACAAGCGAACAGGACAGACAAGCAACCCTCACCTTCTCTTCATCATGACGAGGCTCCTCACACTGGTAGAAAGTCATAAAATAGTAAGAGGCGCGTCAGAAAATCCAGATGAGGAGAGGGACAAGACGGATGAAAAAAATAAATAAAATGAATACAAGAAAGAAATAGCCAACATCATTTCTCGGGGCTGCAGTTCCTTAAAAGTGGGTAGCGGTCTTTTATAATGTCTGGGGTAGATGTCTGCCTCATCAGTCATAATTAGAGAGGCTGCGGACCGACAGGCAAAAAGTGAAGATACACAAATTTCATGATTTCGATTTCGATATTAAAGATGAAGTAAGGACGGCAAATACGACGCACAAGAAAAAAAAAAAAAAAAAGATGGAGACTAGGAAATAGAGAAAAAGAAAACTGTATAATGAAGAGATAGGATTAAAATGGAAATGTTGATAATTGGAAGGCTCTTCAGACGGAAGCAGCGTGCTATCAAGGCAAATAAGACCGCCAGACAGACAGACAGGGGCTGGACCAAAAGATTTCCCTGCGGAGCACCATTGTCAACATCCTTATCTCTCTATGCACACACGCACACGCACACACACACACACACACACACACACACACACACACACACACACGCACACACACACACACATTAACCTCTCCCTCTTCTACATCCCTCGTACCTACACTGACCACTCCTTCGCCTCTTAACAAGAAACACGTCAATATTCCATTAATTATACACTTTTACCTCCTCCCGCCTACTTGGTACTCGGAGTCAGGTTACAGACTCTTGTTCACTGCACAGCCACGAAGATCTCATCCTTCTTTTACTTTTCTCTCCTTCTCCTCCTCCTCCTCCTCTTCCCCTCCACATTCCACTACTAATGCCGCCACCACCCACACGCAAGACCGACACCCTCCCTGCACACTACCTCTCTAGCCGAACATTAATTACAGGTAACCTCTTCTCCAGGCTCTCCTGCGCCCCCTCCTTCTCTGTCTTTAATAATAATAAGAAAAAAACTAACTCCAACACCCTTTACAAGGCCACCATTACTCTCTCTCTCTCTCTCTCTCTCTCTCTCTCTCTCTCTCTCTCTCCCTCTCTCTCTCTCTTCTCTCTTCTCTCTCTCTCTCTCTCTCTCTCTCTCTCTCTCTCTCTCTCTCGATAAGACAATATCAGATTGATCACCCGTAATATCAGTGCGTGGGGGAGCATCTTCAGGTATTTACTCGGCCTTGTGTGGCCCATATTTTACCTGACGAATGATTGATGACCTAAATTACCTGTAGCGCCCGCCGGAGTTCCACCATGCCCGGATTTCAATTGGCGCAACTCGTGTATATTAAGTGGCTGATGCAGAGAGATGCGTGGCTCTTGGTGCTCCGGAGACGAGGGTGAAATGAGCACGAGGAGAGGAGAAGAGGGTAGGTAAATCATGAGAATATGAAGCGAATTAAGTCTTAAGATGGACTGATGGAGGAGAATGGAAGGCATGAGCTCCGGTGTGCTAGTGGAAGGAGAGGAGAGAAGGGGGGAGTAAGAAAGTGCTAAAGATAAAATAGTTCGTGTTAATCGTGTTTGTATGATTGTGGAATTTCAACGGTTCGAATGAAAACAAGAGCTTTATAAAACAAATGAAGATGCTGAATATGAAGCTAAAGAGTCCATCTAAGTGTGTAGTGTCTCATGATTCACCACTCCTTATCATCAGAATTCCAGATACTCAAATGCACCAGTGCTCCCTCAAGTAGCCTGATTGGTATTAATGTTACTGCTACAACGACAACGGCAACAGCAACATAAACAAATGCAGCAGCAGAAGCAGTAACGGCAACAACAACAGCGACAACAGCACCAGAAACAATAACAATGTTGTCAATAGGTATATAAAAAACAATATTCATTATTCATCATTACTGTTCGATAACAAATTACTCGGAGGCGTGTGAAGAAATATTCAGCGTGCGAAGGATACGCCTAGAACAGATGAGAGAGGCAGCTTGTAACTTCCACCCCGATATCAGCAACATCGGAGGTGGCCTACAGTACACTCCCTCTCCCTTCTGTTCTTGTGTCTCCTTGTTGGTCCCGTCATGACGCTGTTTGGTGGCAATGCGGTAACCAAACCCATAACACAGCAGGTAACAACGGCAATAGCAGCGTGAGTGGCCAACCCTCCACCTCCATCCGCCCTAAACTGCCCCCATATTTACCTAACCAGGAACCCGCGGGGAGTGCTTGGCAAGGAACACTAGAGGCGTGTCCTGGCAAGGCATGAAGCACGCACTGAATGGCCCTCATCCTCAAGAAGCATAAAGGTCGAAATAGCAAGGCGGCTCAGTGGCCATCTTGTGCCATGCCACCTAGGAGACCCTCAATAAAATAATGAAAGCATTTGTGTAGGTGCTGAAACCGCATTACACCAAGCCGAGAAGAAAAATGACGTTTATTATAAGAGTGAAGCTAAGGATAGAGAGCCCCAAGGGAAGACACAGGGAGAGGAGAAAAGGAGGCAGGGAATGAGCAGGAAAGGACCAGTATAGAAGTAGCAAAGAAAGAAATAAGAGTACTAAAGAAAAAAACTTGTTTCTTTCCATTAAATTATGGCTATCATACATAATTTCGTTTTACCTGTTACGCATTATGCAGTTTGTGCACAAGACAACCTAAGATTTCAAACATACTTGAAGCACTTACCGTGTAAGGAAAAAATTGTACACAACATCTGACGTCAATCTTCGCACACTCCTACCTTCACAAAAAAAGAGTTGGGGACAAAGTAATAAGGGAAAAATATATATATACAACACTCCCCATGACCTCGCATGTCATCCACAGTTTCTCATTTTCACACTCATTCATGTCTCTTTCCTTCACAAACTTTTCTTCATTGCCTTTTCCCACCCTTGGCCTTCATAAACTTTCTCTCGTATCCTCAAATACTTCAGGTGCGAGATTATCAACTGCACTGAGGACGCGTGAGGTGGTCGCTTTAAGCTCATAGACAGCAAGTCAGACAGCTTAGCAAACAGAGGACGAAAGCAGTAAGGTGAAGCAGGAGGAATGCAAAAGAAAAAGCAACATGTCAAAGACCTGTTGATGGTAACGAAGAGCTTTGGGCCCTACACGAACTATGTACAGGGCAATATCGAAAATAAAAAAAATAAAAAATGGAAAGAAAAGTAAAAGTTATACAATTTTACTGGAGGTGGAATGTATGAGAGAGAGAGAGAGAGAGAGAGAGAGAGAGAGAGAGAGAGAGAGAGAGAGAGAGTGTGTGTGTGCGTGTGTGTGTGTGTGTGTGTGTGTGGTGCGTGTCAGCTATTGCGTTTCTCCAAATAGATGAAAAAGAAACTGTTCGAAGGAGAGGAGCGTGACTCGATTTACACTCACTGTTCATCCCCGTTCGGAATGTGCTGCTTAATGATACCAGATTCCGATACATCGACTCCCCAGGTCAGTTCAGTATTGACGTGCTGGTATTGGTGGTGGTGGTGGTGGTGGTGGTGGTAGTGACAATACTGACGACGGCGGTGAGAATGTCGCGATACTGGTCGAGACAATGATTTAGTGAATGTGTGTGTGTATGTGTGTGTGTGTGTGTGTGTGTGTGTGTAGGTACAAAATATTAACTAATCCTTGATGAAAATAGAACGCCATAATCCCTTCGCATTCATTAGACAATTAAATTCAGACTGGAGTATAGCATTTCCATCGTGGCTCTCAGAATCACACGACTTGTCTTCATAAGGTGTTTCCTCTTTCGCATTTTTGCTCATTTCATTAGCAAAGCAATTTATATTCATCAGTCGTGCTTTTAATTTACGTTCATACCATGCAAACACAGAACTTGCTTATATTTTGTCTGTTTCTATTATCTTTTTAACTGAGTCGCAATAAGTGATAAGGTGACAGCAGCTGGCAGGGAATGGAGGCACAGCAGAGCACCTTTTGTTAGAAGCATGAGAGAAAGAGAGAGAGAGAGAGAGAGAGAGAGAGAGAGAGAGAGAGAGAGAGAGAGAGAGAGAGAGAGAGAGAGAGAGAGAGAGAGAGAGAGACGGTTGTGTGATCCATGACTGTATAAAAGAGACGCCAGGCTTTATCTGATCTCCAGACAAAAGGTACGAACAGTTTATATTTGTATTGAGGGATTAAAAACATTTGGATAGTCTCTCTCTCTCTCTCTCTCTCTCTCTCTCTCTCTCTCTCTCTCTCTCTCTCTCTCCCTCT
>CM035203.1:13295038-13307649 GCA_020233015.1 Callinectes sapidus | reverse complement strand
TCTCTCTCTCTCTCTCTCTCTCTCTCTCTCTCTCTCTCTCCTCACAAACACAAAAAAATCATCATAAACGTCACAAAATCACTGTCAGAATAAAGGTCAACAGGTAAGGCAAGATCCACATATACTTCAGATTCTGGTGGCGGGTTGGCGGCAGTGGTGTAGGCTGCTTTAGGCCGATCTGGGAGTGTTAAGTTGCCAAGGGAACAGACAACAGACTGTAACTTTTTGAGAATCGGATTTAGTCAGCTTAACTTGTGAAAACGTCATCGCGTGCAAAGTATATCAGTTAAGCAACACCGGAGCGACGCCGCGCATGTCTCATCGTGTGTCGGCCGGCGGCAGAACTGACTCTAAGGAAGATGGATGTAGACATTATCCCAAAAAATTTTTCGATGTGATGAAAGGCCCGCGCTAATTCAGGAGATCATTTACCGTAAATCGCCCCAAAAAAGAAACGAAAAGACATGCCTGAACACCGAAAAGACTCTATTGCACGCAACTTACAGGAATTAACCTAAAATTCTATGATTCAACGCATAAAATTACTGGACGAAATACAAGAAATCCGCGGAAGGCAATACGTGAAACACACACACACACACACACACACACACACACACACACACACACACAGCATGCAAGGAGGGCCCCACAAGACAAATGCGAGACACCAGCAGCAGGAGGAAGACTGCGGGAAAACGACCCTTTTGTTCTCCATCTTCTCTTCCTTCTCTTCTTTCATTTGTCCCTTCCAACCTTTTTCTTTTGCTTTTGATGTTCCTCACTTCCCTTACTCCTCCACTCTTCCTGTTCCTTCTTCCTTCCATATTCCTTCGTTTCTCTCTACACATTCCCAATCTTTTTCTTCCGGACTTCTTTCCTTCACTACATATCCACGGTCTTCCATTTCTCCCCACCTCCTTGCAATCCTCTTTTCCAATGTATTTTTCTTTCTTATTCCACATTCCGTCCACTTCTACAAATTCTCTCTAATTCTTGAATCCTCTTTTATACTATTTTACCTTTCGTTCCCGCACTCCATTTCTACTTACTTTCACTTTTTACTTTCCAATCATTTTATGAGTCGTTCGCTTTAGAGAGTCTAACCTAACGACTCTTTCCAATCTCTTTCCCATCATCTCTCTGTACTTTCTTATCGCTTCAATTTTCCTTAATGTTCTTTGTGTTTCCCCCCCGTTCTATCCTTTCTGTATTTAATTTTCTTTCAATCTGATGATCTTTTCCGATAATCTTTTCGCCTCATTGATTCTCCAATTTCCCTATATCTATTCTCTTTCTCCCTCTCTTTTTTTCAGCCGAATTCTTCCTTTATACCTACAGGCTGACATAACACAGTCTGGATCTACTCTTAACAAACTCCTACTGACTCTTTTCTTCACCCAAGATACACTTCATCTTTTCTCTGCCTTGTGCTTCATGTAAGTATCAAGAGTTTTTAATTACTCCTTTATTTGTAGTTTTTTTTATAGCTGGAATTCTTATATATAAAGATCTTTTCCAGCAATGGCTCCTCTCTTTACTCCCGACTTTAAGCCACGCTTCTTCCACACCGCAACGAGGTACACCCTTGGTATATGAATGAACGTAGTCCTTGATGTGTGTGTGTGTGTGTGTGTGTGTGTGTGTGTGTGTGTGTGTGTGTGTGTGTGTGTGTGTGTGTGTGTGTGAGAGGGGGGGGGAGGGGGAAGACTTAGTTCTGTGGAGTCTCTCTGATGAGATAAACCAGAAGATGCCGAGCGACGTCTCTCACCTCCTCATCTTCCATCTAGTTCCTTTTCTTACTTCAATTTTCATCTGAACCCACTTCCTTTTTCTCTCTAAGGGACTGATTCCTTTTCCACTCCACTCCACTTTCATCATCTCTCAGAAACCAGCAATATGAAGATGTTCAAGGTGCATCCAATATCTAGCAAAGGACTTCGAGATGATCCAATCGAGGACTTGCGAGATTCTTAATGAAGCTGATGCTCTTAAGTACGTTTTTTCTCTTTGATAGATAAAAAAAAGTCTCGCAATACTCGATAAAAAATTTAATGGAATGATGCTCTGTAAAAAGCAGGCAGACCAAAGTTGATGGCTGAAAAAGGATTTTTTTCGTCAAATTCACGAGATAAATATTCCACGAGCGCATGTATGTGTTTTATTACAAATATTTTGTTTGTTATTTAAAACATGATTATGATAATGAATTTTATTGCTATTGTTACTGGCATACTGTATTACTGTTATTTTTTTTCAATAACAAACGGTACTCAGTTCCGTCCTGTACTGAGTGAACAGTACGTGAAAAAGAGCATTTAATCTGGTGCCCTGTTTTAATCGTACACGCCAGCTTCTGGTGCGCCACTTGACTGAAACAAAACTCCAAAGTGCGGTATCTCCACCCTATGAGAGTCATTTTGAGCCACCAAGCGACAGATGAATTGCTGGCGATCTGGGTTTTGAACATTCGCGTCCACCACTGCAGTAACTTGACCACTTGTGCAATAGGTGTAGTGGCTATACTGCAATTCCTGTACGTAATTCATTGCTTATTTCTGACTTTTATGGTCATCGTGAATTATTTCCATCCTTCCTCTTAAAACATCAGGATGTTTTCTTGTACTTGTATAATCATTGTCGTTGTTCTGGTCTTTATTCTTTATGTGCCTATTTTCTCTTATGTACCATTATGTGAGCAAACATGAATTTCTCTTAAGAATTCTATAAATGTAAATGTGAACCTATTAAGTGTGTGAATTTACTTTTAAGTAAATGTGTGTGTGTGTGTGTGTGTGTGTGTGTGTGTGTGTGTGTGTGTGTGTGTTGTTGTTGTTGTTGTTTTTGTTGCTGTTGTTGTTGTTGTTGTTGTTGTTGTTGTTGTTGTTGTTGTTGTTGTTGTCGTTGTTGTTGTTACCTAGACGAGCGTCATCTTTGCAATCATACGCAAACTCCACACCCGCAACCTGCATTAGAAGCGTCACCCCACAAATAACAAGGACACCAATCAACTCCAGGAAATAATCCACGTCCTACAATTTCCCTTTTATAACAACAAAGGCAAACAGGCGCTAAAGAACTCGACCTCACCAGCTCCTTGCCTCTCGCCTCACCTTCTTACCTCACTTCACCTCACCTCACCTCACCACGAACATCACTGCGGTTCACTGCTTACCCACACCCACACCCAAACACACACACGGTCCCGATAACCAAGCAGTCACGCGTACATTGCAGAGAACACCACAATGCAGCACAATGACAAGCAAGCATCGTGAAAGTGACGGTGTTCAGTTCAGGAAGGTTAATTCAGTTGCGGAGGGAGTCGCCAAGGAGACCAAGGGGAGGTGTGTGGTGTGTGGTGTGTGGCGTGGTCTGTGTTGTGTCTCCAGGCTAGGCAGCACGTGGATAAAAAGGCCACTGACTTAAGTGGTGGGGGTGATAATGGGTGTTGAGGGCCGAGAGAGAGAGAGAGAGAGAGAGAGAGAGAGAGAGAGAGAGAGAGAGAGAGAGAGAGAGAGAGAGAGAGAGAGAGAGAGAGAGAGAGAGGAGAGAGAAAAAATCAGACAGACATAGAAATCTAGTCAGGCAAACATAAAAGACAAGCAGATATGCAAACTAACAAAAAAAAGAACACACACACACACACACACACACACACACACACACACACACACACACACACACACACACACACACACACACACACAAGGAGTAATAAGCAAGGGAAGGGAGTTTATCAGGGTGAAGAGGAGGATGGTGAGCATGTGAAGCAGGAAGAGTGTTTTTTTTCTTTCTTTTTTTTTTGCGCCTTCTCCGCTGATTCATCGCCTGTGTTGATGGGTGGTGTGAAAGCCTGCTGATTACTTGCCATAGCGTAGGGGAGAGGGGAGGGACAGAAGGTACTATGGGTGGAGTGGGAGAAGGTGATAGGGCACATGTGTGGGCGAAAAAGAGGAGGAGGAGGAGGAGGAGGAGGAGGAGGAGGAGGAGGAGGAGGAGGAGGAGGAGGAGGAGGAGGAGGAGGAGGAGAAGGAGGAGGAAAGTGGATACCGTGGACTCCGGAGTGCAGTGAAGGGTATCTGGGAATAGTGTGTGTGTGTGTGTGTGTGTGTGTGTGTGTGTGTGTGTGTGTGTGTGTTTGAAAAATAATCTATCCTTTGCTAGGGCTGTGAGTATACAATTTCCCCAAAAAATACCACCAGCTAAACTTCCTTTCAATATACACAGAAATATACACACTCTCAATTCGGAAAATCACTTGAAACACTGTAAAAACTCCTGACAAAACAAACACACACACCACACAACACTTGCACTGAGAAACACGAGACTGATGGCAGCATGTAAAAACACATCTTTGTCGTGATGGAAATAACTTGAAATCAACTTCCCTTTCATTAATACAACTACTTTACTTTTCATTAAGAACTGCACCGAGCATTTCCGTTTCGATATGGTTGTGATAGATTGCGGAAACAGAGAGAGAGAGAGAAAAAGAGGATCCGGAGACGGGAAGCGGAGATCGTGCGGTGGAAATATAAATTAGTTTCCAAATCAAATCCGGATGTCGTCGGTGCAAGTGTGAAAGTGAGTGTGAGGGGAAAGGACACGCTGGGATGACGGTAAACTAAATATCATCGTAGGACTTACAGGGAAGTGGGCGAAAAAAATGAGGAAGTTGATTGGGCAACAGGAAACGAGATAAAGGATAAAGGTGTGTTATGTTGGTTGTTGCGAGAGAGAGAGAGAGAGAGAGAGAGAGAGAGAGAGAGAGAGAGAGAGAGAGAGAGAGAGGGGGGGGAAGGGAAGCAGTGGGTGTGTTTTGAGTGTTTAGAGAGCACGCTGATGGGAGCTTAAGATAGTGGTGAAAGAGGGAGTGTACAAGGAAGGCAGGGAGAGAAAAAGAGGGACAGGGCGAAAAGGAGAGGGAAGAAGATGGAAACAGATAAGAATATACGAGGTCAACTTTACTCAGAGCTAATAAACTATCAGGGAATTTATGAAAGATTAAACACGAGTCAATAAATGAAGAGGATTGAGTAAAAACACAGCTGAAAGATAAAAACAAAACACGGAACGTAAGAAGTGAAGGAGGAAAATATTTACAACTGAATTCATACGAAAACCTTAGGGAACATGCATGAAAAATAAGTGATGAATAGGCAAGCAAGCAACTTCACGAGGAGGAGGAGGAGGAAGAGGAGAAGGAGGAGGAGGAGAAGGAGGAGTGGAACGAGGAGGAAAAGGAGATGGAGGAGGCGCAGGAAAGCTCGAGGAAGATAAATAATGAGTCATGAATGCAGTCACGAAGCAGCAGTGCACGTGGACATGTTGTTGCAGCTGTGAGCGTACAGACACTTAATAGCACTTACGTACACACGCAAACAGGGCAAACATGCACGTCAATATACACGCACACAAACACACGCAATCACGAACACCATGAAGCGCAGAAATGGATGCAAATACATACACACAAGATACACACACATTCCTACACACATACATACACGCGCGCGGGTGGCCGGACGTGGTGAGGGCCAAGCAAATGACCCCCGTTATCACCCACACCGCCGTTTGTGTTGCGATAAGGCACCCAGGGAAGGGATGAGGACTAGCAACCGGAAACGTAGGAGGAGAGAGAGAGAGAGAGAGAGAGAGAGAGAGAGAGAGAGAGAGAGAGAGAGAGAGAGAGAGAGAGAGAGAGAGAGAGAGAGAGAGAGAGAGAGGAGAGAGGGTGCAGGGTAGAGGAAGAAGAGAAGAGGCAGGAGGGGAAGAGTAAACACAATGAAATTTAAAAGAAAAGTTGGAGAGGAGATGTGTAAAGAGAAGAAACACTGCAGAGGAAACAGGGAGTAGATAACAGGATATAGTATGAAGGAAAGAAGGGAGAGGGGGAAAAAAAATAGCAGCAGCACAAGCAACAAGCGAGAAAATAGGAGGTGGCAGGAGTGAGTTATGGGAGGGGAAAGGGAGCAACGAAGAAAGATGGGGGAAGGGAGGAGCGAGAAACAAATGAAGGAAGAGACCATACCAGGAGAAGCACGAGGTGAGGGAGAACACAACGCCACCGCGGGAAGGGGGAGATGGGGGGCGGATAGCCTTGTGTGTCCCTTCACCCTTGCCACCTCGCCCCTCGCTCCTCGCCCCCCCATCCCCTTGCACGGCCCACGCACCGCCCCATTCTCATTCCTACTCACGCCGCCCACACCGCAGCCTCTCCCACCTCTCTCTCTTTCTCTCTCTCTCTTTGCTTATATCACCATGAAGTTGTTTTCCTAAAGTTTCTACAAGCCAGGAACCAAGTCAGCAAGTCACTCATCTTTTCTCTTGTACTTGCCATCAACTTCGATTCTTAATATTTATCTTATTTCCCCCCCCCCCCCTGAGGTGTTCCTTCAGCCACAAGTTGGACACGATTTCAAGTTCTTCACATGTCAAAAGCATACTGATTATTTATGTCTCATCCTCAACCCCTGCGCCTCTTTCAACTTCTCCTCCTCCTCCTCCTCCTCCTCCTCTTCCTACTCTTACTCCCATTCCTCCTCCTGCTCCTTCTCCCTCCTCATCCTTCTTTTTCACCTCATCTTTCTCCTCCTCCTCCTCCTCCTAGTGCTCGTCCTCCTTCCTCGCACGAAGTCTTGATTAAGATTATGATTTAAAAAAGCCCTTTAATCCTCTTCTTCACCTGATTTCTCCTCCAGGTGAGCATCGCAGGTGAATAGGCAAGCTGCTACCTGGCATACTGGCATACTCTCCTGTCACTGGGGAAATTGTATATATATTCGTACATGAGCTGCTCACGTTTTCTGTTACAGTTACGCTAGAAATAGAAAGTTGTCTGCATGTTTATATTACAAAGCCCAAAAATTGATTCCCTGGCAAAATAGAAACGCTTCATCACGCTGCCCAACGGAAAATAAATACATGGAAAATAAATACATGAAAAATAGCACGTCAGGTGAAGCGCAGTGCATGACAACATGGAATGAGAACAAATGATAATATTGACAAAAGGGAGGCGGTGTCAGGAGAGAGAGAGAGAGAGAGAGAGAGAGAGAGAGAGAGAGAGCCAGCCTTGGGTCAATATCACAGCCGACTGCAGGATTTCCTTCTACCTACATCTTCCTGCCTCTCGCGGTAAGCCACCACTGCCTCCATCTCACCGGCTCTCCTCCCTCACTCACTTCCTTCTTTCCTTTCCTGTTTACTAATATTCCATGTTTCCTATGCATTCCCTAAGTCTTCTCTACCGCTTTCACAAATAATCGTACCATATCCACGAACACAAATATATGTATTCCTGTCTGTTTTTTGGATAATACAATAGTAATTAAATATCAATATCTTTTTATCTACACTGGAACATGCGTCTTCAGATCAGAAATAAGATTATAAAGCTTTAAAAGAACGGAAACATCATTGCAAACTCTGCTTTTAAGTTTCAATAAATATATTCTGCTTGCGATGATCAGCATACCTCTGCTGCCATGCACGAACGGCCACAATGAAAAAGACAGAGAGAGAGGGGGGGGGGGGGGAGAACGAGAGAAAAAACAATGTTAATTTTTCTCTCACGCCTTTTGTCGGGTTGGCGTTCATCTGCCTAATTACACCTGCACCTACACCTGCCAACTATTTCAGCGCACCTAGGTTGGCTGTTTGCTGCACCGCCACCCCATGTGTTCGGTTCATTTGCATGCATGGCGCAAACTCCAAGCAAACCTGACAAAGCGATGCTGTTTTCCTTTGGTGTCAATGTTATCGCCCGTGTTTTGTTTTCAGAATTGCTCGAGCATGTCCGGCATATTTTCATCTTCGATTTTTTTTTTTTTTTTTTCATTTATTCCCATTTCTCTCTTCGCCTCCACATTTCAGTTTGAATATCACAAGTATTTTTCATATTCATGAAATGTTCTCTATTTATTTGTTTTCTTTTCAGCAAACATTCTTTTTTTTTCTCTTTTGTATTGCCTCTTCCGTCTTCGCCTTCCTTCCTTCTCTTCCGGCATATTTTGGGCGATAGTGCGCATTCTTTCACTTGTTTTGTATTCCACATTTTTCTCGCTTTCATTGCTCATAATGTTTATAAATGTATACTTTCAATTTCGTCTTCTTCCTTCCTTCCTCCAGTCCATCTTCACAGCCAAAGTATTGCCTGCTGCTATTTTTTTCCTTTTTATTTTCTGCTACCATCTCCATACTTCTAGTATGGATAGAGGAAAGAAATAGGAAGAAAGCCGTAGAACGAAAGGTAGAATACCACTCGCTTTCATGATTTACTCGTGAGTGGTGTGGTGTGGTAACGCTGGTGCTCACGCATGTATGTGTGTGTGTATGTGTGTGTGTGTGTGTGTGTGTGTGTGTGTGTGTGTGTGTGTGTGTGTGTGTGTGTGTGTAGGTGATATGCAGCCAGTGGTAAGCCTCGTCAGTGGTGGTGTTTACGACTCAATAGCCTGTCCAGGTACACTTTCCCAGCCTCGTCTTGAGTCTTGCCACGGTCCGCCCCTCGCCCCCTGCCAGGCCCACCGTGGGAGCCGCCCTCACCCCACCTGCACCCTGGCCAGCACTCTCCTCAGCTGGTGCTTCAAGGCGGGCCGCGACCCTTCCCCCTGTGCCTGAGGCAGTAACGACCGGCGCCGTGCACTTCTGCGGGAGACGTAGCGGCTGCCAGGATTTGCTGGTCTGGACGAGATCTCCGGCGCGCCTGCCTCCCCACTTCCCTATTGGGAAAACATAAGCGTCTCACATGTCAGCGTCCCAAGGGATTAGATTCTTTGTGCCTCCATGTGGTGTCCATCAGCCTCAGCTTTCCTTGTTCCTCGGAGGCCTCAACTACTACTTTCCCCTGCACCCTGCACCCCGACCTTCCTCTTTTAAGACGCCCTGGTTCATTTGTCAGCAGCAAAGCGGTACAAGGCCTTGCGTGCGACTGCAGTACAAGAAACGTTTGCGAGAGGGAAAGGGAGAACTCTTTTTACCCACAAAGACTCGGCATCGTCTCGGCGGAAGTGGTGTTGTGGGACTTTATACGAACTGGCACAATTCTGAAATACGATCAAACCTTACTTCTGTATTCTGCAAGTGGTGCACGCATACGCATAAACCTCCACACAAACGTGCGGCAGGGTACACACACACACACGAAAAAATCTCTCTTTCTCTCTCTCTCTCTCTCTCTCTCTCTCTCTCTCTCTCTCTCTCTCTCTCTCTCTCTCTCTCTCTCTCTCTCTTGATCCTTCATTCTGCTATATCTTTTTAAATAAGAATATATACTTTTTTTCCATGCGAGCCACTTATTCAACAACATTCATGAACACGTTTTGGAAATCTATGCACATCACACTCAGGGACGGACCAACAAACCCATGCGGCAGGACACATGGGACCTCACCCCTTCGGTCTAAATTTCGACAGACAGCAATGGTCTCTCGGAATTGCTTTAGAGTGATAAGATCTTCCATGAAAAATTGGTTCCGCTCTTCCAAGGGAGGCATCCCGACTCCTCCTTATCTTCTCCCAGATGACTTAAGACCTACCGTTCCTTACCTGACGCAGATTAAGAGTAAGAGAACCCCACTCCTCCCGTTGTTCCCTTGCCTCCCTGTCCTCCCTCCTTTTCTCGTCCACGCTTTTCCGTGCCGCGTAAGTCTACCTCACTTTGATGTTCATTATGTCTTTATCTTCTATGCTATCATATTTTTGCTTTCTATTACGTTACGTACCTTCTAGTCCCTAATCTTGTCACTTCGTGTTCTATTATTTTCATCCCTTTTTCGGGAATAGTGGTGGAGTGGGAGGGTAGTAAGAGAGAGAGAGGGTGTGATGTTTGCATCGAAAAATAATGAAAGTAAGTGTTATTTACTGGAAGACTATGTGGTTAACGCTACTTTGCCAACAATTTTTTTTCTTGTCCTGGCAGAGTAAGATATCCAAATCCGTCTACCTGCGCATGATCTCTCTCTCTCTCTCTCTCTCTCTCTCTCTCTCTCTCTCTCTCTCTCTCTCTCTCTGCCCCCCAACCCCCCAAATCTCCTTGCCAAATGCACAGGAAGCACGCGAAATGTGTCTTCCAATCAGTCATCTCTTAATCCTCAGCCAAATTCATTACGTCTCTAACGACAAGCTCAATCCGAGCTGACACGATAACTGGGATTAGAGACTCGTGTGTGTGTGTGTGTGTGTGTGTGTGTGTGTGTGTGTGTGTTGGGAAAGATTATATGGTTAGGAGATAGAAAGAGGGAATGGAAAGAGGGAAAATAGGAGTGGATAACTAGGACGAGTCTTGTTACTTCAGTATAAACGTTGTGATGGTGTTTGTTGTGGCGGGGGATGCTACACGTCAAGAGCCATCACCCAAACGAGCAAGATCACCAACAAACATGATGCAATTACATAACACCACGCCTACACAGCAAGAACCACCCGAAAAAAAACGTGTTATCCGATATTATTCAAACAAAACACAAGCACAACACACACACACACACACACACACACACACACACACACACACACACACACACACACACTTTTGTATTGATGTAACAAGACCCGTTGTATTTATACTCTCCTCCCACTTTCCATTCTCTCCAACTACCCACTCATCCTCTTCCAACCCTTCGCTAAAACAAACAAACAAACAAATAAACAAGCAAACCCTTCTGCCCACACACACAGTTTCAGATCACATGGGAAAGCTTAACTCTCCACAAAATATAATACGACAGACGACGCGGAAGCCAGGTCTCCTCCAGCTTAATTAAACACCTGCGAGGGAGATGATGAAGAACTCAGCAGTCAAGAGACATTGAGGTAGAGAATCAGAGAATCGCATATGCCTTTGAAGAGTCGGAACACGAAGGCTGTGGTGGCGGCAGAAGCGGCAGCGGTGGCAGGGTACAAGCATCACATAACTGGAAATAATTGATACGACGAAGTAGAGGACGGCGGAACACAAGGGGCGGATGTGGCCGGGGAGAGGTTCACGTGCCATTGTGGTTATTTTGGTTAATCTAAACTGGAAGTGGTGGAAAAAAAGTGAGATATTTTTTTCATATGGAATACATTTATAGTGTTGGTGTTTATCATTTATGAAATGCAGCTAGAGAAAGAACAGCGCCTCTAAAATTTCCCGTTGAATATCAAAAGTATGAAAAAGAAAGTCTATAATGACGTGAAAGTGAAAGAGGTGAGGGAAATGAATATTAGTTAGATAGTTACTGAAGAGTTATAACATCCCTCATTCACAAGCCAGCCATGACAGCGAGGCGGTGGAAGGTAGGACTGGCCGCCATTAGCAAGTGAAGCATAATGATCGTCAAAACTGAGTGACAGCGCTGCGGGTTCTCGTAATGAAAGGCGGACTATTTACACAGAAAAGTAATGACAAACATTTATAACGGAAAGTAAGTGCATCTAGTAATACAGTAAAAGTTAGTGCACATATTCTTCCATTCTTACGCGTGCTAAAGATAATATGATGACATAATGCTAATAGAAAACACGTCGCGCCAGTGTTAAAACGAGCCGTGCTGAATAGAGTGCCGGTCTTGGGAAAGTGGCACCTCCTGAGTGACCAGAACGTTTATGGGAAAACTTAATTAAATTACTCCCCAACCAAAAGTATATCAGCTGATATAAAGATATACGGCAGAGTGTAATACTGATACTACCACTGCTTCCTCAGAGCTACCAATACTCCCCCCCTCCTCCTCCTCCTCCTCCTCCTCCTCCTCCTACTACTACTACTACTACTACTACTACTACTAATAATAATAATAATAATAATAATAATAATAATAATAATGATAATAATAATAATAATAATAATAATAATAATAATAATAATAATAATAATAATAATCTTAAAGCACACAAAACAAACATTCCCAAGATACATTAGAAAAATAATAATAAACACTCAAGAACCTACACCACCTCCAACCCCGACCACCACCACCACCACCACCACCACTACTCCCTCCAAAAGATTAAAAAGAAACTCCCCCTCCCCCCCTCACTGCCCACCCGTCTTGATCAGCTGTCACCTCATCACCTGTCGTCCCTTCCACCCCCGCACACCTCACCTCATAACCCCACGACACCAGGCACGTATATACTTTAAAGCATTCCCCACAAGGCACTTCTCCTCTGCGGCCACACTATGAGCTCAGACTTTTCAAATTAGCTTCCTAAATATTATCCTCCGTTTTCTTCCTTCTCTTCTTTACCTCCTTCTTTCTTCTCGTTCTCTCCTTCTTGCTTAGGGTTTAGGCCGCGAAGAAACGGGGTCAAAACATAATTGAAATTCTCTGAGCTTCGAAGTATATAGGCTATTCCCACCTCACTGTCCAAGAGAGGCGCGAAAACAAAACACAGTGAGGAATGAGAGGAGGGGGAGCTGCAGGAGGAAGCGGTGAAGAAAGTGGAGCAGGAGTAAGAAGAGGAAATACTAGTTGTGAAAGAGAAAGAGAAAGAGGAGAGATGCAAAATTGAGAGGAAGATCATAACACACTATTTTCGATTCCACTAACGTTACCGAGAGAGAGAGAGAGAGAGAGAGAGAGAGAGAGAGAGAGAGAGAGAGAGAGAGAGAGAGAGAGAGA
>CM035203.1:13133195-13148374 GCA_020233015.1 Callinectes sapidus | reverse complement strand
TGTGTGTGTCTCTCTCTCTTTCTCTCTCTCTCTCTCTCTCTCTCTCTCTCTCTCTCTCTCTCTCTCTCTCTCTCTCTCTCTCTCTCTCTCTTACAAGCTACATACCTCTCCTTATTTTCTTTTTATTGTTACACACACACACACACACACACACACCGTGCAAACTGGATGTATAGGATTAACTTTAATGAGGATCCCTGACAAATAACAATTCGTCTCTTAGTTTAATGAAGCATTGCATTTATTAAAAGCCAGTGGGCGTATTTTTCCTCATACCTTTGTTCTTCTACATAAAATAAAATTGATACAGTAATGTCTGTAATAACGAAAAGCATGAACCGAGAGGTAATAAACAGGATTAAGGAGATACTGAGATATTAATAGTAATGAACAATTTAGATACCACCTCCATGTGCAAAGCTTTTCTTCTTCTTCTTCTTCTTCTTCTTCTTCTTCTTCTTCTTCTTCTTCTTCTTCTTCTTCTTCTTCTTCTTCTTCTTCTTCTTTTCTTCGAGTGACATTGTCTACTTAGTATAATATTAATGATTTTCTGTGCGCCAGGAGGGAACGAGAGGGACAGAGACAGGGGGAGTAAATTAACTTGAACCGAGCACTGTTTCACGGTTAAAATACATTAATAGTATTAATGTGTTGTGGATTTCAAGATTGTGTGGGTAGGAATAGATGAACTTTATTTACGATTGCGCGGCCCAAAAAAAGCTGACAATAATATTACCTTGTAGTCAAGACGTGCATATCCATAATGGCCATGACTAATTAGGACAACGATGAAGAGAGTAGTCCTGTGCAACCAGATACACCATCAAGAGAGAGAGAGAGAGAGAGAGAGAGAGAGAGAGAGAGAGAGAGAGAGAGAGAGAGCAAGCACAACCACAATCATTTTTCCCTACAAGTTATATTCGTAGCCTTGGTGTGGCCTGCTGGAGCCCTGTAATGAAGAGCTTAATTCAGAGGTAATTTTGTTAAAAGCACACGCACTAATATCAGATTGAATAATTAAGCTCATGCTAATGTTACGATGAGCGGCGTTAATGTAAGTTATTACCAAAAATAGTCTTGCTAATTAAGTACGTGTTTCTTTGGACGCCAATGAAAATAGCTAGAAACTGTAAATAAAGGCAAATTACGTATCAAAGGGAGAGAGAGAGAGAGAGAGAGAGAGAGAGAGAGAGAGAGAGAGAGAGAGAGAGTTGGGTAGCATTTGTCTTCCCCAGTTGTTGTTGCTGCTGAAATGTGTGAATGAATGTATTGGGTGTGGTGTCAGCGCTTATGTGGTACAGGTGGCGTGTGCTTTAGGGTGAGCAGGTGTGAAGGAGTGGTTAGGGTGGGATGACAGGGGAGCAAACGGCGTGTGGAGCGGCGCAGGTTGGATTGGTCGCCTTGTGTGCGCGTCATAGCCTATGCACTCAAGGAAAGCTTTCCCATGATTTACGTTGCAATCTCATATATGAGCATGGTGTATTTGTCAAAATAGAGCGTGATACAGTAATATTTAGTTACTAGAACGGTTGGCTACAATTACGTTGACAATTCTCACGTGTTCATTTCATTTCCTTGCATGTCATAACCTGCACCATTACCATGCCACGCCTCCACCATTATTCTGCATCAGTAAGGCACCTGCCACAACATGCGTGTGGACACCCTTACACTTAGCTACAGGCAACAAGTGGCCGACTCAAATACAACAATTCCTAGGTACGTGGCAACTCCTGCAAGCCGGCGACCCAACAAGCGCCTCCTATCGGCCGCCGCCGAAATCGTGTGGCCTCAGCCAATGAACCCGTTTAAACACCGGCACCCAAGTCCCATTATAATTGTAACTGAACAAGCTTGAAATTTTGGAGGCAGCTGTAACCTAATAACTACAATAAAGTACTCGGTGGTGCTCACAGCAATAGTACGAGAACTATACCACAACGAGGGTTACGCCACTTACTGCTGTATGGCCGTGCACTCGTAAACAAGGTGTCTTGAAACACAACAGATAAAATATGGAGTGAAAACGAGCTCATACACATTGGTGAATACCATTAAGTACACAAAATACAACTACCGAACGATAACCTGAGGCGTAATAACCTCAGTTATCAAGTAATTATCTACAAAGAAAACCCATAAATGCAATGCAAGCCACACTTACCACTCCTATCCTGCCACATCAAACACGTCTTCTTCTATAGAACACTCATGGTATCACGGTAACAATACTAGAAAAATTACCTTATTATGTAGCGGGGACCACGTACAGCATTGCTCCTTCAATAACCGAACGAGCACCACCCGCCGGCGAAATTCCCGCACCTTCTCTCATTGTCACACCCCATCACTTTTCCCCACTTCAACCCTTCACCGTCTTCCTGTTCTACCAGCTGGCCATCGCACCTGTCTGTCACTATGCAACTGTCTACCGCGGCGAATAACACGAATAATGCGAATCACAAATGCTATCTGCACGTCTGTCACGTATACGCCTCAGTGAGTTCTGAGCTAGATGGCGGGAAAAGGAGGACGGGGGGAGAAGAGGAGATGGTGGGAGTGGAGAAATGGAGGGAGGGGAGAAGGCACTATATGCGGGGTTCTATTTGACATATTGTGTATTGAGTGAAAAGAAGCTCTGAGGGGCGTGAAATAGATGCATCCTTGGAAAAAAAAAATGTTTGTCTAGCAGTCCGTGATCCATAGACATTAGGAAATTAGGAAGCAAGCGGGAGCGGGAGAGGCGGGGCGAAAGTGACGTATGCGGTGAAAGAGGGAGACAAGGGAACGACTAGTTAGGGGGGTAATAGAGGTTGGCAGGGGAGAGAGTGGGTAGGGGTATGATAGAAGGAGATGGAGGAGAGACTGGGTAGGGGTGATAGAACGAGGCAGGAGTGTACGGGGGGTAATAGAAGGATACAGAAGACAGAGTAGATAGGGGAGAGAGTGGTAAGAGGGAGGCACGGTGGGGGGGTTAGCCCGGGAAGTGGGAGGAGGGAGGGAGGGCGGAGGAAAAACACCGAGGCGCCAAGCCACTAGTTATAGTTTGTGGTGACGTGTGTTGTGTTGTGTCGTCTCAGTAACTGTGCATTTTTTTTATATTCCTGCTTCTGTGGCGCATGATATGACGCTCTGGTAAGTACTCAGACAACTTTTAATGCACCCAAGACGAGTCTGTTAAGTGTGTATGAGGATTTACAAATGCAGTAACAAGGTACCGAGGGTTCAGTGGAGCAACGTATTTTGGGGAGATTCCACTCCCGCTCGTTCCATTATAATTATGTACGTACAGTATATGATTATTCGTATTGTGTGATACATTGCATTCGTGTTTGTACATAATAATACCAGTAATATCCATTATGCCTGGGTATCTTAGCATGGGAAATGGAAAGTACGTAACATAATAAATCCTCCATGAAAGCCTATCTCCCCCCCCCCTCCTCTCTCTCTCTCTCTCTCTCTCTCTCTCTCTCTCTCTCTCTCTCTCTCTCTCTCTCTCTCTCTCTCTCTCTCTCTCTCTTACAAAGCAGCATTAAGATATAGAATGAACACAACACACTATCTCACAGCAGCCTTGATTCAGACACGCTGACAATAACAAGCAGAAAGAAGAGCATTTGTGCATTCATCCCAGGGCCCAGCAAACGTCAGTGCAACATAAATAAACATTGCCACTTGGATCTGGGAATTAGCATACATGAAAGCAACGTACACCCATGATCAATAGTCGACTAACACACAACACTCGCTTCACACTGTTTAGCATCTGGTGTGAGTTGTAAGGTATCTGAGCCTCTGGGACATGGTCGTTAGGTTTGCTGAAGGGCTGAGGGTAGGTTGGGCGTAAGAGGGGATGGAAACAGTAAGTGTAGGTTATTTAAGTTGTATTTGGCGTATTACAACTTGAGATTTTTTTTTATTTAGTCATTATGTTAAAGGGTTAAGATCAAGGCAAATTTCATAAACAGTGTAAGTGAGTGTAGGTTACTTCATTTTATTTTTTTCGGGTGGTAAACTGTGCTTGTACGTAAATGTATATTACAGGAGCACTTTTCCAAATTTAGCACACCATTTTTTGTTTCTCTCTCTCTCCCTCTCTCCATTTATGTAACGAGTAGGCATGCATAAATAATGATGAAAAAATGGAGCATGCATATCATCATGACATATTATGCAAGAACATATCTTTTTCATTCAGCCCCGCACTCCATTTATGTAACTACTATGCATAAATAAATAATCAAAAAGAAGAACAAAAAAAAAAAAACATCCATATTATTATGACGTATTATATAAGTAAGTATTTTCTTTAATATATAGCGATGTTACGTAATTTCTATATAAAAATACACAATTTTGCTGAAAGGAAAACACAGTGGAAGGAGGGTGACTTTATTTCCCGACCAGTTTCGCTGATGGCTTCTTCAGCGATGAGATAATAAACTCAACTTTCACTGTGTTTCCTTGTCAGGTCCTCACACAACCCGTCTCTATACATAAACATCAATACTTGTAAATCACGCAAAGGACAGCTATATCTTCCAGCTTCCCTTTGGTTCTTATATTCTAATCTGAGTGAGCGTGCATGTTCCATATAATGAAACACCAGCAACGCACCTCTACCACATTCAAAAGTCGTAGTTTGAATCAGTGCAAACTCTGGCTATCAATCTTCTCACCTCTCCAGACCCTTCCTAATACCAATAAAATCATCTAATCCCACAGAAAACTCGCGGTAAAAAATGTGTCCCAGTACTGAAGGGGTAGAAAACGCTCATCTCACTCAAGGGACACAGGGATAAAGAACTAACTACGCACGGGGACCCTCAAGTATGTCTGCCAAGGGAGGGACAAAGCGCAAGGTAGGGAGTGTGTATACAGCACGAGCTTCACTCCACCACGAAGCACAAAACAGAGCGAGGACACAACACGCCCATCCGTCACTGTGTTCTGGTGCTGGTGACACACGACCGCTGCAACGACCTTAATGAGAGAGAGAGAGAGAGAGAGAGAGAGAGAGAGAGAGAGAGAGAGAGAGAGAGAGAGAGAGAGAGAGAGTGTGTGTGTGTCGCGTCTTTTATTCTGAGTGATACTGCAAATAATTTCCTTCGGTAATGACTTAATGAACAACATGGCACAGATCTACATTTCGAGCTGCACGGAAGAGTAGCAGAGGCAGGAACCAACACGCAGACGAGGAGAAAAAGCTGCCCTATGTTTTTCCTGACATAGTAGTGGATCTTACTGTTGTGCTGTTGTGTTACTCTTTTATTAATTCCTTTTATATCTATTCTGCTTATTATTTGTCGATTTTATACAGCTTCAGAAAATTAATTATATGACTTTTCAAAGTCCATTTATGCAGCAACATCTATTTTCTTTCCTTAGACCACCATATCCTTCACCACCAATAGTCTGAACAAGAACAATGGTAATGGTAATAGTAACAACAACCAAACACGGGGAAGTAACCTGACCTGACCTGACCCTCCATCCATCACCCACACTCGTGCCTTGGTCTCGGGTTGGAGTGATTGAGGAGGTGCTATGGTCATGAGGTGGAATAAACAGACACGCATACTGTACACATATTATTTGCTTCCCGTCCACACTTCCTCCGCTTCAAATACATCTCCTAACCCGGCTTGTAACGTGTGTGTGTGTGTGTGTGTGTGTGTGTGTGTTTGTGTGCGTGTGTGTGTGTGTGTGCGGTGATCTTGAGGGACTGCGTCGTGTAACATTCATATGCCACACTGACCCATATGGAAGAAGCGTTATCTGGAGGAGTGACCTGAAACAACATGGCCATCTGTGTCCCTAGGCTCGCTGGGTGAATTAGCGTGATAAGAGGTGGAAATCACGCGCTTTGTATTTGGGACACACAAATGAGCCGGCGATAAATATACTAAACCTGGGTAATATTCCTGTAGTTAGCGTCATCTCGCTTCTCTCTTCACTTTCCTGTTTCATGACGATGCTAAGTCCCAAGGGCGCTGACCCACGTCTTTCCCAGGCCACCGCGGCAAAACGCATTCACTTATCGCCTCAGTTTGTGCACATAAACCTTGAACATCGAGGAATGCCACCACTGAAAAAAAGATAGAGAGAAAAAATGGTTGTCCCGCACTGTGAAATGTAAAATTGAGCTTCGATTTCTATCCCAGAGAGAGAGAGAGAGAGAGAGAGAGAGAGAGAGAGAGAGAGCTATCATATTTTCCATAAACCTTAATCGTGTAGCTGGAGTAAATTAGGCGAAACAGAGGCCACAAACTGAGCTGCCTGGGGAGAGATGAGAGATCAAAAGCCAGAGTGATGAGGTTTCCGTGATATTGAATTGCATATGAATACCGTTCTCTACATCCAACATCTGCACACTTAAATCTCGCATCATTTTAACGCAACACTATCCGCCGCCTGAAACAATCCGAGTGCGAATACTTTGTTGTTAAATGTTGTTGTTGATGGTAATGGCAGTGATGGCGGCGGTCGAGGCTCGTGTTAATCCCGATTCTTTACGCGGTGGGCTCTGCAACAGGCTTAATGAATAGTTGTCATTATTAACACCTACGCTACTCATCCTCGTCATCATCGTGGTTATTCTGGCATCGCATCATAACACAATAATACAACCTTCCGATTCGTTTGTCAGAGAGAGAGAGAGAGAGAGAGAGAGAGAGAGAGAGAGAGAGAGAGAGAGAAACCGTTTGATGTCATAGCAAATTCAACTTCCCAACTTCCATACAAGACGCAAATATCCAGACATACCAACCCGAATTTCTGCATGGTCAAAAAACAAGGAAACACAATAAAAATACAAAAAGTTACAAGAGTTCTACATGCTGGCGACGCTCTGGTGTGTGGGCGGCGAGTCACAGGAGCAGGTGGTGGTTGAGGGTGGGGATAGGAGGTGAGTGAGGAGGGGATGGGGGGATGGGGACATGAGGGGGTGCAGAACCGGCTGGGGGAAAACAGGGAGAAAAGGAGAGGCACTGGAAATAGTATGGTGTGTTGGGAGGGAGGCGGGGGATGAGGGTGGCCAGGGGGAAAGAAGAGGAAAGAGAGAGTGGTGTGTGCCTGGGGAGGGAAGGGATGGGATTGGATGGGATGGGCGTCGTGACAGTGTTTGCCTTGCGATTTTTTCCTCTCTCTCTTTCCTTTCTTTTCCTTTGCCGCTGCTTGGTCGGCATGGCAGGGAAACTAGTCCAGGCTGACGTGATGCTGGAAGCGTGCTGGTGTGGGTGCCTGGTTCGTTTGTTCTCTCTCTCTCTCTCTCTCTCTCTCTCTCTCTCTCTCTCTCTCTCTCTCTCTCTCTCTCTCTCTCTCTCTCTCTTGCTGGGGATATTTTTTTCTTACACTACTTTATTAGCATTACTAATGTTAGTTATTTTCTTCTACTTATTCTAACACCATTGTTATCTAAGTGATGATTAGGTACATATACATAAATACATGCCTGCCATCACACAAAAAAAGTAAATAAGTTTTCAATTGAAATCAGACTTAATGTGTTCAGTATAAGAACTTACACATATATGATTTTTCTATGTATTTGGCGAACAATGCTAAAGTTGATGATCACAACGTCTTTGGTCTTACCAGAACAACGTGTGCACCTGTCATTTGCACTTCCTGTAAAAGAAAAGAAAATAAGAAAATTAAGCACATATTCACATGCGTAATCACACACACACACACACACACACACACACACACACACACACACAAACACACACACACAAACACACACACATACACACACACACACACACACACACACACACACACACACACACACACACACACACACACACACACACACACACACGTGTTGCAAATCACGTGCAAATTTGATAAAAAGAATTCTTTCTACGCATCAAAACCTTGTAGTTTTTAACATGCCTCACTAACTTACAGTATATTCAAAATATGCACTGTGACGCGTAGCTGGCAGTGAATAATAAAAACATCACTAAATATTCCCTTTTCGAAGAGCTAATCAGTCCCTCATCGTCATTTCATCCTTTAAGTAAAATTTCCCCCCTGTAAACAACACTTCACGCATCGTCTGCAGCGAGTAATATTTTGATGACTCCCTCAGCTTTAAATTAAAGTTCAGTAGAAAATGTGGTTAGTCGCATGTGTGTTTATTTATCGCACATTTTAGTGTCGTTTCATGTTTGCTCGCCATGAGCGCCACCTCCACTTATGAATTATTTGTTGTTGACACGTTTCCACTACAATGGAAATGGTACTTATAAATATAGATAACAGAAAAGTGTGTGTGTGTGTGTGTGTGTGTGTGTGTGTTGAGAGTGAGGCACAAGTGGGTGTGTGGAAAGTATTTTCTTATCTATTCATATATACAAACATTATTTGTGTTAACTCGAAAGCGGTTCAGCAACAGATTATCTTTTTAGGTGAGAGCGACTTTCATGCCAAGCAAACATGAGACGCTAAATATCTGCTGCAAACAAACAAATAGATGTCTAATCACATTTGATGAAAGTCTTTCATATAAAACTATGAACATGAAACAAGAAATACACCACCATGAAATTCGACTTTAATTCAGAGGCAATGCACTACTTTCTCTGTGAGGCAACGCTTACGTGATTGAAGGAGCAGTAACCTCGAGTTCTTTAGTGGAGCTCAACACTGCACTATAGACTCAAAGAGCTGCACAGAGACTTTTTAGCTCAGGAATTAAATATTTCAGCAGGAATTGGGCCAGCAAAAGGTCGCTCTGGCTCCAGCACTGCAAATGGCGTTCATAGCTTTCAGCAGAAAACTCCCTAGAGAGATTCAGTTGTGTATAACAAAGCAGCGCCCGCTCCTTCGCCAAGCCATGCTCCTCGCCGTCTCGCCGTGTCTTCCCTAGCTTTTCCATGCCTCTCTTCGTATTGCCTTACTTTGCTCTTATCCTCCGCCCCGTCTTCTTCCACCTGCCAGCTTCATCTCTCCTTCCCCTACCCTTCCCTTAACCTCCTGCCAGGCTTCTCTTCCTCAAACATCCCTTCTTCGCCCGCCCCGACCAGCCCGTCATCTTCTTATCAACTTATTGCTGCCTATTTGCATAAACGTCCGGGAGCAAGACTTATCGTTTCGCCAGGATAAAAGAAAAAAGTTTTAGGCTTGTCATCTTTTTTCGACTATTGGAAATTGAAGTCATAAACAGAAATTTATGAAAATTAGTACAGGAAAAATCGTTCAGCAAAAACTTGTCTATCTGTTGTATTCGTGTGACACGACAGTTGTGGAGTGAGACCGTCAGTGTGTACTACTACTGGCCCCCTTTTCTCTTTTCTGCTGACAGTTTTTTCCATTTCTGTTTTCTTTGTAGAGCAATAACTGTTAACCTATTTATCAAGAAAGTCTTTTTTACCTACCTACATATTTGTATATCTATGTATCAATGTATGCATGTATGATTATATGTATGTATGTATGTGGGTAAATATATATTAACATATACATGTGTGTGTGTGTGTGTGTGTGTGTGTGTGTGTGTGTGTGTGTCTTTATATGCTGATAGATATACTTATCCAAATGGAAAAAGAATACAGAGAAAGACAAACTCAAACAAATAGGCAAATACAGCAACCGTGAGGTTCGCATTCCTGGCTGGCTTGGTCAGGCGCGTGAGTTTCAGCCGCATTTCACTCAGGCAACAAACAATGCAAATGGACCCAAACATTTCCTTCATTGGAAATAATGAACACGGAAAAGTAAATTCACACATATACACATACAAATTTAGGGGGAAAAAACATAGAAACACGAGTGAAACCTGAATGTCATAAATCCGCTCCCCCTCATCCCCCTAACAAACACACAAACAAATACGCTCTAATAAGGCTAACCTAATATAGTTACTGAAAAGAGGGAGACGATCACGATTCATAGCAAATGTGTGTGTGTGTGTGTGTGTGTGTGTGTGTGTGTGTGTGTGTGTGTGTGTGTGAAATCGTCAGACAACACCATCAGCAATAAAATCCCATTACTGAGAGGACAATTATCGCTCTTCCAATTGTAATGGGTATTGTTGTTGACTGCAATACCACGCTGATGTCCCCGCCCCTGCAGCCGTTAGCGAGGTGGAGCGGTCTGGGCCTAACGCCTGCCAGATATCAAGCTTAGTGGGAAGCCTGCCATCCCCTCAACTCAACTCAAGATAAAGCCTTGTACTTTGAATTTCTGATTTTCTAAGTTTCGTTTCTTTTGAATTTGTTGCTTATGATATTTACAAGCTCGATAGATAGTACTCTCTCTCTCTCTCTCTCTCTCTCTCTCTCTCTCTCTCTCTCTCTCTCTCTCTCTCTCTCTCTCTCTCTCTCTCTCTCTCTCTCTCTCTCGTTGACTTATATAATACGGATATCATTTTGAAATTTCTGTGTTCTTATGCTACTTCTTCCCTCGCCTCAGTTCCGCCGAACCCTGCCAAGGTCACGCGTGCAATGAGGAGAGAGGTTCCAGGTTCTCGCCACCTTCACTTGCTTCTCGTGCCACCCCACACTCACCCTTGCTCCCCTCCTGCCCCGCCACCATTACTGCACGCCATTTATAATTCTTGCTAATTATTATTGTTCTCATGCAAATTAGAACTTCTTACCAAAGACTTCTTGCCAACACCCTGCCTTTCCATACACACTCCTCATATTCTTTCAGCCTACACCCTAAAATTATCCTTTTCCCTGCTACCACCACCACTTCCCCCCTAATCACTCGTATGCTAAGTGCTACTTCTATCACTTCACTATGCATTGTGTTCTAGTTCCCTTCCATACAGACAGACAGGCCAAAGACTTCTCAACACTTTGTGTGCGCTTCACTCCCACACCAACACTTCATCACTGCGGCAAAAACACGTCACTGCCATCATCAGCCTCCTCCATATTCATCCTCTCCTTCACCTCCTTACTTCCACCCCACACTTCATCACAACCATCACCACCATCACCACTAACATCCACTCAGCACACCATCACCACTCCCACACTCCACCGCTTTCCCAACACTCATCCACCACCAACCACCAACTTCCAACCATCACCACCACTCCTGCTGCACTCCACCGTCATCACCACTCGACCTCTCCACTACCAGACCAAACCACTACTGCCGGCAAACTTCCAATGGTAAATCTCATTCCGAGAGTGAGTTTGAGGTTTAGGTCGGGTGAAAAAAAGTTAGGGTCAGAAACTTCTACTTTTTAAGCGAATTAAGTGGAGCGTCCTACCCTATGCAGTGTGCAAGTGAGGACGCAAATTAATTTCAACATTTCCTTTAAGACCATAAGTTAGGTGTTCTTTTTGAGTCTGAAGATAATTGCGATTTTCAACTAAATAGGTGTAAACACAATTTCATTATATTTTTCACTAATGAATTTCACACATTATTACTCAGGAAGTTTCTAACATAATTTGATGTAACCTAACCTATTTTTAAAGTTGATTACGATTTCATTAAGTACATTCGTCCAAACTGATTTCCAACTCATTTAATTTACAGTACATAATTACACAGGAAGCACCTCATTATCTGTAGAACCACAAATACAGGTATCAGGATTACATGTTACGCAACGGAGGCAGATCTCAATAAGTGAATTAAAGCGAATGATCGATTCTATTATAAGAGCACGGTGGGTATTTATGGAGAGCCCACGAGGTAAAGTAGTGTTTCCGCCTATCTGACGCACCTGGGCAGGAGTACTCCACCTCACGCGTCTCCCAGAGCTGATCAACACACGGGAGACTATTGCGTGACCCCGATCATTAAATATAATTAGGGAGCATGAATGAAAGGCAGCTAACTAGGTATCACTTTTTTCCCCTCCTTTTTTTTCATCTTTTCAGGGAAGCAAAACTTTACTGTACCGTGAAATATAATATTCTCGCTGACATTTACTGGATTACGGTGAAGAAATAAATAATACTGAAATATTTTAAGCACCTTGAAATACTTTAATACTCGAGTCTAGCAATAAATCTTAGAAGAGCACATCGTTCCTCATCCTCAAGCATCGCCCGCTAAGTACGCTGGGGACTGCTTGCTCCCACGCGTGTCTGTACACCTCGCGTCCTCCTCCTCCTCCTCCTCCCTCAACCTCCTTCCCACGCTCTTCGCCTTCCTTCTATTCTCTCCTACTTTCCTTTTGCCTTCAGTCTCCTTCCTCGTCAGCGTTTCTTCCCATATACAAACTTCTAAACTTGGCTTCTCATTTTCTTCGATGTTTTTTTCTTGTATTATCATTATTTTTGTCTTCCCCACTAAAGACTTCCATGTTTATATTTCCTCGTGTGCTACTTTGCCCGCGGTCTTCTATTGCTTTGATTCACCTCTATCTGAGTCCTTTCCTTCCTGAAAGTCCTCCCTTTTGCCTTCTCTGCTTGGAGAAATATATAAAGTTTGTTATTTTTCTCTATTCACATCTGACTTTTTATGTCCTCTCTTATGTAGGGAGCTTTTATTTGCTTTTACTGGGGTTCTCAACAATGTGAGAATATTTGCCAATGTGTTACCTTTATCTGCGCCCCAGGTTACACTGTTATTAAATGCATGTACTTCCTTATCCACTCTTTTGCATTTCGTCAAGTTCTAAAGAATCTTTCCAACTTTGCGTGCCACTGAAGGTGCTTACTCTCTCTTTTTCTCCTCGTCCAAGGCCTAAGTTTGATGATACATAACCTTTTTTCTTTTCCTTTCTTCCCTCGTCTCCGCGCTTACCCCAGTGGCACTTCCATAAGCTATCTGCGACCAATCTAACTTTACCTCCAGTCTCCAACTCCTCGCATACCTTAGCAAACTTCACCTATAAATTTTTCTCTTAATGAACAGCATGACCACCTCCCAGCGAAGACCCCGACCAATGGCAGCGTCAAGAAGACTCACAAAACCTCATGACTAAGTGGTCCTCTTAGCGAAATGAAGCGTCCAGCTTAAATGACTTGACATATTCCGTGTATTTTTTGGCGCACTGCCCAGTTGCTGCTTAAGTGGCTTGGCGTGTGGGCTTGCAATAGATGCTGCGGGTCAGCCAGATTACCTGAGCTAAGCAGGAGCAGGTTGTCAGGTGAAGCAAGGTGACAATTAGGAAGAACCTGAGAACTGATGTACATCTCTTCATGAGGTGTTGTTGTTGTTGTTGTTGCTGTTGTTGTTGTTGTTGTTGTTGTTGTTGTTGTTATTGCCGTTGTTGTTATTATTGTTGTTCTTGCTGTTGCTGTTCTTGCTGCTGCTGTTTTTGTTATTATTGTTGTTGCTGCTGTTGCTGTTGCTGATGTTACCATCATAATCATCAGAATTTCTTGTCTTTTTAATGTTGTTGGGACTGCCGTAAAACGGAAAGGGAAATCAAATGGTGAGGTACTTTATAAAGAAAAGGAAATCCTAACAGCACATGTGTCGCTGACTTGAAAGGGAAGTCGTATAATGACAGTGCAGACACTCGACTGCCGACCATCCCCGGGTCACCGGTGATTACTTCTGGGTGGATCGCTGAAGTTTTCTGATTGCCAAGTGAAATCGTTCACCGGACATGTTTCTGGATGGATGTCTTACCTCACAGATAGCTGGCTGGCATCAGATCAGTTTCCTAGTGCTTTAACTCACAATGCTATAGGAAAGTAGGAAAGCACCTCTTTTATTCCTAGTGTAATTTTTAATGCTTAATTTGCAATATATCTAGTGCAATAAGTGAATCAGCATAGTCATAATCAACCCATCATTAAATCACGCAGAAATGTTTTATATGCATTGGCTACTATGTTGAAAAAAGTTATCTATTTTCATTAAAACTTTATGCACTGCAAAACAGTATTCTCAAGAGATAAACCCTTTCATGGAATTCAATAAATAGTCTCCATTTCAATCTTCATGAAAAGGTTTATCATTTTGCTGGCTGCAAAAAGGGAGAGATAGAAGATTCCATCGGTTTCAATACGATCCAGGAATAAATTGAATTCAATATTATCTTTTCCATCCAGTTTGGTGACGCTGTTTTTCAAAAAGATAACAATGAAGAGACATTAACAAAATAGTGAGGCAGAAATAAACACAGAAAAAAACAGACCATTATATGATAAAGAACAACAATAGATATGATCCCTCGCCAATGGATCTTTATTGTAACACAAACACTAAAACCTTCACCTATTTTCACTTTTTGTTATTTTAGGTCGGCCTGTCTCGGCGTTATATGTATGGTGGTGAAAGACAGTGGTAGTATCATGGACAATTGTCATCATCATCATCATCATCATCAACATCAACATCGTCAAATTATGAGGAAAACAATAGCAGTAACATTGACAACAACAACCACAACAACAACCACAACCACAACAACAACAACAACAACAACAACCATACAGAAAATACCGCCGATAAAAAGTTGCAGAATAACAATACGAATATTAACAGCAACAATCATGCTAATTATGACGACCAGCATTAAAAAAAGAAAGAAGGAAAAATAAAAAACAAAACGAGCAGTGAAGCCCTACACAATTATTCATGACCGGCTAAACACGAAACTCAAAGAATAAAAGTGGGCCTGGAAAAAGGTAAGGACCATATAAAAAATGCACTGCGCCTCATTACGAAGGAATCATTGTATCTAAAGCTGAGAGTAAAACACAGCAGCCCTCACTTTACATTTTTCACCGTACTTTATCGTGTGCTTCTGTGTGTGTGTGTGTGTGTGTGTGTGTGTGTGTGTGTGTGTGTGTGTGTGTGTGTGTGACTATGAAGGCAAGAGTACACCCCCTCCCCCCCCCACAACCTCTCCACCAATCCCTCGAGATCACATACACGAGGCAAAGCGCACATTTTAACACGAGCATTAAATGAATATAATTAAATAGATAATCTCCCTCAGGTGGGGGATGTAGAGTCCTGGAGATCATTGTTACCGCCGGCACGTATTTAATAAGTGGGCTGGAGTGGGGACGAGTGGGGAGGGAAGGGAAGGGAAGGATAGAGAAAGAATCAGAGGAACAGGGGTGGGGGGTGGTAGGAGGAGAGAAATGCAGCGAGAGAGGAGGATGAAAGATAACAGAGGAAAATGAGGAAGAGAAAGGAAATAAGGTAGAAAAGGGGAGATAGGAGAAGGGTGAGGGCTGAATGGAGAGGATAACTGATGATTCGAGGGTTGGAGTGAGGAGAGATAATGCTTA
>CM035203.1:13118254-13133028 GCA_020233015.1 Callinectes sapidus | reverse complement strand
GTGTGTGTGTGTGTGTGTGTGTGTGTGTCTGTGTGTGTGTCTGTGTGTGTGTATTTGTGTACCATCGCCACAGCCACCCACAAACCCATAGGGAATAGCAGCATTGTTTCACCACCACCTGCCACCTCACGCCATTCAGAGTGTATCCAAACAAACAAGAAATACACAAACCCTTCCCGCCGCCCCGAAACTATTGCCAGAATGAAGCAACTTGTTTTGCCACGAGCCACACTGGACGTCCTCTCGGCTCTGTACTCCCGGGGTCACGATGTTTGTTAGCGTGATATGTGGGATTGATTTCCGAGAGGCGTGCCGCGACCACATCCTGTAGGAGCACAGCGTTTAGTCCACACAGCAGGGAGGAGCTCTGTATTTCCAACCCTTTCTATCTATGACTCGGCCGTAGTAAGGGAGTTTCGAGGGACTTGCTTAGCTGAATTGGGTCTTCATTACTATTCCTTTCTTTAACAGCAGAGGCAGTTTATTTATCTTATCTTTTCTTCCTCCTTTTTTATTGTCTTACGGTCCTTCTCTTTTCCTCATAAAAAGAAAGTGAATCATGAACAAGATCCATTATTCTCTCTCACGGAATTCAAACGAGATAAAAAATAATAACTTACCAAAAAAAACATAAACAATGGCAACACTTAAGGAAATACTACTGTTTGAGAAAAAATAGGTAGCCGACCGAGAAAAATACGATGAACAAAGAATAAAATGTTGTAAAGGAGTAAATATGAAGGAATGATTTGAGGCAAGAGGGGAGAGATGGTGAATGCTGATGGGAAATAGGGGGAAGAGGGAAAAAGAGGAAGTGACCAGTAAGTGAGTGAGGAAGTCACTGAAGGGAAGACTTTGGTGAGGGGAGGTAAAGAAAGGAAAGGGGAAATGGAATGAGGGAGAGAGAGAGAGAGAGAGAGAGAGAGAGAGAGAGAGAGAGAGAGAGAGAGAGAGAGAGAGAGAGAGAGAGAGAGAGAGAGAGAGAGATTTATGTGTCAGTCTGCGTGTAAAATAGATAAATAAAGAGACCGTACCAAACTTTCACAAAATCTTATATCGAGTTCAAGTATAATATTTCCTTCCCCACTTCATGTCGATCAACGGGTAAATAAATGCCAGACAACACGCAGCTCCCCGACCTCGTCCAGCCAATCTAACACGGCCAACAGATCTTCAACCGTGATAAAAATAGCAAGGCCGATTAAAGCAGAAACTTGATTGCCACAAGGTGAGCGGAAGTAAAGCAGAGCATATGAATAAAAAGGAAAGGAAAGAGAGGATGAAAGGAAGGACGGAAGGAAGGGAGGAGGGAAAGGAAAGGAAGGAATGAAAGAAAGGGAAGGCTGGGAAGAAAGATTATAGGAAAAAGAAAGGAAGGGAGGAAGGAAAGCGAAGAAGGGTGCAGAGAGCGGAGAAGAAAATATGTGCAGGAAAAGGAAAGAGTATTAAGGACAAGGAAGAGAGAAAATAAATATACAAGCCAGTAACAGAGAGATACAAAAACTTAAAAATAAAAAAAACGGACCTAAAGTAAGAGAAGGAAGAGGAAGAGGAAGAAGAGGAACTGAAAATAAAAAACAAACACAAAAAAAATACATACGACAACTCCAAAGGCAAAAGATAAAAGAGGAACGGTAAAAAGGACGACGAAGCGAACACTGCAAGAGCCCAAGAAAAATAATGGAGACAACGATAACTGAAACGGGGAAGAAGAAATAAGGGAACTGAAGAAGGAGGTAGAGAGGCAGACAGAAAGGCAGGGAGGGAGGCTGAGGCTGTGGCTGAGGCTGAGGCTGAGGCTGCGGCAGGGAGGAGGGAAGGAATAGGGCGAAGAAGAGTCATGAGCGAGGCGTTCCGAAGTAGCGTTAGTAACCGGAGGCGACGCGGCTGTCACCTTCATTTGTCTCGGCCTTCAAAAAGGGTCTGGGGGGGTAGAGGGGAGGCCGAGTTGGAAGTCGAGGGGAGTTTCGGCTTTCAATTTCGCCGCGAGTTATAATTACGCCGCCGGAGGATGAGCGAGACGAGAGGAAAGGGAAGAAGAAGAAGAAGAAGGGGGAGTAGAGGGGAGCGAACGGGAAGGACTAGACGGAGGAGGAAGGAACGGGGATGGAGTATAGGAAAAGACTAGGCTGACAAGATGACACACACACAGAGAGAGAGGGGGGTGGGAGAGGGAGAAAGAGAAGTTCGTAAAGGGATGAGGAAGAAGAGGATGGAGGAGGAGAAGTAGTAGAGGGTGAGATCACTAGGGAAGATCACAGGTAGGTTAAAGGCATCTGACATCACAGGAGGGGACAGGTGGTGAGTTACTTAACTGAATTGGGCTTGAGTGAGGTGGAGGAGAGTACCGGAGAGTAGGTTGATTTAGCGACGTGAATGGGTAGTGCCTCTGGATGGATGGGCGGCGCAGGGTGTTATGTAGTTCAGTAGGTTGCCAGAAGGAGGGAAAAGCCAGGGGGAAGAAATATGAGATGGGTTTGAGGAGGGACGGAGAGAGAGAGAGAGAGATGGGGAGAGAGGGAGGGGAAGAAAAAAAAGAATAGTCCTTAGTAATCTGAAAGTATTACTACGCTGAGTAGGTTTGTGAAGAGCGAGCGAGAGAGAGAGAGAGAGAGAGAGAGAGAGAGAGAGAGAGAGAGAGAGAGAGAGAGAGAGAGAGAGAGAGAGAGAGAGGGGGGGGGGGGGGAGAGACTGGAGGAAAGGCATAATAAACATGACAAATGCGTTTCTTAGAAATATGCTTTTCATAAACAATCTTCACACACAAAAGGATCCCTCCTACTCACCCACCCACGAACACACACACACACACACACACACACACACACACAGAAACACACACACACACACACACAAGACGACTTCACCAGACAGAATGTGGAAGCTATAAAAATTAAAGAGCAATAATGACACTGGCTGCTGAGGAAGGAAAGGTTGCCATATGTCAGGAGGGCAGGAGAGGGGCGGAGAGGGGAGCCGCCTTAATGCCTTATTTCCGAAACGGGAGTAGGGGTGAGTGAGGCCTCGGGTTATTGCTCTTACAGATGGGCGGGAAAGGAGGGCAGGAAGAAGGAAAGACAGATGATCGGAAGCAAAGAAAGGAGGAAGAAAGGAACGTGCGAAAAAAGAAAAGAAGGAAGGATTGTGAATCTAAACTGCTCTGGAAGGTGTCGAATCCTGAGAGAGAGAGAGAGAGAGAGAGAGAGAGAGAGAGAGAGAGAGAGAGAGAGAGAGAGAGAGAGAGAGAGAGAGAGAGAGAGAGAGAGAGAGAGAGGGGAGAAAAGAGCGAGAGAAGAGAGAGAGAGAGAGAGAGAGAGAGAGAGAGAGACGGCAGAAAAGAGCCAGGCAAATGAAATCAGACAAATGAAAAAAAAAGGGAACACAATCAAAATATAGACACTGAAATAGGAATACACCCAAAATAACTAAAAAAGAGACATAAAAATGCAGAGCAGCAAACACGGGCGCAGGGTAAAGAAAGAATTCCAGCTAATGATGAGCGGATGAAATATCAATTCACGATTTGTTACAGATAGAGAGAGAAGAATAGCGCGGCAAAGATCGAGAACAATGCCACGGAAAGAAGGGAGACGGAGAGGGAAATGAAGAGGGACAAAGAAAAAGGGGTGGGTGAGCGCGATGGACAGCAATGGTGGGTGAAATTGCATCGGGGAGAGTCAACAGATGACGCGGAGGATCAATACCAGCGAGTGAATCCCCTTATGAATGTGAAAATGTACGCCAGAGGAGAGACAATGAGCATGATATTACCACCAATACTAATACTGTACAAATAATGCTGCTATTACCATTATTACTTCTACCACTACTACTACTACTACTACTACTACTACTACTACTACTACTACTATTACTACTACTACTACTATTACTATTACTGCTGATGCTGATGCTGCTGCTGCTGCTGCTGCTGCTGGTAGTTTAAGGGCAAAAACAGCAGCAGCAGGAGCAGCAGCAGCAGTAGCAACAGCAGCAACAGTAGAAGCAACAGAAGCAGAAGCAGCAGGAGCACCAGCAGCAACAGTAACGGCAGCAGCAACAGCAGCAGTAGCAGCACCACCACCACCACCATCACCACCACCAGCAGTAGCAGCAGCAGCAGCAGCAGCAATAGCAACACCACAAGTTGGTGTAGTACAATCTTCATTAGTCTCCTCACCTGCGCCATTCCCACTAATGAGGTGAGGACACAGGCGAGTTGCTTCCCCTGGCGGCTGAGTGATCACCAGACACAATCACGGAATCACTGCGAGGGACACCACAAACACTCCACAACCCGCAGCTTCTCAGGGTCTTTGAGCAGAAAAACATCGGACCAACACACCTGACTCGCGTATGGAAGGGAGGCTTTACCACAAGACCTTCACCTCTCTTTCATATTTTACTCAATTTTTCTTCATTTTTGCCTCAAATTGTATCTTGTCGTGAAGCACATAAAGAAGAACTTTCTCTCCATCGACCTTTTTGTTGCCTTTTTTGTTTGGCCTTTTTTCTCTTTTTTTACGCGTCCCGAGACTTCTTGACAAGCTTTCCCTTCAATATTAGGCCGTCAGCGTGTCGACAGAAGCCTGTCTGACAGCCGCTGTCTCACCCGCCGCGGGTAAAAATGCACACAGCAGCTAACAGAAATAAAACGTCAATACTTCGTAAAATATTTTGTGTCAGCCTCTGTTTTAGAACCGGTGTCGTCTGGGACGCTTTGTTTTATTTCTGTCTTATCCATGCTGGTCTGTGTTTCTCTTTTATAGCCTTGTTGGTGTATGATACAGGTCAGACTTGGTGGTGGTGTAGTCAACGTTTCCAACTACAAATCTATACGCATATGTTCGAATCCAGGAAAGGAAAAACGAAATAGAACTCCCAGTTTCATGCTAACTGGCCAAAAAAATAATATGTAAACTCCAGGAAGGAAAAAAGATCGTAACAAAACATTTATAAGTAATCTGAAACCCCGAGTATGGAGTTTTTAAGTGCTGTGTCCAGCGG
The DNA here is from genome assembly GCA_020233015.1 of Callinectes sapidus. NCBI lineage: Eukaryota > Metazoa > Arthropoda > Malacostraca > Decapoda > Portunidae > Callinectes > Callinectes sapidus. Next base: position 13,128,021 of record CM035203.1, on the reverse strand, counting down.
CTCGAATGTGGAACCAGTGGCACAAGAGGGCACATCTTATCAGGTACTTTTACCTGTATTTGTCTGTTCTAGTGATACCATTATCCAGAAATTATCTTTAATGTTCCACTTACATTGGCAAAGTACCTGGATAATAGCCTTGGAAATATAGGTCTCACATTCCACCTTCTTTCCTACATTCTGCCGGTGTTATAAAACAAACAAAGAAAACTGGAACTAAAACTGTCGAGCTTCTTTGCGTCGCGAGGAAGATATTTTCCTAACTCAGGCGACGCTTTATCATCTTTCCTTTTAAAACACACTTGGCACGAGACTTGCGTCTCTTTCTCCTCAGATCCTCGAGAGCGCAATAAACACAACGGATTTCAGCTTCACTTGGCTTGGTGGTAACTCGTGGCTGTGTGGAGTGTTGTGACAGCCTGTGGTGCTCAGGTGTCCCCCGGCGGCAGCGAGAAGCCATGTCAGGCCCGTGCTTTGTGGTGCCTGCTGTGGCCCTGTGTGTGTGTGTGTGTGTGTGTGCGTGTGTGTGTGTGTGTGTGTGTGTGTGTGTGTGTGTGTGTGTGTGTGTGATAATGAGGTTATCGTAGTCTCTGAGAAGTTATTGTTCTCGTAAGTTGATTTGTTTTGGCGTTATTGGGAGCATGTGGTCTCAGGATGAAGAAAGGGACGAGTTTATGCGATGATAATAGTATTCTATATATTTTTTGTGTGTAAGAAAGGCACTGGGCAAGGACAACAAAAATAGGGAAAAAACGGAGCATTGAAATTGCTAATCCCTAAAAAAAAAGGTCAAAAGGTCAAAAGGGTCATGTAAATGTGAAGTATTTTGTGGCGTATGATATGATGTGTAGTATGGGAAGAATGGTGTAGCGCATCTGTATTTTCGGTGCGAGAACAGTATGCATATTCAGAAAAGAGGAAAGAGCAACAGTGCACATTCATTAAGACACAGAAAGGAAGTGTGTTCGCCAGAGGAAGCTATACAATGAAAACAATGCAGCGGCGCACCGAACACAGACGCGCTTGAACCTTATGAATGTGAAAATGTACGCGAGAGGAGAGACAATGAGGAGAGTGTTACTACTACTGCTGCTTCTGCTGCTGCTGCTGCTGCCGCCGCTGCTGCTGCTGCTGCTGCTATGACTACAGCTATGACTATGTATGATGCTACAACTACGGCTCTTATTGCTGTTGCTACTGATAGTACTACTGATTCTTCTACTACTAATACTAATACTAATACTAATACTAATACTAACACTAATAGTACTACTGGAGACTACAAAGAGTTCAAGAACTTAATGGGGCACAAACATGTTCACAATAATTTTTGTTCCACCAAGTATAAACGGAACAGTGTAAAACTATCATAACACACACACACACACACACACACACACACACACACACACACACACACATAGAAGCAAGCAAGCAAACAAACCCTCGGCATGAGAATGAAGTAAGTCGTTGCGAGGCACAACTAACGTCCAACTTGGGAAACGAATCGGCAGCAAAATACGAGTTGAGTGTAAATCACGGCCTCCATTCAGGCACCTGAGACACCCGCGCACCTGCCGTCCTTAAATCACACCCCCATGAAGCACGCCACGGCCGCTGGTGTTATGACGCAGTCCACAACACCACCGGCCGGCCCCCTCCCCACTCTATACCAAAACGCTCTCTCTATGCAGACCACACCATTATTGTTATGAGGGAGATTTTCTAGAATATCTGTCAGTTTAGTGTACATTAGTAGTAATGGTTGGCATTATGTTGATGGTGATGATAATAATGATGATAACAAGAATGATAATAACAATGATAATAATTGTAATTATGATAATAATAATGATAATAAAAATAATGATATCATTATTATTATTATTATTATTATTATTATTATTATTATTATTATCATCATCGTCATCATCATCATCATCATCATTATCATTACTGTTATCATATTATTCTAGAAATGACTTTAACTCTGATGAAATGGTAACATTAATCCAAGTTATAGACCAAAAGTTCAATTCAATATCCATGAGATAGTAAACACGTAAAAAAGGTATATTAGAATAGAAGAAGTACATTTTTCTATCTTGCTGAACAACAGATATGACATATGAAGACTAGCACTATACACGTATTTCGTATAGTGGTTCCAACACACACACACACACACACACACACACACACACACACACACACACACACACACACACACACACACACACACCTAAAATATTCAAGATCAAACCACACGTCTCCAAATGAACATGCTTTTTTCCAGGCTTCGCACACACCAGCCACTTGAATACAGCAGTGTGTGTCAGTTCATCCACTATCTCCACGCCTTGCCTGACACGCTTATCCTGGTGGCATACTAACATACCCCTGCTCTCATGGGTTAGGAATACTTGATATCCAGCGTCCCACTAAAAGCTTCCTGTCTGCCCAATCCTGCCCAGCATAGATATTCAACTTCGTTACCGGGACTCGGGACTTGAAGCAATTTGGTTTCTCACTCTGCCAAGATATAAGGAAACGAAATTTATTTGTCTGACGTTGTTTGCTTTCCTACATGTAGACAAATTGAGTAAAGCCATGAATGGAAACTATATAAGCTATATATATATCCAACTACACCAAATCCAACCTAACCAAATGTAACATAAACTCAAGTAAACTCTTATGAAACCTCAAGCCAACATATGAATCCACACACCGGACGCACCGCACCTAATGTAGCTCGATCATCTGGGTACATCATAGTGACTCATAACACAAGCTGCAATAGGTTGATAAACCCTTGCAATGAGCTTAAGCAGGAGAGATAGAGGGAAGGAAAATGCCTCAGAATAGCTTAGAAGACAAAGTGCATCTGGTGTTGTATCTCTTTATTTTGCTGATGTCTACCACAATTGCATGAAGGAAACGATAAGATAATGTATGTGTGTGTGAGAGAGAGAGAGAGAGAGAGAGAGAGAGAGAGAGAGAGAGAGAGAGAGAGAGAGAGAGAGAGAGAGAGAGAGAGAGAGAGAGAATGGGGGGGAATATGAAACCAATCAACAGAAAGAGTCTCACTAATTTATGAATAGATAGATAGAAAGATGGATATATTTCTAGATAGACAGATAGATAGATAAATAGATAGTAAAACAAAATAGATAGATAAACAGATACACGGAGAGATAAACAGATGCACACACAGATAGATGTACAATAACCGCAACATCCATTAAGCACAGTTGACAAATACTGATCCTTCAAAACTGACAGACGGGCAAACAGACAAATGAGCAACGAAACTAAATGAGGAGGGACAGGATGAAAGAACGAGTTTGATGAAGGATAAGGAGAATGAGAAAGATAAGAAGAGGAACAGGAGGAGGAGGAGGAGGAAGAGAGGGAGAAGCCATGGCTGTGCTCTTCTCTGCTCGTTAATCTCCCCCAAATTACACAAGACCAATCATCAGGGCGCATCCTCAAACATACACGCGGACATCCATCAGGAGGGCGACCCGTGCAGGGGAGCCGCCGCCAGGACGCTCCGGGGGCTTCCATCCATCACCCTCAACCATTCGTCAGCTAGACCCATGCAGCTGCCGCCTCTCTCCACCTGCCCAAGTATACCCGCCTGCAGCATCAGCTATTCACATCATGTTACTTGCATTTTCTGTGGTCCTATTTGCTTCTGCTCGTCCGTCCATCTGTCTGTCCGCCTGCTTGTGCTTGTCTATCTGCATGTTTGTCTGACTGTCTGTTTCTCTTTGCCCAAGTGTTAGTTTATGTTTGTTTATTGTAACGTTGTGCCTCTGACAGTGTTAAGGTGTTGTAGCTAATCTCTCTCTCTCTCTCTCTCTCTCTCTCTCTCTCTCTCTCTCTCTCTCTCTCTCTCTCTCTCTCTCTCTCTCTCTCTCTCTCTCTCTTTAATACTATGAAGGGCCAGCCATAACATTCATCCTCACTCAGGCATTCATGTGCATAATTATTCTAACTACTTTTCTTCCATGTGATATAATGGACCAAAGAATTAAAGTAAATATATGGTAAGGGTTCGTAATGAAGAAACCTAGGTAATAATCGTCCACAGAAATAGGAAAAGGAAATGAAGCTAGAGAGAGAAATACACATTAAGATATGGGAGGAAAGGGAGAAGAAAAATTAGTGTTTAGGATACAGGAAAGGAAAACAAAGGAAGGGTTAGATGGTTGAAAATTAAGGGTAACGTGTGTATGACTGTGTTGTACTCGCAATATTCATTCCGAGTCATGTGCTGGACGGTTTGAGTTTCATAGTGATTTAACAGTACGATATTGATGCAGTGTGTACAATAGGGAGCGGAACGTGGGAGAATGTAACACATAAAGAGATATTCTACCTACTACTACTGCTACTACTATTACTACTGCTACTACGACATCCTCTACACTTATGTATTATTATTATTGTTATTGCTCTACTAGTTCGTATTGTTATTATTATTATTGTTCTTTTTTTTCTTTTACATGTATTTCAACTTTTTATCAATCTCATCACCACCATTACCAGAAAGCACAATCAATCAATCACACATTCCCAACTCTCACCAATCCTCTACAGCTGCCATCACCACTCCGCGTCACCACTACTCTGGGTGGGTCCCTTCATTCTCCCCGTTCAAAACCTTTCCTTCATTCACCAGCTAGCGAATCTTAGCTCAATTACGCACCGACTCTCGTTTAACTCAGCGTCTACCTCACATATATTCTACATTAATTTCTGTCCGCGCGCCTCATCCCAACACTGCAGTCGACTTCACTCCCGCCCACTCCTTCGTCATGTATCCCATTTAATTAAGTCACACGGGGCCTACCAGAGAGAGAGAGAGAGAGAGAGAGAGAGAGAGAGAATTAAGGCGTCGTGTTTGTACGTACTTCCTTTCCTCCCTCATTTTCCTGCCCTCATCTAGACCAGTACTGAGTCTCTCCCCGCCTCTTGATGCCCTGAATGGAGACACTGAAGTAGTACACACATGGAGTAACAAGCTGGGAGTGGTTGAAATGTGTGTATGAGTATGTATATTCAGCTGTGTGTATCTGTGTGTGGGTGTGTGTGTGCGTGTGTGTGCGTATGCTCTCTCTCCCTCTCTCTCTCTCTCTCTCTCTCTCTCTCTCTCTCTCTCTCTCTCTCTCTCTCTCTCTCTCTCTCTCTCTCTCTCTCTCTCTTGGCAGTGCAAGTCCAAAATGGCAGGTATGGAAAATGAACGGTTCACAGGTTGAATAAAAAGAAATGAATTATCAGAGATGGAAATGTCAAAGTTGTTAATGGAAATGTGACTCCCTGGTGCTAGATGGGAACGAAACATGGCTGATGGTGTGTGTGTGTGTATGTGTGTGCGTGTGTGTGTGTGTGTGTGTGTGTGTGTGTGTGTGTGTGTGTGTGTGTGTGTGTGTGTGTGTGTGTGTGTGTGTGTGTGTGTGTGTGTGTGTGTGTGTGTGTGTGTTGGGCACCAAGTGTCATGTAAAGTATTGATTATCAACGGCAATACTTATGAAAGTGGTTGTAGAAGTAGTAGTCGTAGTAGTAGTAGTAATAATTAAGGAGGAGGAGGAGAAGGAGGAGTAATGATGTTGGGTGTAAAGAGAGTGTGTCTGTCTGTGTTTCTGTTTCTCCGTCTCTTAGTCTGTCTGTCTGGCAGAAGCTCATAATCTCGACAGGCGCTTCCGCACACTGGATGAAACAAACAGTGCAGTGTTCAGCATATTCTGGATCCCTATAGAGAGAAAAAGTTTAGGCATGTTGAAAGGGTTGAAATATGTTGTCAGGTTTTAACAATTTCTTTACAGGTTTTCATCGATTATTTTGTGGAGAGGACATGGTTTATCCCACACGCTGGAACATGTACAGGACAACGGGATACAACTTCGCTCCACAACACGAAAATACACAATATGTTAGAAAATTAAAGTAAATATATTATTTCTTGATTGTTGTTATAAATATCACATACTGAGAATTAAAAGAAATGGGAATAGAATCAAGTCAAAAGAAAAATAACTTCACGTTATAATTATTTATCAATTGCTCTCCTTAAATTCATTTCATGACGCGTAGGAAGGAGTTAATTCTCATGGACAAAAGTATTTTAGTTTGCCTCCCACAGAATATTGTTATTTTGATGGTTTCGAAGAAGTGAAACTATTCCGAATGGAGAATGGCGAGAACGAGCCTTCAACACGGTCTGCTCTACAATTCTTTAGGAGAGACGTGACATTCCTTTGATAATTAGGAAAATTAGGTATATTATACAGAATGGTGCTGACACGTAATGTCAATAACAATAATTACATAATAGCGGGAACAAGTATACATACATATGCAGTAACATGTTTTCTGCTGCAATAATACTCTCTGTTCGTGCAGGAGCAAATACTGCAATTATGTGCCTGAAGAAGAAATTGTAGGTGCGTGATTATCAGAGTTATTGATGTATTCATTTACTTATCTATTTTCATTTATTTATGTGTTTTTCTTTAATATTCCTTAAAGTGTATTCCTCTAACGTATGTTTATAAACTCCTTTATTTATTTTATCTTGCAGTAGTGTGGCGAGACACTGCCGGCCAGCTTTGACTGGTTACCATTACAGTGAACGAGTGTCAGCTTTCATTAATTGGTTTGCTTGTCACGCTGCCGCATCTTGACAATAATTAAAACAAACTAATGATATATGGTCTTGTTGGCTTTGTATAGCTGTCGAGCAAATCGGTAATCAGTAAGCTGAGACTCCAAGCAAGTCATTGAACTGCAAACCTTACTAGAGTGTGTTCCTCAAAGGTCACAGCAAAATCTCGTTTACTATAGTTTCGCCAGCGTGAACTGAGTAATGAAGTGAGAGACTTTTATGTTACAGATTTGATGATTTGTATTTTCACGGATCATTAAGAAAAGTGAAAAAGAAACATTAAATATTTGAACTACATGCAAACCCACCTTGTTGTTTGCGACTATCAGTCATGATAGGTCAGGTAAGTCATTGTTGTCCAATAAATATTTACTAATTAATTGCCATGACATCTTGAAAAACATTTTACAGCAAGATTAGTGGAAGCTGAAGTTCGTTGTAAGAAACTGCCCATCCAAGGGAGAAAATAAATAAATAAAAGTAGACCTATTAACACGAGCAGAACCTGACGTGATAATGGTGACAGCCTTTCGCAGATAGAATGGGAGTGCCGGGATATAAAAGAGAGCTGTACACAACGACCAAAGGATATACCAAGTCTAATTATCGCAAATCAGGATACTTCACAATATATCTGCTAAGATTTCATTGTTATTATTATTATTATTATTATTATTATTATTATTATTATTATTATTATTATTATTATTATTATTATTATTATTATTATTATTATTACCAGGCGCTTATAGGAAAACTTCAACCTCTACAAAGATTGAATTAAATAAACAACAGTAACAACAACAACAACAACAACAACAACAAACCATTCGTTACAGGTGCGTAGGTTTGTAGTCATTAATTACTGATGTCCCGCGCACCAGCCCCAGCCCGTGTCTCCGTCAGTACACCTCGCCTTCACATCACACGCCCTCACCTCACCAAGCAAACTCCTGCCTCGTCCGACTTCACGAGACAAGAGAATTAATTGCTTTATGGTTCAATCAGCTCAGGTGCGCACAGGTGTTGCCATGCAGGAAGGAGGAGGAGGAAGAGGAGGAGTAGGGATGTGAGAGAAGTTCTGTGTTCAGTTTAGGTTTGACAACTAGTGTATGAATTTATGCATGTAATTTGGAAAGCAGATCTTATTGTTACTATTATTCCGTGCTATTTGTGACCGAGTTGTAGAAATATTTGCTCTATATTCCCTATGTGCCGCAAGCTATGACTAACAGGAAGTAAGGCAGAGGACTGGAAGCTGGCTCATACGACTAGCCACTCCCTTCTCTGTCTTACATCCCACAAAGAGACAAGGCGGTTATGTCGTGTCTTGGCTACCCATCTTTAAAGCAAATCTTGGCTTGGTACTATACAAAGGGAGGTTTTTCTGTAGGTGACTATCTTTCCTTAACTTCAATCACAATCCACTTTCACACTGCCAACCTTTACGATCACTTCCCCAACCTTCCAGCCTTACATCCCTCACTCCAGCCTTTCATCTTCTATGTTAGCTCAGAGCCTCGAATGAAGTCGCTGCACAAGAGAAAGTAAAAGTTTACGGATCCATAATATCTAAGAGTTGATGTAATAACTTGGCAGTTTCAGTATCGGGGGTGGGACAGGGTTGGGTGTAGCGCGGCGGGGTGTGGCAAAGTGAGGGAAAGTTGGGGAGGATTAGAACGAGGCTGGCTGGCATGATGCTGGTGGTGCGTTGGGGCGAGGTTATGATACGTCAGGGAAGAAAGCAGATAAAAGGTGATCCAGATATAATTAATTCTTCCGCCTCTCTCCGCCAGGTACCAGGTGAAAGTTGGGTCTGCGTGCGTGTGTGTGATCTTATCTCTTTTCTCTTTCTACTTGCCGTCTTCTCATTTATTCTCTGTCATCGTGTCGCTGCCTGCTTTGGTTTCTCTATTCGTCCGTCTGTCGGTCTGTCTGCATGTCATTGTTAACTGTAGGTATGTTGTGTGATTCTCCATTTATCTACTTTATTTTTTATCTATGGCTGATTTTTACCGTTAGTTTCATTCTATTTTCGTTTGTCCTTCTATGCACTTAGCTCTGTTTGTCTGTTATCTCTCTCTCTCTCTCTCTCTCTCTCTCTCTCTCTCTCTCTCTCTCTCTCCATCCATCCATCCATCCATCCATCCATCCATCCATCGGCCACCACGGTCTGTTCACTCATTCTGAAAGGTGATAACAGGGACGCAACGAGTGGACGGGAAATATATTGGGAGGCAATAATCGATAGGCAGCTGGGACCCTTCGTAATATGAACACCACGGAGGAGGAGGAGGAGGAGGATAGTTACCGGGGTGCATGGCGGGTGTGTGGCGTGACCCTTGCAGGGGATGTCACAGCTATCAATGTTTTGGTTACCAGCCTTTTGTCTCTTTCTTTTTTTGGGGGGATTGAACGTTTTTGCTGGTTTTGTATCTTTCTCTTTGTGGTCTCATTGTGATATCTGGAATAGCTGTTTGTATTGCTGCTATTCCTGGTGCTGCTGCTAAACTTCTTCTATGACTACGACTACTACTGCTACTATTACTGCTACTACTACTACTACTACTACTACTACTACTACTACTACTACTACTACTACTACTACTACTACTACCAGTACCTTTACCCTCGTAAGGCCACACCACAACAGTCGCAACCCACCTTTACTGTCTATTTTTTTCTCTTTCTCTTTCTCTCTCTCTCTCTCTCCTTCCTTCTTTTCTTGGCGTTTTACGAGCGCTCTTACCTGGTAGGCCTATCGCGAATACAGTACAACAACTACGCTCTCTCTCTCTCTCTCTCTCTCTCTCTCTCTCTCTCTCTCTCTCTCTCTCTCTCTCTCTCTCTGTCCGTGGGTTAAGGGATTCTTTTATTATTATTTTTCCACCAGTTTCTTTATTACCATGATGTTTTTCCCTCTGTATGCCCTATCCCTCCCTTTATCTGTCCGCCCTCCTCACCCACGCAGAACTGATGTGGTATTTATACTCCTCGCGTCCACCGTGCTGCTTATTATTTAATGGTGCGAGAACCCCCTCCAGTCCTTCCTCTTCTTCTCCCTTCATTTTGTGGTTACCGTGGTCACGAGAGA
>CM035203.1:13063092-13080655 GCA_020233015.1 Callinectes sapidus | reverse complement strand
CGACGGTCCTCTCTCTCTCTCTCTCTCTCTCTCTCTCTCTCTCTCTCTCTCTCTCTCTCTCTCTCTCTCTCTCTCTCTCTCTCTCTCTCTCTCTCTCCTTCTCTTCTTTCTTTCTTTCTTTCTTTCTTCTTTTTCTTCTTCTTCTTCTTCTTCTTCTTCTTCTTCTTCTTCTTCTTCTTCTTCTTCTTCTTCTTCTTCTTCTTCTTCTTCTTCTTCTTCTTCTTCTTCAGTAATCTTGTGAGAGTAGGAACAGAGGGAGCAGAAGCAGCAACAACAAACAACAACATTATACACACACACACACACACACACACACACACACACACACACACACACACACACACACACACACACACACACACACACATTCCGCTTACTAGTATCTGAGAAGAGAAAAACATTTATACCTTTTTGGCAATTATTTTCACCTGATTAGCATAGTCCATTTCCATAGCCTCATGCTGGGCCCGCCTTGCCTCTCTTTCCCTCCTCTTCCCCCATAGACCACGCCAGGTCATTTCAGGTCGTCCGTTGGGGTCGCCAAGTTCCTCCCTGGGTCACCTGGGGCCGCGATCACCATATCAGGTCAACAGGTCAACAGTCATTATAGCGTTGGCTCAGTATTGTTGGGGGTCGTGGGGGAATTAGTGAGTTTTGTGGTTTGAGGGTCTCGAGGGGTAAAGGAAACTGTTTGGATTGGTTCCGTCTCATGGTGGTTTAGGCGGGCGTGGGAGAGAAAGAGGAGTGGGAGAAGGGAGGAGGATCAAGCCATACACACCACAGAAACACCCTCGTGCTTTTCACTTTCTTTCTTTTCTCATTCCTTCCTTCCATCTGCCTCTTTAAGCGGCTGTCTTCTTCCTCGCTTTGTTCTTGCTCGCTGTTTAGTGTACTTCCATTGGAGGCCCGGCACGTGACTTCATTCTCTGTCCCTTATTTCTATTTCTTTTCTCTCGAAAGGTTTTATTGCAATGGAATTAATAAAAAGACGTTCATAATATAGATAACACGCCACCGCCTGAAAAGAAAGCAAGCGTATCCAGTAAGTGATACAAAAAAATATTAAAGCTTCTCTTATTGTCTGATCTAATAATGTCAGTTTCGGTGCCGATAAACACATGTAAAAGTTTATTGTTAACTAATAGATATACGAACGTTCTATATATTTAGCAATTAGACACATATTAGGAAAAAAAAGAAATAAAATCGTGGAGGTGTCCGAACAGGCCGAGGGATCCTCACGAAATAGGCGAAGGTTCACAATACTATTTTATTTGTGTCGGAGGCGAGGCAGCCAGATGGGGACGCAGATGCCGACAGCGAGGCCAGACAGACACCCGCGGCCTGCCATCCTGCTTCCTGATTGGCCACAGCGCTTTCCTTGGTCAGCCATGCACGGAGGAGGAAGAGGAGCAGCGAGGAATGAGAGGGAGGGAGAAATAGAGGGGTAGGAAGAACGAACGGTAAAGAAAGAAAGAGAGGAGACAGAGAAACAGAGAAGGAAGCTCCGAGGTCACAGTAATAGAACAATGACCTCCCTCTTGCGGTATTTCTGAAAGCGCAGATCTGTGGTCCACCGAGTTATGGGTACAAAATTTTCTCCCTTATTTTTTAGTCTCTTAAACTTATCCACACTAATATATAACTTCCAGGCGCCAGATACCCAGAACGGCATCACACCACCAACTTTTTTCTTCTCACTCCCGCACTTCTAGATTAAATTTTAAAGGCGTCATGGTAGCAGTAGGAGGAGATATTGACGATGGGTTGATGAAATTTGGCTCATCCACGTATTTCTGCAATACGTTGACGCGACTTGAGGCTCGTCCCACGGGAGCGATGAGGCGAGGGAGTGGTGAGGTAAGTGAGGGACGGAGAGTGGCAGCTTTCGATATGGATGTAATGGTGTGGAGATGTGCGCGGTGTGAGGTGGAGAAGGACAAGTTTGTTTCGTGTTTACCTTACACCTCTTAGTTTAGTTTCATTGTGTATCTTGTCACAATAACCTCGGATGAAAGGAGAGACGAGGGTGATGTGAGGTAGAGAAGAAGGGTGAGACTATATTATAAAACCTTCCTCTTTACTAATCAACATCCTTTAGCTCAAGAGAATACTGTATCTTATCACAAATAGTCTTGTAAACTCACTCCCTGTTTGTTCTTCCTTTACGGTTCTTTGTGATAAGGTGGGTGGGAATATGTGGATGTTGAGGAGTGAGCGAGCAAGGTAAAGGTGGCAGGGATGGCTGATGGGAGGAAGGGATGGCCGCGTGTCACTGGACGAGGGATCCCGGTGAGGAGTCCTGGTGAGGGGTCCTGGTGAGTGGGTCCTAATGAGTGGTCTAGTTGAGGGGCACCAGTGACGGGGTCCTGATATACGGGCTATTGGTGGTCTGGCCGTCACTGCGCACTCCCCGGCACGCGTCTGCGCTGAGAGGCCAAGTCCCGCGGTGCACGTGTCTTGTTCTGGATATTTATGTTGCTGTCGATAATGTTTTCATTGTGATTATAGCAGCAACAGTAGCAGCGGTAGTAGTAGTAGTAGTAGTAGTAGTAGTAGTAGTAGTAGTAGTAGTAGTAGTAGTAGTGGTGGTGGTGGTGGTGGTGGTGATACTTCCACTTGGTTCGGATGTCTTGCTTTTGACTGTGAAAGTGCATCATTTAACTGGTTTCCCCCTTTTCCTCTTCCTTCTCCTCCTCCAGGCTTGATCCATTTATGCTTGCTCTTCCTTTGTGATCGTTTGTGGTCCTCTGTATCCTTCCCAGTCTCATCAGCGTTGCCATTCTCCTCCCCGAAGGTAGTTGTCCCATCTCTTTGCTAAACCTCTAACGTGAATGAGAATATGTCACTTTGAGAGGTTTTTCACAAACAAACAATGTCTCTTCCTCGATAACAACGCCCCTCCCTCTTCCCTCACTCTGTTATGTCTTTTTACTTGTTTAATTTATCAGCCATGCTTCGTTAGGCTACAGAAAATTTGTAGCCTCACCTGAAACACGATACATCTCCACATTTTAAGGTGCAGGTTTCTTGTAATACGATCAGTTTTAATTAAGTGAAACGGAGGGAGGTTGAGATAGTGAGGGAAGACAGGCAAGGAGAGGCGGCCCAGGAACAAACAGGGAGGCGAAAGAAGGGAGAGAAAGAAAGAAAGAGAGAGGCAGGCAGGAGGAAAGAAGGTAGACATGTTCCCACTCAGATACCGCTGTAAGGGAACCCCTGGCCACTGACCCGTCCTGACCTCCTGCCTTGACCTGACCTCACCCACAACCTCTCCTCTCTCGTTTGTGGGAATTATCGACTAGATCGTGAACTTTTAGCAGCAGGAAGAAGAAGAGGAGAAGAAGCGGCAGCAATAATAGGATGAGGAGAGAGAGAAAAGGTAAACGAAAGAAGCGACGATGCAAGAAGAGAGAGAGAGAGAGAGAGAGAGAGAGAGAGAGAGAGAGAGAGAGAGAGAGAGAGAGAGAGAGAGAGAGAGAGAGAGAGAGAGAGGGAAGAGCAGGAAGGCAACGGCAGTAATGGAGATGAGCAGAAAATACAGAAATGTAAGAAACGAACAAGAAAAAAAAAACATGAATATGAAGTGGATAGTGAACAGAAAAAAAGAAAAAAAGAAAAGAGGGGGAAAGAAGAATATGCAAAAGAGGATGAAAAAAAAAAGAATCCTAAATATGAGCCAGTCATTGGTGTAGGTCGCTTCGCCACTGATGAAAGAATGACAGGCGCGAGGCGAGACACGAACGACACTGGTGAGGCGTACAATGAACAGAAATACTTGGCAACCCAAAGTCTTCTCCAGAGCGAATCAGACATCACTTTCTCATCCGCCTCCCATCTCTCTCTCTCTCTCTCTCTCTCTCTCTCTCTCTCTCTCTCTCTCTCTCTCTCTCTGTTCCATGCACGCACCACCTTTATCGTCCTGCAGGCCACGGCGCCAAGATAGACACGCTTCTATGTTGCATTACGAAGTACACGTTCAGGTTCGAAGATAAATAAAATGGCTCAGAACATTCGGCTCTTATCTGCGAGGCCAATGGTTCCTGATGGAGGAGTCAATGCACGAGGGAAGGGCGAGACGAGGAAAGCGGGGAAGAAAGAAATATGCGAACAGGATCATACAAACAATGAAAACAATTAGATAAGGGTGTTTCTTCTTCTTTTTTTCTTTTTCTTCCCCCTCCCCCCAACCCCCCCCTCTCTCTCTCTCTCTCTCTCTCTCTAGTAGTAGTAGTAGTAGTAGTAGTAGTAGTAGTAGTAGTAGTAGTAGTAGTAGTAGTCGTAATAGTAACAATTCAACAAGTACCTGTAACAATTCAACCAGTACCTCTTATGACAGAGCAATAAGTCTCTTTTTGTCTCTATCTTTGTTAAATCCACTGCAATCCTCTTACACCTCTTGCTTCACCTCCTCTTCCTCACCCCTATCTTTCTCCTTCTCCTCCTCTTGATTCTATTTCTCCTAATCCTGTTCCTCGTGCCTCTGCAATACGCTTTGAGCACTTCCTGGAAAACACACACACACACACACACACACACACACACACACACACACACACACACACACACACACTCAGTGCTTCAAAGCGTCTAAATAATTCGTGCGCTATATGCCTCAACATAACTCATTTCATACATCACCCTAAATCTAGCAGTATACGCGTGCTACAGCTCCCCAGGCCACGCCGCGAGGAGGGAAGTGCTCTGGTTGCGTGCACACACACACACACACACACACACACACACACACACACACACACACACACACGGGATATATCAAGCTGTGTAACAACAAATAATACTGAATACACATGGAAGGAACGCTCTGCATGACATACATACATACATACATACATGCATGCATGCATACATACATACATACATACATAAATACATACATACACAGACAAATATTTGTAACATAAACACACACACACACACCCACACACACACACACACACAGACACACACACACACACACCCGAGATAAACAAACGTCTTGAAGTGCCAAGATGCTGAAGACTGAAAGCAAATGATCATGTTTTCGTTTATTTTTTCAATGATGCAAGAGGCGATTCCTGGTTACCAAGTAGGAAGATTATCATATGCACTTAAGTGAAAGTATTAAAAAAGAAAAGGCGGCTTCAAAACCTTATTGCCACGAGAGGAAGGAACATATCATTTTGCTTGCTTTCTGTTGCTACATTTCTATGATCCCAAGTATGCCAGTGGTCTTTAATATTTCTGGTTAACTTTTATTTTTTTTTCTCTCACTACACTCCAATATAAACAAAATACCACTTAAATGGGAAACTGAAGAGGAGGAAGAGAAAGAGAGGAGAAACCAGTGTAAGAGAAGGAATAGAAGCAGAAGCAAGATGATGTGACTGTGGGAGAGGAAGTGGAGTAAGAGCAGAGCAGATGGGGGAAAAGGAGGAGGAGGAGTAGGAAAAGGAGGAAGAGGAGAAGGAGCAGGAATAGGAGCAAAAATAAGAAGTGGAGGGGAAGGAGCAGAGTAGGAGGAGGAGGAGGAGGAGGAGTAGGAGGAGGAGTATCAGAATCGCCACCTTGAGGGCAGTGAGGTCAAGCTGAACGGATGCTTTGATGTGGTGAAATTCGGTCCCCTTCGATTCGTCCACCACAAACAAAAAAAAGGTGAGGTGCATTGGAGTAAGGCGTGTTATTTTCCAAGGAAGCTTGCGCGCGGACCCTTTCTCTCCCTAGCACTGTTTTACATGCAATTTAGCCGTGCCTCATCTTTCTAAGACCCAATCCGATTGCCTTTTGTTTAACGTAATCTTTCTCTCATAAGCTGGCACATAATAAGCGTAGGAACAATATTTACGATAATTACTAGTCCATAAATCACAATTACTCTTTTTTTTTCCTAGCGGGAGACACAGGGGAGGGTAATAACTACACTCCAATATATTTTTGCGAGGTGCGAGAGGCGATGGTGCGTCGCCCAAAGCTGTTAGGGGAAAGGGATACATGATCGGGATGGGATGGGTTGAGGGGGTGTCTGTGCTGTGTCGTCGTCATGGTAACCTGGGATAAACAGTACTGTGAGTCAGGTAAACAGATCCCTCGCCCTCGCTATGGGTCTTATCTCCCTCGTGAAAACAAAGGGATCAGAAGCGATTAAGGTGTATCGTGGGAAGCCTGATTACACCAGCACACAAGCTTTCCAGGACGTCCTCTCCTGTTTATACTGGCAGCAGTCTCACGGCATCATATCGTACAGCAGTAGTGTCCCGCCTCCCCGGGGAAGACAGGGACAAAGTAGCCAACAGACCCTCTCCTTATAAATATAATCCTCTCCTAAATATAGTCCATCCCTTCATGCCGTCTTGGAGATACACGTTTATTTATAGGAGCATCTGACAACTCAAAAAGATATAGGAAGGGAAATATAATACGTACAAGCATGCACTCACTCATTACTGATGGTTCAACATATCATTATACATTTGCTGCATGATGCATATACGCGGCCGTGAAATACTGTAGTTCAGAAGACCCACGCGGCTCATTCCTTTGGTCTGTAAAGGGTGCTTAATGGCGCCCTGAACCTCCCTCGCCGCGCCGCCCCCCAAACAAAGGTGATGGATTATCGCGGTGGAACAAACCTGGCCAGGGAAAAGCATTACCTGCTGACCCAAACACGGCTCTGTGTGTGTGTGTGTGTGTGTGTGTGTGTGTGTGTGTGTGTGTTTATGTTACTTCACGTGCATAGGGAAACTTTGGTGCGGGTGGAGGATCAATGGATGGGGATCTATTTCTGCTGCCTTTCCATTTTTGAGTAACGAAAGAAAATATACTGAAATACGCAAATTTTTGAAGCAAAAATAATGGGAAGTAATTGCTTAATTTTTCTATCCTATTTCAGTTCTCGTGAAGTACACATATCTGCTCTCTCTCTCTCTCTCTCTCTCTCTCTCTCTCTCTCTCTCTCTCTCTCTCTCTCTCTCTCTCTCTCTCTCTCTCTCTCTCTCTCTCTCTCTCTCTCTCAGTGGTGCGGAACGTGCTATGCGACACTCAAAGCGACGCTAGACAGAGCATGTGACGGACTGAGTGACGGAGAGGGGGAAAGACGAAAGGAAGGAACGAAGAGGGAGAAATGAGGGAGGGAAGGTGTGAGAGAGAAAAGAACAATGCCCACCCTCAACTCACCAGGTCATGCCTCCCCTCTCTCTCTCTCTCTCTCTCTCACTCCTCTCCCTATCCCTCTCCCTCTCACCCAAGCCTGGCAGCCGCAGTCACCCTCACCTTAACTCGACAGGAAACGATATATTGCATTATAGAGTTAATGTGTTTTGCTGAAAAGAAAATTGAGTGACGAAATACGAGAGTGAGTTTGTGTTGCCGAGTTAATTGTGCTAAATCGTCGAGCCGCTCTTGGCGTTTTAGTTTATGAGGAGGCCGGGAGGGAGGGAGAGGGGGGAGGGGGGGAGCGGAGGGTGGTGAGGGAGAGTGAGGCCAGCTGTATTTCTCTCTTTGTTTGTTGGTTTTCGTGAGCTGCAGTACATCAGGCAGCCTTATTTGGCCTGCTCTCCGCTCTATCGACTGCCCTCGCTGAAATTTATCTGCTGGGTAAAATCTATCGTCGGTGCAACAATCATACGTGTTGGCGTGGCGGTGCTTGAGGCTGGTAATGGGCTGGGGGGGTGGGGGTGGGGGTGGAGGGCCGGCTAGTGATGGGCTGTGGGAAGAGTGTGATGGACTGAGGAAGGGAGGCTGTGATGGCGGGCTATGTAACCTTTGTTATGATGTGAGGAGTGAGGTGTCTGTCTTTGGGCTTGAGGTGTGTGTGTGTGTGTGTGTGTGTGTGTGTGTGTGTGTGTGTGTGTGTGTGCGTGTGAGTGTGACGACCGACCTTGCTGGAGCCTCTCGTTGCATTATAGTGTGCTCGGACGTAGAGATCATAGTGGTATGTAATATTAATCGTAATATATAATTGGTAGGATTTTCGAGTGAAATTATCATTAACAGTAATGAATAATTTCCAGCGGCGATATCAACAAAGCAAGATATGCGACTGCCTCTCTATCTTATTATTAATGGTAATTAGCTGTGACTCATAATCATCATTATTTGATTTTTCCTATTCAGTAAATGTGTATGGTAAAGGAAAGGAGAGAGAGAGAGAGAGAGAGAGAGAGAGAGAGAGAGAGAGAGAGAGAGAGAGAGAGAGAGAGAGAGAGAGAGAGAGAGAGAGAGAGAGAGAGAGAGAGCACGCCTCATGATGCTTAGCGTCTGACAACCCACACCCACTCTGATGCCCCTCATTGCTGGTGTTCTGTTGTATTCTTAACATTGACATATCAATAGCAGTTTATTACCAACAATTCATTCGAGGAAGAACCGAATTTAGATAGAATGTAAAGAAGGTTGGAGGTATTAGCAATTGTTGTAATCTATTATTCTACTTCAATGTTATCAACGTGTTTGTGTGCACTGCTCTATCCTTAATACTATTACTAGAAGTGATGGAAAGCCATTCACTGAGTATATGCATGGCTAGGTGTGATAAGTGCACCAGTGTGAGGCGCTGCGGCAGGTGTGGCCCGCTTGGCTGTGAGAGTTGTTACATGGCTAGGTTGCGCAGTTAAGAATTTTTGTAGAAGACGAATATCTTGTTAGAGTTTAATGGTACTGTATGATGCTGTAGGATTCATGTTAAGGATATATAGATCCTGAAATTTTAGTAAGATCCTTCATGGGGGAAGAATCCCAGCTGTGCCAGCCTCGTAACCACTTTGTCTGTGCAGGTTCAGTTTTGCGTAAAATTGCATTTCATGGGGATTTTGCCCATCTGCGTACCACTGGCTGGCTCCCCGGGGCATGGCAGAGCTAAACATGGGCTACTCTAGAGGTAAACAACCCCATATATTATTCATAGGAAGCAGGGCCTTGTTAGCGGCGCGGGCCGACGCGGCGAGGCACCTCTGAGGCTCCTGCTGTCGGGTGTGCGGTAATATATGCCAGATTGTAGGGAACGTAAGTCGTGCGGCGGCTCACCCGTTAACCAGCGTGAATTACGGGACGTAAAGTCTCTCCTGCTTAGCAACGAGGCCGCCAACGACTGCCCACTACCGCGAGAATAACACTAAAATTATAATAAAAGCTTTTACTACCCAAGTTGAGGGAAAAAGTTGAAGAGCATCAAAAGCGTCGGTGCCCCGCGGCTATCTCCGCTCGGCGTATGTTGCCCTCTGCACTCCTCTTTCCTCGCCCCTCCATATCAAAATGTATTCTCCAAATACCTTAATTAAACATAATAAATTGTCTCATTGGTTCGTAACATGAAATTAAATGACGAACTATCAAACTGTGAAGCTTGTACGGTCTTATCTTTCTCCACGTTCGAGTCGCCGCTTGGATGGAATGCCACTAGAAAAAGTAGTCTCAGACGAGTCTTCCCAGGACCCTTCGTCCGCGTGTCGCTCCCCATCGTCGGCGGGACGCGGGCGGGGAGTCCACAGGTGCGACTGATGCCCAGCGCCACAGAGAGCACACACTCCCAACCCGACCATTAGAGGGCCCGGCCACAATAAATCTCATGGAATAATGGTCAAACTTATTAGGATGAACAATGCAACAAAGCCCTACCCCGCTGCCCCCGCCGAAGCGATGCTCCGACACGTTAACCAACTCCGGGGGTTGCTGCCGCAGCGCGCGTGTGGCTTGCGTCTCTTGTCTCCGGTGCTCGGGTGAATCAAGACGCCTCTGAACCTCTGCCCCTCGCACCCCCTCGTACGGCTCAACCAATCACAACGTCAGCCTCGATTATGGAGCTCCGTGGTTGGTCGAGACGGGCCACAGGTAAATAATTAGCACATTTAGATTATGCAGATTCAGACTGGGCGGCGGAGGTAGCGAAGAGATAAGAATTCGCTACTCCGCACGGCCAATGTTAGTCGATTTTTATAGGCTTTTTGGCTTTTGTGATGAAATAATAAAGTGTCGGCTTGTAAATTCTGATTAAGTCCGGAATGGCGCGTCGGGAGGAGCGGCCGTGCTACACCGCGGCGAAGGCGAGGATTTGTGAGCGTGTTCCTTTGATGGATGAGTGGGCCTTCCTCCACCACCTCCACCACAACATCACGCCCGCACCTCTCAACCTCTCACCATATATCCTCACCACGCAGCGCACGCCCTGCCACTCACCATAACGCTCACCATAGATATCCCACTCACTCCACACTCCTCCGCATCACCAACTATACTGAGTCCACCAAACACTTTTCCATCACGCGACACTTGACAGTTCACACCTCAAATCCATAACCCGCTTAACTTAAATCTCGTCAAGTATGAAAATCTAAAAAGCACCACCACGGCCACAATCAATCGCTTGCTTTGGTCGCCATGCATACACCTCCAGTCAAGATCACGGTATATGCACTCAAACACACACACACACACACACATTTACCGCCACTGCAGCCTCTCGCATGCTTCCCACGCTGGACGCCGCACTAATATCTTTGCACACCGCACTGTACACATACGGTACGCCTCACTGCACGCCCCTACTAGCCACAATGCCAACACCATAGCCGCCAGTGTACACCGTGGGGCCATACCGCGTCCACAGCAGGAAGGAGGCCATGCACCCCTATCAGATAGCCTTACTGAGCAGCCCCACACAACAGCCACCCCTTCTGGTCATCCCCCATAGTTAGTTTTGAACCACGGCTGAGATGAGAGAGGAGGATAGGATTAGGAAGGGAAGGAGGTATGGAGATACAGAGAGGGAGACAGCGGGTGGGAAAGAGCCAGGAAGAGTAGGTACGGAAGGGAGATGGAGAGGGTAAATGATAAAACGAGGGAGAAATATGATAAGAATTATTTATGATGAGCAAGATCAAGAAAAAAATGAATGATAGAAGACTTACACCGTGAGACGCATACATTCATATTAATATAAATACGCCATGGCATGTACCCTTCACTCAGCACCGTAGGACACGATGCTCCTGTATCGTGCAAGAGTCTTCCTCTCTCAGCTGCTGTGCCATGCATGGAATTGGTTATGGCACAGCTGCCCTGGCTGAGTGTCAGTTCCACTCTGGCCGTCTGGGAGAACAAAATCCTTCATTCTTTGACAGCAACACTTTGGTCAGTTAAAATATCAAATAAGACCCATGTGTGAAAATACCGGCAAACGGAAAAATATTAGAACACACAGACATGACGGATGGATAAATATAAATCAATAAAGAAAATGAAAGAGGTGCCTCATCCCACCATTCCCTATTGTGCTCTGAGTAGTAAAAGTGCACACTGAAAGAGGGATTGAGTGATGAGGTTAGGGGTGAGTGGGCGCGCTGTATGTGGGAGTAAAGAGCGGGAGTGCGCCAGGTGAAAAAAGATGCACGAAGTGTGAAACGAACACTAAGCAAAGCATGAGTTGTAAGAAAAGTGGCTGGTGAAGGATGATGTTGGAGGAACGTGTTGGTCGAGGTTTGTAGACGATGCCACGCTGAACACACCTACAGGGAGCAGAGGACAGACTATTGCCAATGCTGCTGTTCCTTCGTGTGTGGCGGAGACTGCACTGAAGGCGCCTTATCACCACGTTATGTTTATGGCAGGTGGCCTCCATGATGCCCGTCCCACCCTACTTCCCCTACCAAATCACGATAAAATATGCCGAACAATAAACAAGAAGCAGGTGAGTCTTAACTGAACCCACTGATGTAATGAGGTCTGGAGAGTGACTGAAGAGGAAATTCGACCCTCAGCCACTATACATTAGACCATGACTGTATACAAGCAAAAAACTGTATAGAGATATAAGGTAAGGGAGAAGATTTAAGACTCCTACCTCGTATATCAGTCCACAGCTATGCACACCCACTGCAAATGGTATAAAGAAGTGGTTTAAGAGGGAGAGAGTATAATAATGTTGCTAGAATGATGACGGGATGGGGTGAAGAATGAAGGTATGAGAAAAAGGGCGTTAGTAAAAAAAATATATAATGACTAAAGTACAATGAGTGAGGAGAAAGAGGGCGAGAGCGAAAGAGGGTGGATCAAAGGTCTGCGAAGGAAGTAATTAATTGCTACACACACACACACACAGACACACACACACACACACACACACACACACACACACACACACACACACACACATCATACATCGCTGTGTAATGATTAATATCAGCCGAGGCAGTGGTACTTCTGTTGATAAAGACCCGAAATTCTTGCCTCGAGAATTGAACTACTATCGTTATTACACACTTCCATTAACTTATACATATGCAATGGACTAAACTTCCTTTGAACTCCGCCAGCTACTTTAGTAAGACAACGTCATTAACCTAGGAATGGCAAGTGAAGGAAGGGAAAAGGAATGCAAAGAAGAGACGGGAGGAAATTAGAGACGTTGAGAGAGAAACAAAAGGAGGAGGAGGAGGAGGAGGAGGAGGAGGGGTGAAAAATCAAAGGAATAGAATAGAGGACGTTAGGGGAGTAGGCGGAGTGGGTAAAGTGAGACAGGAAAGAGGAGTCACAAGAGAATGTCAACCCTCGTCTTCGATACGTAACTGACAAATCACATTGTTTACGGGATTCTTTTCTTACAGGTGTGTGTGTGTGTGTGTGTGTGTGTGTGTGTGTGTGTGTGTGTGTGTGTGTGTGTGTATGGTGGTAGGAAGAGGGACACACACACACACACACACACACACAGTTCTCTCAGCTCCCTCTTCTGTATTCACGTTCCTGTACCTGAGCAAGGTCACCGTATCACATTACCATTAATCGCCACACGATATAAAGACAAGTTTCGGGTCACAGCACAGGCTCCTCCTTTAGACTGAACTTGGATGGTAGTCTTTTTTTTTATCGTACTGGAATATTTCGAAGCTTTGGTAATCTTTCATGTCATTTTCATTAATTCATCTTCTTTGTTGTATGTCATTTACTTACTTTTCTCCATGCACTTAACATGAATCACCATTGTATACTGTAGCCCATTGGTAAATACCGTTTGTCTTCTCTGCTAAACTCACAAATCAGTATTGTTATGATATTCATTTTTCCATGGGTTGCATTTGCCATTACATGCTGGTGCCATTCGATAGTGGGAAGCTGTCATCATATCAAGTCTTTTCTCCTACTCTTTTCAGAGGAAATAAGTAAATTTATTTCCAGTGAATTTCTCAGCTATCTGAATAATGGAAAGCCTCCAATTTGTTGTGTTGGTCCACGTGTAACAAGAGCTACGCGCATGATGGAAACGAAATGATGGCAACCCCTTAATAGTCTCTTAGTCGTATTTAGTGATGAAAATTACTTATTCAATTCAGCCACTAGAGGTTACAATGACCATGGATATCATAAATTGTATGATCATGAGAATATACTCTTTTGTACGCATAGTTATTATTTCCATTACTCCTTCAAACACCACTGCTTGACATAAACGTATTGGCTTACCCATTGAAGAAAACGCTTCTGGAAGGAATAAATAATATCAGCTCAGTAGGATTACTTAAAAGCGTGGAAGGCTGTACAAACTCCGAAGCTTTTAGTGTGTGTGTGTGTGTGTGTGTGTGTGTGTGTGTGTGTGTGTGTGTGTGTGTGTGTGTGTGTGTGTGTGTGTGTGTGTGTGTGTGAGCGGCGCGCTGCAAGCTCATCGAAAATAGGGTATTCTTGATTGACATTCTTTATTCAAATTGGCGTGTTCAATCTAGTTCTACAAATATTTGACTTGCTTTACCATTCAGAAAGAAATAAAAGAATGAAGTATTTAGCAAGCATTTGAATTCTACAACAGAATGTTCATGTAAAATTCAAAAGACTGAGGAGTACTTCAGATCGTCGATATACAACTATTCTTCAGGAAAGTTATGGTTTTAGTGGAGCTACTGAAAAATAACACGTGAATTAATAATTCATATAAGCTTTGAACCAGCAACTTATGAGTACATCACACTTCAAATTACGGTTTGTTGTTAAGTGATATACCAGAAATTTATATCACTAGTATTTGTCAGTCATCGATCTGTTGCTACAATTTTGCCTCTCAAACCCACACCCACAGCCACGCACCTGATGGAGCGCTGTCATCACAATTATGTGAGATCGTGCTTCGTGCCTGGCGCTGTGTGCTCGGTGTCGCAAGAATACAAAATTTGAGGCCTAACATATAGTGAATCAGTCATTGTAAGGAAATCAAATGCCTTTTACAGAAAAAGGATTGCTGAGCTCAGTGAGGTCTCCGGGAGAAAAGAAGCAAACTGAACGTTTCATGTTTCAAGATGGGGAAAAATACTGCCTCTGAATGATTTCAGCGGACAAATGTTGTTTCATGAGGAAGTTGTTACTGTTATTTAAAACGAACTTTGTGTGACAAAGAATTGCATACTTATCTTTAACTTCTGTTGAAGTTAAAGATATTTTTCTTTCTGAGAGTTGATGTTTACAATAGTAAAGCACGAAATGCTTTCTTATTAATTATGAATATTTTGTGTTGCGGTCGGCTAGAAAATAAAGAATAATGTGTATCAAATATTAAAGTAGTGAACGCGGTGCTGGAGTCTTTGCTTGGTATGAAAATTGTCAATATATTTCATAAACAAATGAACTATAATTAGGTTGGAAAGGCTTAATTATCAGATCAAATTTACTGTTAAAAACAGAAAACCGATGAGTGGAGAGAAAGGCCAGACAGCTTATAGAGGGAGCTAAAGGCTGCCGAGCCCTGCGAAGTAATGGAAGAGATAAAAGCAAACTAGTCAGGAGCAGGAAGATAAAACTGAAGCGTCTGCAAGCACTCCCTGGCAGAGGTTATGGTTTGTGGTGGTGCTGCGTCCCATGTGGATGGTGAAGGAACGTTTTGCATTGACCTTGAAATGCATGAATGAATGAATGAATGAATGAATGAATGAATGAATGAATGAACGTCTGCGTGTATGTGTTTACGTGTGTGTGTGTGTGTGTGTGTGTGTGTGTGTGTGTGTGTGTGTGTGTGTGTGTGTGTGTGTGTGTGTGTGTGTGTGTGATCAGGTTCACACTTCCTCTCTCTCCCCCCACGAATACACATTGCCATAAAGCTAATGAATTGTTGTCAAATATCCGGCCAGACTCTTCCCATATAATGTTTCCTATTCCCTTTTTTTCTTCCCCTTTTCTCTATTTTTTTGTCCTTTTCTATTCTATTTCTATTCGAATACCTTTGCAATCAGCTGAAGCAATTGTAGGCAGGCTTCGTCTCATCTTTTCTTTATATTGTTTTTATGTCATTAACTCATTTCCCGCACATTGGATTTGCGTTTTCTTATAATGTTACACTATCATCATAAAACATTCACCTACTGAAGCATATCTAAAGCTCCAAAAACTACTTAAAAAAGAATAGCATGAAAAACCAACCAAAAAAAGGATTGCAGAGGAAGTAACAACAAAGAACTACAATAAAAAAGCGTATAGATAAAATGAGCTTACTTATTGAACTCGTATGTACTTGAATGTTCATGTACTATCATTATTATTACTAGTAAGCAGACACAGCAAATCTTGTTTCTGTGGTGTGTTGTGCTGTGGTGATGGCATGATCTATACCACATCTCTCTCCACAGTACACGTTTAACAATCCACGATGCGTCAACTTCACCAGACCAGCAGTGCTATCTTGTATACATCGTCCATGCATCGCCGAGCCACACAGTTTACGGTCGCCATGACCCTTTATTTCTGAGGGTGAAATCTGTAACCTCGCTACAACGTTGCTACGCTCTCCACACTACCTTATCGCACCTTCCCGCCAGCCGCAGCCCCTAAAAAGATGCCCATCCACACAGCACTACGGTGGAGAGCCTCTTGTACGTCGTTCAGTTTTTATATTTTTTGTTAAGACTGAGGAAAAAAGTTACCCTTTATACCTTAACGGGAGGGTAGTGACCACGCGTCACGCCAAATTTGAACTCAGTGGGTCAGATGGTATGGAGAGGAAAGAGCTGGCAGGGCCTTTCCTTCCTCACACACACACACGCACACACACACACACACACACACACACACACAATACATCACATCACCTTGACTATCTGCGTAAATATATTATACGGAGTTTACATCTCTCTCTCTCTCTCTCTCTCTCTCTCTCTCTCTCTCTCTCTCTCTCTCTCTCTCTCTCTCTCTCTCTCTCTCTCTCTCTCTCTACTTAACGTTAACGCCTGTGCTTGTCCCTCTCCCCCAGGGGTCTTCACTGCCAGGGAACACAACACATCGGTCTCGGAAATTAATCTTCGTCCCTCTTCGAGACGCTGTACGAATTGCAAGTGGTTAATTATGAAGTGGCTGCCAGGTAAGTCAAAAAATATACTTGATTTGTTGAGCATCACTTTGACGTGGCACCGACTCCTGCCTTGTTAGATGTCAAAAGGTGTGTATTTTTTGTGTACTGCTTTGTATCATTTGAAACTGGGAAGATTTTGTGTGGGATGTGAAGGATACATGAAACAAAGTAAGTAAAGAAGAAAGAGAAGGAGGATGGAGGAGTGAATGTAAAGAAGAAGAGAATATTTTTCGCTTAAACTCTTATATATGACATGAAAGGGGAAAAAAGAGAGAGAAACAAGAGAGTGCGAAAGAATAACATATAAAAGACACTATATATTAGATTCCCTAAAAGTTTTGCATTAGCATGGAGAAGAAAGGAGGGAAAGAATCGAAGAAAGAAGAAGAAGAAGAAGAAGAAGAAGAAGAAGAAGAAGAAAAGAAAAGAAAAGAAAAGAAAAGAAGAAAAGAAAAGAAGAATAGAAATAAGAAATAAAAATATAAGAAGGAAAAGGAGAAGAAAAAGAGAGACGAGGAAGAAAGAAGTCCAAATTAAAGAGCTGTTCCCTCTCCGCGGTGTGACGCAAGTGGGATTAGCATCGTCTTGCTCATTACTAGTGTACGTATGTGACGCTTCTTCATGGTCAAAGCACAATGTACTTCCTGTTTTTTCATCATTCTCTAAGTCAGCTTTAATGTCATGTTAGCTATCTGTACCTTCTCCCATCTATCCCAACCATTCTCTCTCTCTCTCTCTCTCTCTCTCTCTCTCTCTCTCTCTCTCTCTCTCTCTCTCTCTCTCTCTTTCATGCTTCCACATCTTGCTATTTTTCTCTTTACCATTTTCGGCAATTTCTTCTTTCATTGTCCTCCATATCATTTACCGATACCTTTCTCTAGGTTGGTCTTTTCTACCTCTCTGAACGTTACGCTTGCCTGTGACTTTTAGCGATAGCGCTCTAAACCGCTGGACGCCACCCTTCTCTACCGCTCTCTACGTTGCACTTCCTGCCTCTGCTCTGCGCCACTTTTCACCATCACCCTTTGCACCCTCCCTTCCTTTCCCACTCACCTGCGGCAGCCCCAATGCTCACTCACAACTACCTGAATATTCTGCTTCGCACCACCTGTTTTTAACCCTTCCTCGCGTGTTTACCATTCTATCATTTTAAGTGTTTTTTCACATGCGCCACTTCGTCCATTTCATTGACTTCAAGCTCCCCTTACGTACCAGTCACGCTATTTCTCTTACGGTAATTTTATATATATA
>CM035203.1:13044747-13056520 GCA_020233015.1 Callinectes sapidus | reverse complement strand
GAGAGAGAGAGAGAGGGCGGGACAGAAAGAGGCAGGGAGAGTTGGTGGGGGTGAGGAAGGGGAGGTAGAGCGAAATGTTGCATCAAATAAACTGGAAAACAAATGGACGCCGAGAGTTATGGTATTAAACTGGGACTGTAATAACCCCCAGGAAATATGATGGGGGGTATATCTCGCCTTCGATTCTGAACCCTCCGTAAAACCTTGAAAATACAATGCTGCGAGTGGCGCCGAATCCTACACAGATATATAGAAAAAAAAAAAGGCTAAAAAAAAAAAGTCTGCATAAAATCGTGCATCTGCATGTGCTCATATCCAGGAAAAATATAAAAACGTGTAGATTTACAAATGAGAGAGAGAGAGAGAGAGAGAGAGAGAGAGAGAGAGAGAGAGAGAGAGAGAGAGAGAGAGAGAGAGAGAGAGAGAGAGAGAGAGAGAGAGAGAGAGAGAGAATTCCATTAGTATAATTATCTTTTACATCAATAAGGATCGAGAGGAGAGGAGTATAGCAGTACTGACTCGGACCTCACAGGAATATTTGAAGTGGAAATCCGTGCCGGAAAAAAAGTGTGTACTGAACGAAAGAAGAAAAAAAAGTGTGTATGCTAGAATAGGACTTGAAGTTTAAACGAGATTCACTGAAACCACTCCAAGGTGTAACTTTGCATATTTCTGTCTCCGTCTGTCTAGATTGCTGGTTCAGCGTGTATGAGTATACGTGTTTTCATGAATGCGTTCTTGATCCTAATGTATGTATGTATGCATGTATGTATGTAATAATTATGTATGTGTGTGTGTATGTATGTTTATAAGTTTGTATGTCTGTATGTGTATAATAAAGGGAATGCTTTGTTTATGAAAGTTTGAATATGCACGTCTTTCTGTTATCTGTATGTCTGACTTTCTTTCTGTCAGTCTGTCAGTGTGCCTGTCTATCTGTTCTTGTCTCTCTGTTTATCTATTTATCTTTATGTCTGCCTATTTGTGTTTCTGCCTCTAATTAAGTAATGTGTGTTGTTCTGCCGTAACTTCTTTACCGTCTGAATCACTAACAGGTACATATCCCTCAAAATAGCAAGACTTTTGAACAGTTATATCCTTTCCTCGCTCCGACTGCAGCATAATTATTCTGGCCTGCTCTTTTTGGTCACTCACTGGAATAGCCGTGCAAGTCAGTCATCTATAGCGTCAGTCTTTCGGGGAAGTCTCTTGGATGTAAGAAAGTCCCTTCATTAATATTACATGATAATGCAGATTCTACTGGTAACATGAATATTCCTTTCATTGAGCCGCCTTGTAGCGGCATGCTTGTCCTTTTGGGGATGTTAGTGGGTTGATACTATGAAGACACTTCTTTTGCTACGTTATAGTCATATGAATATTCACACTCTTCTACACATTGTTTTATTCAGTAGACTAGTTAAAAAAAACAAAAACAAATGTAGATAGTGCCAACAGGATACATTTACCCACCATTTCAGTGAACTCCTTTCATTAAAAAAAGAAAAAAAATATTCTTGTCCAACTCGGCTCCAAATACTTGTGTTTTGCCCTTTTCCAGCAGACTGCGAGCATGAATTAGATTTGTAGTGAACAGATTGTCGGGGTTGTGGGTAAAGAAAATAGTTATTTTCATTGTCACACGCGTCAGTTTTTGTTCGTTAATTGGAATCAATGTCAGAGCAGTCCACAAAAGTGCCAAAAAATATTGAAACAGACTTTCCATGCAGAGGTGTAACACCAGGAAGAGCTGAACTTTACCCTGGCAATACTCTACTACAGTATTGCACACACGGCAGGTACATGAGTCGCTCTTTCAGGAGTGACCAGGTCTTGTCGCTCCCAAAGTGAGTTATAGTACTGCGTACAAAGGAAACTTTTATTTTCCAGAATAACAAACACTTCATACCTTTCCTTCCAGAGAAATGAATAATCACACCATGTTTTAGAAATGAACAACTGTAATTAAGTTATCTGAATATTTTCTGCGAGTGTGTGTGTGTGTGTGTGTGTGTGTGTGTGTGTGTGTGTGTGTGTGTGTGTGTACACTGTGCGTGTGTGTATCGTAATGCAGAAAGAAAAATAAACAACACATATATAAAGAAAGGTAAAAAAGAATGAATGCTAGTTTTGGTATAAATGATATATGAAGACCAACTTGAAAGGCTAAAGTTTGAGTGACAGTAGACGGAACATCCTCCGCGGGAAGGTCTGCTCGGATGAGCTGATACTTAGTGAAGAACAAGTTAAGCTCCACAAAGTTGCTGCGATCTACTCTCCGCCGAACTCCCTTTATCGATCTGGAGTTCAGTTCTGTTCTCGGCTCCTCACATTTGCTATACTTGTCTCACGTTGTGACAGACTCCCACTTAATTTTTCCGTGACGTGACTGATGCTTCAGCGAGGCCTTTAGTCATACTATCACATTTTTCTATTCTCCGAGTATATATTGAAATAATGTACTTTTTATTACAAAATAATATAAATGATCAGATCATGACGTGATGAATAATGCTGATATATAGATATATGCGTATATGATATGAAGGTATTTTCTTCAGGTGATTACTGCTTGGGAAATAGGTGAGAGGGGTGTATGGTAGTTCGAGGGTGAGGAAAGAAGTGTTGAGAGGTTTAAAGCATCAATCAGAGTAGCTGTATCATTATTAAGATAAAGTTGGAGGCATATTCTACATGGCTTTGCGTGGCATTAGTGCTTGTCTCTGTCTCACTGAGTTTTGAGTGTTTTGAACTATTAGGTGAGTGGAGCGTCGACTATTTAACAAACAGGTGCAATTGATTTATAGCCAGGCACGCTAAGTACTGTATCCTGGAGACGCAATCCTTAGAATAGGCGACAAACGCTGCCTCTTTATTCGTGTTTGCTTGATTATAATCCACTATTCGTTCATCATTACGTTTGTCTAGCTTCCTTTGTTTTCATCACCTTTAATTTTTAGGCGTCGACTGTCCAGGTGGAAACTTTGC
Source organism: Callinectes sapidus (assembly GCA_020233015.1). NCBI lineage: Eukaryota > Metazoa > Arthropoda > Malacostraca > Decapoda > Portunidae > Callinectes > Callinectes sapidus. The sequence continues at coordinate 13,053,532 of CM035203.1, read as the reverse complement.
TCACTCGCAACACCCACACAGTCGCAGCCTCTGGTGGGAGCATGAGCTTTGCTTCATGTGTCAGCCTTTTCATCGACACGGAGAATCGGATTTTCAGCAATTCACAGGCAGCGTAGCGAGGATTAGTCTGAGTCACGCTATTGTTTCGGTAGAGCGAAATATAGATGTGCCCCCGTTCATCTCTATGGAACTGCTGGATCTCGGTCACGTACATACAATTGGGCTACAAAAAGGGCATACAAATATTCACGCAAACACTCCAAAAATAAAACAAGTAGAAAAATGAATCAACTGAAAATTTTGTGAAAAAAATTTCCATATTTTTTTACGGGATGAAGGGGAGGGGGGATGGAAGAGAGGGAGAAGAAATAAAGCCTTGACAGCGACTGGGCGTAGAGAGAATCAACAAACAGAAATTGAAAAAGGAAAAAAAAAAAAAAAAACTTTACAAGCACACCAGTATTCTCAACATTGCACTGGACAGTTTTGGGAAAAGAAAACATGCACACACGAATCACCATCGGGATCATACAATGTTTTCTAAAATAACCAAGAGTATAAAGAACAAGGAAGTGACAAAGCCACCCACATAAATATTCACGTAACCACAGATGAGCTTTGGCGACACACCAGTGAGCGTGTAAAATTAACTCTGGAGAAGCTTTTGGACACACACACACACACACACACACACACACACACACACACACACACACACACACACACACACACACACACACACACCATCTCTCGTGGCTGTTGCACCCCGAGTCCATTTATATTAATAACAAGCCAAGCTAAGCGACGGTACGATGGAATTTATCTACAAGAAGATTATAGTAATTCGAGCACCATCATGGAACATCGACCTGTAGTTAGCGGGGAAGGACCGAGCCGTACGTCACCCTTATTGCATTAGACTGGTCCTGGCAAGCGATTGGCCGCGTGGGGGCGAACATGGAGGGTGGGTAGTAGATTGAATCTTATGAGGCTAGAAATGACATCCCTGCCGTGATCGAAGGGGAGTTAAGTGATATCATAAAGGAGTAGCCAATCATTACCAAGCTCTGATTCATTGGCATCACGTGGCTTCATGACTCGGCTGCAACGCTTTCAGTACTGCAGGTCTCTCTGGATGAAGCTTTTGCCTCGACATCTGTGTGGTAAATCATATAATCAATGGGTTATTTTATACTACCAGTGACTTTGTGATATTTGTGGACTCATGGAAAAGATATTGAGGTAGAAAAGTGACAAAATCGAGAAGTTGTGCTGTATACCGCCAATATTTTCCTAAGAGTCATGAAAGAAGGAAAAAAAGGGATGTTTAGATGGATAAAGTGGCAGAATGGAGGTATCATTGCAGCACCACAGCCGCCACTGCACTCCATCACCATAACACTGACTGCCTCTCGTTTTATTGAATAACCACCGTTCGCTTAATTAAGAGCTACAGCCTGTCACTTGGCAATACCGCTTCCATGCAGGGGTCGACAGCCGCCCAAATTTTGTTAGGGGTCGGCAGGTGGAGGGTGGGAGGAGGCTTACTCTGCTGACGGGCGGGGGGGAGGGGTGGAGATGACGCGAGTGACGCACAGGCCCGTCACGGATGGTACAGCACGAAATAGTTCACTAATAAAACCAAAATAGTCGCAAGTTTGTGCATACTAGAGAGAGAGAGAGAGAGAGAGAGAGAGAGAGAGAGAGAGAGAGAGTTTTTCCTCTTTATGGTGGCTACTACTACTCGTGTTCCATTCATTTTCATTTGCTTACCGTCAAGTGGAAAGACATATTCACAAAAAAATAGATAAATAATGGTCAAGTTGAATAAAGACGGTTTATATTGTGGGGTATTTGTATGTTGATTGTATTCAGCCGATCAATAAACTCGCTGAAAAATTGCCACGTTATTCAAGACTACGAGGCATCACATGAATAATACGTGCAAATCTTGTATGACTTAAGTATGATGGAGGCTTTGCTGTGACTGCTCTCCGTATAGAAAAAGTTGCATTTTTGAAAATTTAATGCTTTACTGTAATATTGATACACCTGTCTATACGTCTATCTCTAACTAACTTTATCTATTTCCTTATGTATGTATGTATGTATGTATGTATGTATGTATGTATGTATGTATGTATGTATGTATGCATGCATGTACGAGTATTTATGTATGTCCATCTATCTATCTAAGAATTATATATCTATCTATCTTTATCTATCTATCTATCTATTTATCTAGATGTTCATTATGCTCTTTTACTGTTCAAAGCGAAATAATACTCAGAAAAGTACACATCACCTTCACATTTCCAATAGATATAACTGAACTGCGGAAATGTATTACTCGTGATAAGATGGCAAGGGGGTGGGCTTACAAGACCGGCGCAGAGGCAACGTTCATGAAAGGTTGAATGCAGATGAAAAATATAGCTCGTGGTTTATAAAATAAGTACGGGAGAATACACTGGTGAAGAAAATAACGTTCTGGAAACAACTGGCTTACTTCCTTTCCCAAATCAGCTTCACCAGACTTAACTTGTGTATAAAGAAATTGGGAGGTTTTGAAAAGTTTGAGAGCGTAAACAACAGAGTGGTTAATATAAAAGGAAGAGAGTTGTGTAAGTATTTTTATGAAGGAAGAAGCAAAAATTGTGTCAAAAATGGATTTCAGTACAAGAAAAAGTAACGTATGAAGCAAAAAAAAAAAAAAAGAAAAGTGTTGTTCATATCATGGAAACTCGAGGGCACAATATATGTTGATTCAAAGAAGGACGAAATGCAAAGAAAATTATAAAACATCTGAATTGGTTTTGGAAATGAAAGGGTCCGATTTGATTTCTGAGCATCCAAGATTGTTTGACACATGAGTAAACTTTCGTAGGGTAAAAATAATAGCTACAAGTGAATCAATTTGTGTGCGAAGTGCATACCTCAATAATGGTTCATTCATTGCGTTGTGTGTGCGCGTTTGTTTGTGTGTGTGGAGGGGAGGGGGGGCGTGTAAGAATGATACAATGCGTAGGACAAAATTGCATAACACCATGCTGTGGTTAAAGAGTGCACGAAATAATAATACAAAAATCCTCACATTCTTACTATAAGTTATCTCTATAGGCAGGTATGAAGCAAGGATTTTTCTATTTTTTTTTTCCATGTGTGTTCCCCTCCACAGCCTTTACTATCAGCTCCCCGCCCTCTATCCCGCAATCGCCATTTCCCCTTGACGGTCCCCTCTCACAAAAAAGAGCCGGAAGGGCCTCCAACACTGGCTTCACTCTATTTCACCTAACTCTTCACTTTCCATAATTGTTGACCTAAATTTACGTGTCGTTTCCTTTCCTATCAACATTTAGACGCCTTTCTCACTTCACTCCGTCCAATCTCCGTTGTTTCCTCCTTCTCGTTTTCATTTCCCAGCTCTTCATTATCACCCATCGTCCAGACCTTCCTTCGCTCTTTTATCGGGAAGGAAACCTGCACCTCTACGGTGAGAAAATTAAAACTCTCAGTAATAGCAGACAATACTCGATACAAAATTTAGAAAGGTATCTACATGATGTTCTAGAGAAAAATTTCTGTTGAGAAGGAAAGAAAAAGAAAAGATGAAAGAAGAAGAAGAAGTAAGAAGATGAAGATGAAGCAAGAAGACATGATTTTACTTCGAATATTAGAGTAACGTTTAAAAGAAGAAAAACAAAAATTATGAAACTAGCAACGAGTTTGTTAAATAGCAGGAAGTAAGAGCAGCAGCAGCAGTGTATCGCAGGGATATTGGTTTTGCTGGAAATTCTCAGGGTCTCTTATTAAACACGGATTAGCGAGGCAATATCTGTATAGCTCCCGCCGTGATGCTCATCTTTGTGGTTGGCTTTCAACCCAAGAGGTCGTTCGTCTCTTTGATCAGGGAAAATGAGTCGTTCTCCGCCACTGGTTCTGTCCCTCAAAGGATTTCGTGCATCGTATTAATATATGAGTGAAATCAACGTGCAAATGAAGAGCCCTACATATATGTGTGGCAACATATTTTGTGGGAGAGGAGGCGAACAACGGCGGTAAATCTATTTATTGCATATTTGTAACTGATGTATTGTTTAAACTTTTTTGTATTCCTAAGACAAAAGAAAGAGTGGATGATGTACAAGAGGGAGGGAAAGGAAGTATGGAGAGACGTGAATGAATTTGTTTGATATGTATGGAGTTGTGTGCATAATTGTTCATAATATTCGTAACTTTTCAATTCTGATTTTTCTGCATGTAACATATGAATATTCTTGAGCCACAAAAATTCTGTCATGCTCAAATACAATAGAATATTTTGTGCATATGTGAATTATTCATAAAACTACCCTAGGTTAGTTTCTTCAGCGACACTTGCAGTTTTACAGATTATCTGACAGTTTCAATCGGATTAGCTCAAAATCCAACTGTACTATTTTTTTTTCAAAGGATTCTGAAGTGAGGTGCGTTCAAAGTTGCAACATTTTTCCTTTAAGACTGATACTAGTACTGCTGCATCCTCCTGTCACTGAGTCATCTGTGGAACTCTCCAATCCTAAAATGGCATCACACTTATGAAGTTAATAATAATAACATAAGTCACATACTCCTCGTCTGTTCAGGTTTCCCCTTCACAGGCTTCTTTGGCTGTTGATGTATCATTTGCTAAGAGTCTGTTTACAATCATTCAATAGTTTGAGAGGTACCATCACGTGAGCAGCTCTCTGGTATGTGACTTGAGTTGCGATTTCTCATGCATCTGATTGTGCTGAGGTAACATTTCCGGCTACGCTGATAGACTGCTCAACTTTTCCTCCTTCTCTGACATGTAAATGTTAAAAAAAGGAGCGTGTTAGCAATCTGTGTCTCAGTGAATCAATATCATGTTTCTTGCCAAAGCCAAGGACACCAATATACTTTATCAATAAACGCAACAACTGGAATTATTTCATGAGAAGCTATACGATATATTTGTGAAATAATTTTGCAAATATATTTTGTAAATAACAAGGAATTAATAAATAATATAGTTGAAATAAAGCTTGATTATACCATTGGAGTGTTTATATTGCGATATATTATGCATTACTTCATGAGCAACATTATTATAAACAAAGGCACCTTATGTGTTGGTCATACACGCTATCTTCCACTAGTCATCGGCCTCTGTTCTCCCTGCGCCTTGCCTATATGCCACCCTGCCAGCACACACCGCCTCTGTTACAGCCTCCTCGTTTGGGTGAGAGCGGCTGTGAAAGGCTGAGGAACAACTCACCAAAGTTTTCAAGGAGACACCATCTTCACTATCTCCCTCATCAGTGATTCATGGGAGAAGTTGTTTTTGTTTGTTTTATCTTTACGGTTTCTTCCTGTCTTGTTTTTACATCTCTTATCTATCTTCCTTCCTTTGTTTTAATTGCGTCTTTCTTCCGTTTTTGTAGCACGTGTTGCTTCATTGTCTGGCAGCCGTGTGTTTGGAACGTGTTATACACCCCCACTCTTGTTGTGTGCCAGGATTTTTTTTCTCCTCTCCTCCTTTTCCTCCTCGGCCACCGCCTCTACCTTTCGCCCTCCCCAGATGTCGCTATTGATGATGATGATGATGTTGTTGTTGTTGTTGTTGTTGTTGTACACATGCTCTTCCCCTCCTTTTCTTCCTCCACTTCAACTTCTCACCCACCACCACTTCTATCTTGACCTCTCCATCACTACTCCTCACGCCGCTTTCCGTACAGAGAAGACATTGCCCGTCCTCTCTCCACTCATCGGCCATCGCTCACCGTCCTACAGGAGGAGTCTTCACCTTCCCCTGCTATCACCGAGGCCTATCTGAGAGTCTGCTTGTTCGTTCGGTTTTCTCGTGGCACGCTTTAGCCCCTCTTCCACACCCTCTCTACACTACTGGCCGGCTGATAAGGACTGGTTTATGGCCGGACTCTGCTAAGGGGAGGGTGGAAGGGAAGGAAGGAGAGAAGGAGCTGCCCGGAGATGTTGAGGGGGAGGTGGTCTTCTGAAGATGCTGGATTCTGAGGGTGATTGCTATGTAAGATTGATTGCTGTCTTTGTTGTTTGTGGGTCTCTCTCTCTCTGTCTCTCTCTCTCTCTCTCTCTCTCTCTCTCTCTCTCTCTCTCTCTCTCTCTCTCTCTCTCTCTCTCTCTCTCTCTCTCTCTCTCTCTCTCCCGCTCGCTCGCGAAAATCATCAACAGCGTCCCTTTCCAAAATAAAAAAAAGTAATAATAATAGGAAATTGGAAAAAAGGTGCACAATTTCATCCTACACTTTATCACCATCATTACAATTATTACGAAAAATGCACATAATTAAACCTGCAAATTAAACACAATGCATTATTTCTACTTCTACTTTTGCATTCATCAATACCATCATTAGTGCAGTTAGTCATGATAAGTTAATGCACAAAGAGATTGGAATATGAGTGAAGAGTGCAGTTACTCTCATTATTATTTAGTCTGTGTGTCTCTCTCTCGCTACAGGTAAAGGGAAAAGGACAGGCAGAGAGGCATTGTTCTGCTTTCTTTTTCGCTTTATGGAAATGTACGAGAGTTTTACCGGAATAGATAAACATGCACCGATAATTAAAGGATGCGAAACGAAATAGCTCGGTCAGTGTTCCAGGAAAGAGAGAGAGAGAGAGAGAGAGAGAGAGAGAGAGAGAGAGAGAGAGAGAGAGAGAGAGAGAGAGAGAGAGAGAGACTGACAGACAGACAGACAGAGGGACGGATAACAGAAAGAAAGACAGGCAGAGAATATACAATATTTTTTGTAAGAATCTTAACCACACGCTAACACAGTAAAATTCTTTTATACTGGTATTCTTAAACGTTTTCTGCTTTGAAGATTACATCCAAAGGACACAGAAATTTTAAATACAGTACTCATTAATGTTTCCGCGTTCATTATGAAAAGTCCTTGTTAAGTTACCACTTTGATCGTGAAAAGTACCCATGAGAACCTTAATTAAAAACATCTACATTATAAAGGTATTCATCGTAAATGTAGATAACTTCACCTGGTTCATGAAAAACTGCCCTGAAAACTTAGCTTATTTCCAAAGTTAATCAATCCTTTTACAACTAAACAAATATTTTCCTATATCTACCTAAGAATCAAGACAAATACTTATGTACTGATATGTTTCAAATTATCATGTGCCCTGGAAAAGACAAATTTCGCACTTTCACCTTTTTTGTTTTTTTAATTATCGAAACATTTTTGTCAGTAAAGATAGAAGACAAATTTAGGGAGAATATTAGTGTAATTCGATAACTTACGATAGGGATTTTGTGAGAAAGTCTCCACTGTAAACCTTCCTTTCATCTACGTTACTAAAGCCATCCTCCCTTCCTCACCTCGACCAATTGCGGGGATGCAAGGGAAACCGGTCTTTGCAGGGGTCACGCGAGGGGAAGGGGAGGGAAGGAGACAAGGCTGCTCAGTAAATCCCCCGCTACCTTTGGCTTCCTGGCTTTGTTTGCCCCCGAACTCTGAGCTGACGGCGAGAAAGAGTCTGACCAAAGCTCCTTACGGGTGGGGGAAAAATACACACACACACACACACACACACACACACACACACACACACACACACACACACACACACACACACACACGCATATACTGTACGGTACCCATCCCATTTTATACACACGCAGTCCACAAGCCCGTCCCTCCATCCATCCCATATACAAAACCTACAGATCCCCTCCTACATAACGAACATCTGCATGCCTCTCCACCCCACATCATCATGACACGTACACACGCCACTTCAACTCTTCCCCCTCACCGCACATACAGACTTTACAACCCTCCACTCTCTCCAAACACATAATCTACACGCCCCTACACTTACACACACACACACCACACACACACACACACACACACACACACAAACACATCGACTACATGGCTCCAGGCTTTCCCCCTCCCGTCTGTCACTTTCCACACGCTAACAAAGGAATGCGCAACGGGATTTTCTTTGAATCCTCTTAATGGTCAATAGCTACCAATGTTTGCACAGCTTAATTAGGCACGAAACATCCACGCTATGAGTCCCCCATTACTCCAATAAGCTCGCAGCACGGTCGTTACACTCGCTAACCTCCTTTACCCAAACATGATTCTAAACACGACCCCAATTAGGCATCAATACATCGCTCATGTTCCGCAGGCTTGCTCTCATACATGCTTTGCTCTCATGACGATACACAGTGGTGGTCACATTGTAAAGGATACACGCTAAAGAACAGAAAATAAAACAACACCGTAAGAAAATATTCAAGAAAAAATGCAGAAACACAAAAAAATACTTTGAATTCTTACTTCTCCATAGAGATACAGCACTCCCATTACAACGTTCATTAGCATTACGAGTATCTCCATACGCTACACAGACTATCACCAAACAGGTTCTCGAGTCATTTCTCCTCCTAGAAGTGACGCGGTATCGAAGCCAAACTATCACTGGAGAACCCTGATCACTTCCAATACAGTTTGTTAAAAAGGTGATGAGATGAGACGTCGATAGGTTTTAAAATGAGGACAGACAAAAGACTTTAATCGGAGCTGCGTCTTGGGAAGTGTTTCATTTAGTTAATGACCCGAAGTTAAGGAGGAATGTAAACAGAACTGACGACGGTATAGATTCAGAGATGTGTGTGTGTGTGTGTGTGTGTGTGTGTGTGTGTGTGTGTGTGTGTGTGTGTGTGTGTTCTCCCACTTTCATACTGACATACGTATATGTATAAAAGCATATGC
>CM035203.1:12994814-12997076 GCA_020233015.1 Callinectes sapidus | reverse complement strand
GAGAGAGAGAGAGAGAGAGAGAGAGAGAGAGAGAGAGAGAGAGAGAGAGAGAGAGAGAGAGAGAGAGAGAGAATGTACTGATAGACCATGAAGATAGACATGAAGGCAGGCAGGTAGACATATAGACAGACAGACAGACGGACAGAGAGGCAGACAGACAAACAGAGAGGCAGACAGACAGACAGACAGACAGACAGAGAGGCAGACAGACAGACAGACAGACAGACAGACAGACAGAAATGTAAATAGATATAGAGATAGATAAATAGGTATGTCGGTGGGTATGTAGGAAGATTAGGTTGGCAGGTCTGGTGTTCCTGGAGAGGTTGCCTGGTGGTGTCTCCAAAGTCTCACGTCACCTGTGGCCGCCACGCGACACTTGCCTCCCTCCATCTCACGCAATACCTCGCGCTGACCCCTTCAGCACTGGAATGCATTTTTATATTCATTCTGCTTCTTATTTCTCGATTTTATACACCTTCAGAAAGTCGTGTGGGGATTAAAAATTGTATAGACTCTAGCCATTAATCTTCTTACCTCCATAGACCCTTCCTAAAGTTAATAAAATTGTCTAATCACACCTAAAACTCAGGGTAAGAATGTGTCCCAGTTCTGCATTGGCTAAAGCGTACGGGATGTTTTGTACTCCGTGCAAAAAAATACAGTTAATTATGTAAAAGGCGTTTTGGCGCTTATAAATGAAAGCATTGCATTTTGGTGCTAACAGACATTCGAATATCTTCACTAACATAAGAGAACTGCTTTAACATCAGTTTATTTGGAAGCATCGCGCCTACGAGTGAGCAAGAATAAGCGTGTTATTTATCAGACGGTTTGATAAAACCTAATGTCCGAGTGGCAAAATATGCATGACCCAATTTTCTCTCCGGGAAAGGAGTGAGTATCAAGTTAGGGAGCAGAAACATGAGGCAGCTTCCTGGCCATCACTAGGGAGCTGAGAGAAGCAAAAATTATAGAGAGATAGAGATGATGAGGTACGGAGGCAGGGAAGGAGGGACGGAGGCGGAGGGAGAGGGAAAGTGGCGGCGGCCGTCTGCTCCGGCTCTCCGCTCTCCCTTACCTCCCGACTCCCTGCGCCAGTCAGTCGAGTGCTAGACCCCGCGGCGAGAGGTCTGTGCTGCTCCTCCCCAGTGCGTCTGTCAGTGACCCACCTTTCCCGTGGTTAAGATGATGACCAAAGCTTAACCCATTGCAAACCCCGAGGAAAAATTATTAGTAATTCAGTGATCTGTGAGTGAATACCGCTGCTATTTTTAAACCAGTGTTAAGAATTCTGCCACAGTTTGAAATAAGTTGATTCATTATTTTTTTCGGTTTTCTATAAAATATTTTTGAATACTGTTGATGATGGAAATTGGCCGTGCAAATCTGCCATGATGGATACCAGGACTTTGCTCTATGCCGCGTGTGAGGAGTAAGGTAAGAGAATGTGCTGTGCTGTCCGAGTGTGTATATGTGGGGGGAATGAGAGAGGGAGAGGGAGGAGGAACACCGCCTTCACAACACCAAGTGCGTAAAGCAGGATGGCGGTGCATGTAGCCTGGTAACGCGCGGCAGGACTGTAATACTACGCAGACTGTGTGAGTATGACTGGTGATGAAAGAACTTTTAAGGTCTACTAACAAAAATAGGAGAGGTAAAACATGTCTTGAAGTAAATACAAATAAACACAATTTGTATACCTTTTACGCAAATCTGCACCCGCACCACTGAGCGAGAAGAATAATGGAAAATGCCCAAGTTTAAGCCTTTTTAGTCTCAAACACACGACTCATATTCGAGTTTCATGGTCTCATATTTGCACCATTACCTGCTGAGCTGAATCTGAGCGTGCATTACCAAGTCCTAACAATGAAGTCACTCATAAGTTACTGAAAAGCACCATAAAAGCTTATCGCCGACGGTGCGTATGATGTCCATAGTCTTTGCCGAATATTACTGTATTACAGTTGATCATGATTTAACTGCAGTGCTTCAAGGATATCAATCATTATGTTGAATTTAATTGACAGATAATGAACATCCCTTGCAGCCCGTCAAGCTCGCGGCAAATTATTCAAGGAAAGCTTTATTATTATTATGAATTAGGATTGGAGTATTTCCTCGGAGCCAACGTGACCGCCGTGTTGCCAGACAAAAGGGAGAGAGATCTGGACTGCCATCTAATCACCTATCAGGAAATAACTGAGCACTAAATCCTGTGCAAGATTGCGTTTCATCATTCGTGTGAAAAGTGCAAGG
>CM035203.1:12969814-12992314 GCA_020233015.1 Callinectes sapidus | reverse complement strand
TGCGAGAAATGTATCAGTGTTTCTATTTCGGCGGTGAAGCGAAAACTCCTCATAATGCGTTCACCGTTAATACGCCACTTTAACTACGAGGAGTGTGAGGAGGAGGAAAGGGATGGCAGTCACGCCCCTGCTTGGCTCCCTCCCCCCTTTGTGGCACTACTTGCCCCTGAGTGTGGAAGGAAAGGCAACAGGAGGAGAAAGGAGGTGGGCGAGTCAATGGGTGTGGTGTGGGAGGGCAGGGGGGTTTCCAGGGGTAATCGATACTGGAATGGTAAAGGGGAGGAGGAATAATGAGCTGTCACCAGGATCTAGGAGGGACCTGAGGGGCAAGGGAATGTACTAGAAAGTGTAGCTAATGTAATGTGCAGTAAGGTAGGGAATTTCCAACATAAGTGGTGGCAGTGGTGGAGGTGATATGAAAAGCCGGCAGGATATGATGACCACAACTCTGAGACCACGAATACTAGTTAGCAGGCACATCAAGACTAGTGAGCCTTTTAGGGGCATCAGGTGAAGGCCGTTTGGTGAGTGAGTGGCCTTATTTGGTGCGCCGCTGTTCGCCTCAAGTATTGCTCACAGGTAACAATGGCCATGTATTTTCTTGCAATTTCTTAAAGGTTGCACACCTGGAAACACTAGGTCGTAATTCTTTGAGCTCGAGTGACTACAATAACAAAGCACTCTCATTTATAATGGTTACAAACATCATGCATTCCGGTAAAGGTCATTAGCTTAATATACCCATCCCAACACACACACTGGAGAGATACAAATCATATGTTGCCAGCAAAACACTGAGGACACGGACCGTCTGCTGACAAACTCCGTGTATTAGCAGCCGTACTCGTAATTTCACCTTGCACTATTTCCAAAAGGCTGTTGGACTGAAACAATTGTGCCCTGAGGGGGATAGCGATGTGAGCTGCTCCACATTAATCTGAAATACACTAAACAACAGTGAGCAAAGGGGTAAAGGTGTGACTTAATCCGACTTTGGGGGGAACTTGGTCATACTTTCCTAGTAACCCCTTCAGCTCGCCTAATGGTAATGATGCAATAGAGACTGGCTGTGAGGTTACTGCTGCATCTTTTTTTTTTTTAAATAGTAGTAATAGTAGTAGTATAGTTCTGTTTCGTCTCTCTTGGTCTCTGCAAATAAATTAGTTGACTCGTGGAAATGAGAATCGGACCCCTGTGAACACGCGGCCAAAATTTGTCTTTAGCAAGTGATAAAAAACGTACAGTGTATTTTTCCGTTGGGTGCGAGCATTATTTTAGACAGACTGACACACACACACACACACACACACACACACACACACACACACACACACACACACACACACACACACACACACACACACACTTACATAAACGAGCAAGAGCACATGAACTTAATAATAATACGCACAAAAAGGAAGATTCATTAAGCTATCAATCATGTGTTATTCAGTCGACTAGAATCCCTCTTAAAGGATTAGAGATAATTATTTTTCATTCTCTCTCTCTCTCTCTCTCTCTCTCTCTCTGTCTCGGTAGATGGCTGGGAGGGGTGGAGAAATTCGCCTCACCGATCTCCCTCCCCATCTCGCTCCCTCCCTCGTCCACTTTTCCAGCCCATCCACCACAGAAGTTCATTTGTCGTTCCCCTTATGCAACCCCAGCACGGGGAGAGTGGCGCCTCGCAGGGCAGCCTATTCAAGCAAGCGAGAACATTTCTTCCGCTGCTCAGTATTCAGTGCAGGCCGGCAAGACTCGCCTCGATGTATACTACTAAGCGTCAATTTTCGGCCGCATACTAGAGGGCCTTCCGATAATGGCACGGACACGCCCACTCAACGCTGGGATGATATGAATTCCTGAGCATCATGTCCGTAAACAGCAATTTCCTGTAAATCTTTGAAGCAAGTACCTGAAGAGTGGTGATCAGCCTCGTCCGTCCACGCTGGATGATGGCTTTTACCAATAAGTAATCTCCTGACAGTTGTCTACGCACGCTATCAAATTATCATGTTGGACGCGGGAAGGAAGGGATGGCTAGGGATGTGAACCGCTGGGTGGAGGAGGATCAGGGGAGGAAGATGGGTGGTACTTTATACTATGTGTGGAACTGCAATGTGTGTTCGTGCGTGTGTGCGTGGTTGCAGCTCCCCTCTACAATGATAATGGGGGTGCTTTCTTATGCTCCCTGACCACTGACTATCATGATGGCTTGTCACTCTTCCAAACATAGTGATGGGCCGCAGCGACAACCATCACCTTAATGAGAATATAAGAGAGAGAAAACACAAAGTATGACGTCCTTTATATTCAACAAGGAGAGAAATACAGGGATGAAGACGACACAAATACTCAAGGCATCTACTAAACCTCGCAAGGAAATCTCTGTTTGTCTGCAGCCTAACTTGTAGCACTGGAGAACAGGCGTTGGAGGTGGTGGGTTCTCGGAGGTGTGTGTGGCCACCGCGGGAGAGTCAATTCATTAAGTGCTCCGAGGATCACATTTAATGGATCCACTGTGGTGCCCATTACGCGGGCAACACCCTCCTGCCGCAGCGTCGGGATGCACCGGTCTTGCCCGCCACCCTCTCCCAGCGTCCATTATAAACACGTCGCTCAGCAAACACACACCGACTCACGTAACGCGCCAGGCCATTAGCGCGGCAGAAGTCGGAGTCGCAAAGTTGAATTCGGGATTAGGCGCCACAGATTCAATGGACACAGAAAGACACACTTATCCCCCGGTCGATGTATGACGAGCATGTCCAATGTATTGTCTGATGCATGATAAGGGTCGTGTCGTATGTGTGAGGCTTGATAATGTCACTTGTATCTCGTGCGATGCTTGTGAGATGGACATCTCGTCTTCCTCCTGAAGGATCGTTAGCTTGGTCGTGTATCTGATTGGTGGTGATGGCGCTCGATCTTCAACAAGGTATCTCCAATTTGGTGGCTGATACAATCACTGTTTGTGTGATGGATGATATAGGTGGTCCACGACTCACTTAGTGGGCCTTGGAGAAATAATCTTTTGCTTCATAGACGGTAAAGACGTTTTTACTTATCTGATGGATTTAATGTTGATTTATCCCTCCCTTGATAGATGAAAACTCCAGTTCTTGCTTGATGGATGACAGACTGTTTATTATTCGATAGATGGTAAAGACGCTCTATATATCACTTTTGTTTTATTAGCGTCGTGAGTTACCGCAGCAGGAACCACTTGCAGCTCCGCCTCATGAAAGGGAAAAGCTGGGGCGTCCACCATCTCCCGCAGCCTCGCCTTAATCACCAATTTAGCACAGTGGCTGTGCCAGGGGCATTCCACTTAATGCCGATTGCTCCCGCATGCTGTGTACCAACTTGGAGACTCAAGGGTGAAGGAAAATTCTCTCTCTCTCTCTCTCTCTCTCTCTCTCTCTCTCTCTCTCTCTCTCTCTCTCTCTCTCTCTCTTACACATATACATCCATAGCAAACACATGCATATCCTCTTACAAAGCAAATACCCAACAGCCACACACTCGGCAGCCTATGTTACATAAATAGCGTTTAATGGACGGATATAACCACAGTTTCCGCACAGAACAGAGGCGGTGGCCCGGTTTTACAAATCACACCACGACCGGTAAATCCGAACTCTATTAGCAAGTGAAAGCGATCCGGCAACACGTCAAAAACACTAAAGCAAAATTGCACCTGTAGGTTGGGGCTGCAATCAACACCCAGGTACGAGGGAGATCTCTGGGGGTGGCAGGTGAGAACGCCGGCCCAAGGTAGAGATGCCGCCACTCACATACACATATGAAAGGGAGAACCGTCTTGAAGTCACCATTAATATGTTTGTACGGATGTATTTTCTAATTCCTTGGTTCTATTCAACTTTCAGGTAGGTAAAAACGTTTCATAGTTACATTTTGACTTGGTTTTCATTAGCGTCAAAACAGAGACCTTTGTTGACGGATATTTATGTGACAACAAGAGACTTATGTCGTAAACATCAGACCAGGTTTCTGAATTTTTAAGCACTGAGCAATACTCCACAACGACGACAATAAGAATGACCATTACACTGTTCTGAGCACTCTTGCATATTTCAGCACCAATCTAGGATGATAATAACTAGAACTATTACTGTTCCTCCTGCTCTTATGGCTACTACCACTACAACTTCTGCTACTGCTACCTACTACAACCACCATCACCACCACCACCACCACCACCACCACCACCACCACCACCACCACCACCACCACCACCACCACCACCACCACTACTACTACTACTACTACTACTACTACTACTACTACTACTACTACTACTACTAGTACTACTGCTACTACTACTGCAGCAGCAGCAACTATAGCCACGCTTTTATCACCACCAGCACCATCCCCACTGCCATCACCACGCTGCAAAAAGCAATGAGACAAGATCGTCCTCGCGTAACAGGCTGCCCCGGGGGCCGTCGACTGTCTGTGACTCTGCCTCTGTCGGGGCCATGAAATAACTGCCAGGACCCACCTCGCCCACACACACTCACACACACGCACAGGCGC
The DNA here is from genome assembly GCA_020233015.1 of Callinectes sapidus. Classification (NCBI taxonomy): domain Eukaryota; kingdom Metazoa; phylum Arthropoda; class Malacostraca; order Decapoda; family Portunidae; genus Callinectes; species Callinectes sapidus. The sequence continues at coordinate 12,987,757 of CM035203.1, read as the reverse complement.
GCTTACACACACACACACACACACACACACACACACACACACACACACACACACACACACACACACACACACACACACACACACACACACACACACACACACACACACACACACACACACACACACACACACACAGCCATATTTCAGCCAGGTTAACAAGACCATAAATATACCTGCTGGGTTCTCGCCACTTACCTGTGTACCTATCCGACATGGCGGCGCAAACTGGTCCCCCCATTCCTGTCCCTCTCACCACCCTAGCTCCCTTCCACCCTCCACTCCTTGCAGTCCTTCCCTCCGCTCCACGCACTCCTCTCCCATCCTGCCTCCCGCCAGCTTCAGGCACCACCGCTGCAAGAATCTACCATCAGCTCGTAAACGGCTCCTCGCGATGCTCCGGGCTGGTGTAGGAAGAGCAAAGGATGCGTAGACTGTCAGTACTAATTAGCATTTGTGACTTCGCTGCAGCCACTGACAACGAGAGACTGACTTAAGAGTGAAGCTACGGCGTGAACTTGAGATCTTATATCCTCATATTAGAGCTTCATTTAGCTTTAAGTGCTGCTAACGTTAATCAATAAAATTTTCTCACCCGAAGCACCTTATGTTGCTTTCTAAACGGGGCAGCAAGAATGTCGCTGGTAATCCTTGAATTCCTACGACACCCAGCCAGATTCCACCAATGAATCGTTTGTACCTTTTACAGCCAATTAGAACGTGTCCTTATATTCAGCTCTCCTCCCGAATTCACAGGCAAACACGTCCCGCTTTGTGTCGCTCCCACATTCCTCCTACACCCGACCAGAACTCATCATTTCGTCTCACATTCCACCTATACTCGGCCAGAAATTCTCATTTAGCTTAGCATTCCTTGTAAGCCAATCAGAAAAAAATCCTCTATTCTACTGTCTCCTTCCACTTCCACCTCCTTTTCCTTCCTTTCGTCTTTCCAGATTTACTGAACCTCCTTCCTTCGTCTCCCACTCCCAGTGACACATGTGCCCGTCGGCTGTTATTCGAGAAAACCAAACTTTTCCTTCCTGATTGGCCAAATCTTACACACTTTCCCAGGGCTCTGGTTCGTATTCTGGTCGGGTCAGCCGAAACTCCTGGTAGTAATTCCCAGGTCTTGTTCGTAAAGGGAGGGAGGGCCACCGCCTCGCCTTTCCTTTTACAGGGGCCTCAAAAACACTATTTACGCTGCTGAAGAAGGACAACCCGTATGACTGAGAACTGGGTGTTTCGGCGTCTCAGCTAAATACGGTGAGGGAGAGAAAAAACCCAACGGACGACATTGGGAAGCGGGGAGTGTATAAGAAATAACGAATCCACTGGAATGCCCCAGGAAAGGACCGCGGAGAGCACCGACAGGTGTTAGGAGGAATAAGGAATATACGAGCCTCTCTAGCGCCATCCATCACGCAGACATGACTATCCACCGACAAAGATGCAGTGGTCAAAATTTTGCCTCTTTCCTCTTCAAAATGGACACCATCCTAAGGGCAGCTATTTCGGCTCAGTGAGGAACTGTCAACTTGGACACTGGTTAACCTTCTAGATGGATAAGTGTAGTGCGAGGCTCAAAGGGAAGTGATGGAGAGAAGCGTATTAAGTATTGTTTGTATGCAGAGGATCGGTCATTAAAATTTGCATGTTCGCCACCTCTTGTAAACTTGGTGAAGGTGTCAGGTCGGTGGGAAGCGAGAGGTGGGGGGAGAAAACCGATATGGATACTCTGAGGATTCTTGGGACAGCCGATACTGCCTCTCATTGCCATGCAGCGACGGGGAAATCATGAAGGACTGAGCTGTGGCATATTCAACCTTTTTTAAACATTAATATTTATCAAGTTCTAGTCCTTGAGTGCCTTCCATCCCAAGAAAACGAGAAATATCGCTATATTTTTCCTTCTGCTACGGTGCATCTCGTGTCGTAATTTGCAAGTTACTGGCAGAATATGCGTCACTTTCTTCCTGAACCTTTTCTCTTTCAACTTTTTGCTGACTCTTGTTCCTCTTCCCTTTTCCTCGTTAGCCTCCTTCTCATTTTTCCCTCCTCCTCTGCCTCAGCTTCTCTTTCTCTTTTTCCCTCCTTCTTCTCCTCGTCTTTCTCTTCTCTCGCAATCCTCAACCCACTGTTTGTCGTGGCTCACTCCTGATACCTCAACTTTTTAGCTGCCAATACCTTACACAAACAGCAGTCCTGCACAGTCACTTTCCACTCGGGCAGACGTCGTGATCCACCTCTCCTGCGAACTGTATTTATAGGCTCCTGGCTTAGATGACGCCCCTTCTCTTCCTTTGCTTCTGCACGTGACCTATTTCATTTGCTCTCTCATCTTCCACTTCTACCGGCCTTAGTTCAAATACATCTTGATCATGGTAGGTCTGGGTACGTACGGATGAGACGTATTCCCCCCGAGACCTGCAGCACATTCGATATTCTCCAGTAACGTAAGAATATTATTGCTGTGAGGCCTCATAAATGCACTTCTTGATCACGCCATAACTTTCATGCTCACGTCCAGCACCCAAAGCTTACCTGGCCCACTGAGACAAGGTAAACAAGAAAACGCAAAGATACTTCTCGTGTAGTACTGGTTTGTGTCTCGCAGGATCAAGAGAAAGTAACAAGAGCAAAGATGTAATGTTAGCAGGTGACGTGTGTGTGTGTGTGTGTGTGTGTGTGTGTGTGTGTTCTCGCTCTCCCTGAACCTCCTCGCCCTCCAAACCCTCCCGAACGTTCCTTTGCCTTCACTCCTTCGCGCCTCGTCCATCAGCCCAGCACAACACCCTGCCCAGACATCCGGCGTGAGGAAAGTTTTGTCATAAAGTGGGCGGTGAGAGCATCTTGACCTCATGTTTAGTTCGTGATTCTCTGAGTTATATCTAAAGTTCCGTTGTAAGGTATTGTGTGTGGCGCAGGCGTGGAGAACTCTCTCTCTCTCTCTCTCTCTCTCTCTCTCTCTCTCTCTCTCTCTCTCTCTCTCTCTCTCTCTCTCTCTCTCTCTGATATGCAACAGCACCCAAAACCAGATGGACAAATTTTCCACAAATAAATACAAACATGAACCTCTTTGGCATTCCAGTTCAAATCCTCTCTTATTTCCCCGCATCCCGTCCCCTGAAAATTCATTTGCATCAGGGCCTTGTGTTTTCCTTCACACTATTCATGGCGTATTCCACCGTCCTCGCTACCCTGACATTTAGCAGCCTTCGTTCAAACTGTCCCCTATACTATTACGGCCAGACAATTTTCAAGTAATATCCAATCAGAATATAAGTAATTAATATTGTATCTTTAATGGATGACTAAAGAGATAATTTTCAAGCCACTAATTATCATCGTAAATGTCTTCAAAATCTCTCCGTTGATGCGTGACATATAATTAGTACATGATGACATTTTGTTTTCTGAACATGAACATTTTCACTGTCATTTTGAATACTCATCTCATCAACATAAGTCTCTAAAAACGACAGTAATTCAAATAGTAAGCCGAGATATACATGGTAACCAAATCATATGGCACCTTCTCTACAAAGGCTAGAGTCAGTAAGAACATGCTGGGATGACTCAGGCAGTGGCGCATCTGTCTGTCTGTTTGTCTGTCTGTTTCGGGAGTGCTGGCGAAACAATGGAAGGAGAGCAGTGAGTTCCTCTTCCTTGTCCTTCATTGTCCTGCACCAAATGGCGTGTGAATTACTGTTTATTTTAGTCCAGTGACTGTAGGTTAAGCTTTAATAGAGGGTCTTTGCTGCGCTAAAAGGCATTGGATAGAGACCCAGGTACTACGAAATGGGTCTTAATGGGAACCAACACTCACCAAAAGCGTCGCCAAAAATCTAGATGAGTTCCTGTGTGTGTGTGTGTGTATTTTGGAGGTGAAAGGGGGGGGGGGTTAAAAGGCAGGAAGGCAAGAATAAGGAACCGACTTTGCCACCACAGCCCGCCACCTCTACAGCCCTCCCGCGGTTTTTGTAGCCCCACGCCCCGGTGCTGGTGAATACTGAGCAAACATGGACTCTAACCTCGCCCGCCCTGACACACACACACACACACACACACACACACACACAGACAGACGGGAGCTCAATGACCCGTTTTGTAGCGAGCATTGATTACACTTGGTGCGTCTCACCGCTGGGTGTATTGCTCCTTCCCTCTGTGTCATCCTAAGGTGATTGAGGTAACTCTGTACTGCCTGGTGTTCGTGCTGCGGTTCCCCAAGTAGCTTCGTGGTAGAGTAAGTGTACATTGTGATGATGTAAAGGTTTTAAGATAATTGTTTATTGGTAACGCAACATGTAATACGTTAAGAAAATAATTCGTTTATTTATACATATTTTTTTAATGAACCATTACTTGATTTTCTCTCGGTACTTCACTATGGGGATTTTCTTTCCCTTTCTTATTCCTTCATTCCTGATTTCCCGAGCCAATTCTTAGGCCATTCCGATTCTTTGGGAACTTCATGGACCTCTTCATTCATTACTTAACTCTTACTACCTACGTTTCCTGGAGTCATGAACTGCTGTCTCCAAAACTTGTGGTCCTTTAGTCCTCTGTGCACAGTTACGTATCCGTCTATTAAAGGAGAACAATAAAAATAACTTGGAGCTCACCCACTCGAGGAAAGATGTCAATTAACCCCAAGTATGATCTTAATAGAAGCGTTTCCTCCAAGTGTGAGCCTTAGGGTAGCGTCCTGCGAGCTTTGCTTGGGACTGGATGGGTGAGGCTTCCCGAGGCGTTGTGTTGCGGTCAACCAGGAAGTCCCCGCCAGGCTTTTGATACTGAGGGATTTTTTTCCTCTCCCGCCTCTCTCTCTCTCTCTCTCTCTCTCTCTCTCTCTCTCTCTCTCTCTCTCTCTCTCTCTCTCTCTCTCTCTCACATTGGTCCATGTATGTCCATGTCGGTGTGAGTATTTTAAGTCTTCTCCATCACCCACTCTCACTCAGCAATCTATAACAGTAGCAATCAAGAGAATGGGATTGTCCGACGCTAATGTTCCCTTTTACCAGAGTCGTGTTGTTTTCTGGCCAGAAGTCGGCGGGAGGTCGGGAGGGAGCAACAGGGAGGGTCAAAGTCAGGCACTTCCCGCACTTCGTTAGTCAGTGGTTAGGTTGCCGTCGCTGCTGTGACGGTAAAACCAAAACGTCTTTCTTTCTCAATTGTAGACTCAAACACTAACTTTTGCTATTTACTTAGACTTTTGTGAAATACTTAGAAGCAAACAACTCAAGCCTCGTCACTCAATTCCTTCATAAAGGAGTTTGCTCTCTGTTTTTTAGCGCAGATTTCGGGAAGTAAACATAATATTTTCCTAATAGATATTGTATTCTGTTTCCACAAACACAACCATTCAAACAGATGTTTTCTGTCCCCACTACACAACCACGAGGCTTTGACTCTCGTGCCGGCAGGAGGCAAGACCAGCGAGGGGGAAGTGGAGGGGCGAAGCGCGAAGTGAGGGTGTTGTGAGGTCGTCTTTAATAGCGCTGCCTCACCTGGTCTGGCTGTCTGTCTGTTTGTCTGTCTGTCTGCTCAGGCCGCGTCCTTCCCCTGGTCACCCAACACGCCAGGGTGCTGGCGAGCTCCCTGTGTCGTCTCTGTCCTCTCCACAGCCTCAGGCTTTATGAAGACAGTTGGAAAATATACCGGACAGAGCATGAGGCGATGTTTCTCCACTGTGGCCGAACCTTTCTTCCTCTGTCATCCCTGAAGATCTACGGCAGCAGATTATTTTGAAGTTGTATTTTTTATTCCTTTAATAAACGACATTATATTTTTTCAAGGCAAGAGAGAGAGAGAGAGAGAGAGAGAGAGAGAGAGAGAGAGAGAGAGAGAGAGAGAGAGAGAGAGAGAGAGCAATGCGCTGCCTCATTGCATTCGCTCACTGTAGTCCAATGGGGCTAATTTATATTCAATACACTTGTGTCTCAAACACGTATAACCAGCGATGAAATCGAAAGGAAAAATCGATGCCTTTGAATGGCCAATGTACGGGAACCCTCGGGATTCTCGGCAACACCAGCAAGCCACCCATCCATCCTGTGCGCCAGTTACCCGTGCCTCAATTGATCCTCCGGGAAGCGACGTTATGGTAAAGAAAATTGATCGTTTCTGGCGTTCCTTTAATAACGCGGAAGAGCAGGCGGTAGTTAATGTTCCCCGCAGGGAGCGAGGAAGGCCTGACGCACCCCTCGTTGAGTTTATGTGGGATGGGTGTAGGGAGCTGCCCCTCGGAACGACAATTCCTTCCCTCCCGGCTTTATGAAGGACCATCAGTCGCGCCCCAAGACCCTCCCCGACGTCGTTCGCTACGCCCCGTTTCCCTCCGACCAGATTACGAAGACAAGTTCCATCCAACTTTTCCTCTGTCAAAAAAAAGAGGAGAAAAAATAGACAAAAGCGTAAAATATGTGCTGCGTTTCTCTATAGAAAGGGGAAAAAATTGTACATGGCATCATCCTCTTATCTCAGGGTAGCGGAAGCCCAAACAGGGATGACGGTAATTAGATAAACTAGATACAAGAGTCCCGCGGAAGTTTCAAATCGGTAAGAGGACCAGTGCACGTCGCGGGGTAGATAGAAAGTAGTCCATTCGCCGTTTTATGGAAAGCGATTCGGCGGCGCGACATGTGATAGTAGCGGAGGCTGTGAGATGAGAGTGGCGCCCGGTGCATCTGGAGAAGCCTCGTAGATTATTACACAACATTCATCTCCCCCTACACTCTTAGGCAGATCACGGCGCCTCCACTTAACTCGTTGCATGTATTTTATGAGATCAGCTTTACGACAGTGGACGCCGCTGTGATTGTTGTCTTATCTTGATTTATGTGCCGGGCGACGATGGCGGAATTAGGTCTGGCCTGTGTCGAGGGGGATGCCGTACAGGCCTCTTCCGCAGTGGTGTTGGCGGCGGGGCGAGCGGGACGTGGGACGTTGGTGGAGGGAAGAGCAACTTGAGTCACTCCAACCAGTCTGGCAACAGGAGAAGGATAAGATACGCTCCACCAGAGATGAAGGCAGGCAGTATCTCTCCGGATGCCCTACTTGAGTGGTCTTACTGAACACGTACGTAAACATATGAATTCAAAACTACAAAGATCAGCTCGTCCAATCAGGGGAAGCCAACCACGCCCTTGAAGCTGACCAATCAAATTTTCAAAAATATGAAAATTGGAGAAACTGTTAAACTAGGCGACAATAAATGGCCATTATTCCATCAGTGTGGGTCACCTGGAGCTCTGAACCTGCCTTAATGATCAGGTATAAACGAGAGTGGTCCAATAATTAGTCAGACAGGTAACACAGTGATTAAGGCGCTATCTCAAGTGGCCTTCCATACTTTGTTTTCCCTAAACCTCTAGCACAAGTTTCATCAAGATTCGTTCAGAGTGGAGAATAACTTTCCTCGACTTTTTTTGTTACCTTTATTCTTCTGTCTGTCTTGACCTTCACTGCTCGAATTAAGCTAGATGGAAAAAAAAGTGATCGTGTCGGGAACAGGAAAAAAAAGTAGGACATCAGCTGCTTGCCACTTAGTTTCTTTTTTACACGGAAGTTCCGCATCGACGAGCCAGGTAATAGTCAATGAGGCTCCCCGTTGAAGGCTGGTCGCACGTAGGTGGAGCTGTTGAGCCTGTCCCGGAGCAGGCGATCAGGAATTCGCTTTTTTTCCTTGAGGGAATCATAATACTCGTGACATGAATATCTGGGCGGAGGGAAGATACTGGCGCGGAATACAGAAAAAGACCAGGTGGGGAAAGTAGATTAGGGTGTATAAAAAAAAATGCAAAACCGCAAAATTTCAGACACACACACACACACACACACACACACACACACACACACACACACACACACACACACACACACACACACACACACACACACACACACACATCCAAGGTTACTCCGCTTTATTCCATTCGCTACTTTAGTCGTCCAAGCGAAGAACTGAGATGGTGCTTATTGTAAGCTGCGTGCGGAGGAATGTGTAGCACAGAGACAGTCAGACAAAGGGAGGAGAGAGAGGGATAAACTTTTGCAGGAAGAAAATATATATTGAAAAAAAAAAAACACTAAAAAGACTCTTACAAGACTTGAGGTGACTCCTCGAACCCGATTTATTGATAAACCCACATGCGACTGAAAAGTTCTCACTCTACATGCATCGCGAGGCTGATTCGGGTAGACTACAACATGCTAAGGGGGAGTTTTGTCTCGCTTCAGCACGCACAGGAGAGTGAAAAAAAGAGCCGGAGTTAATGTGAGGTTCGACGGCTTGGCGCTTCTATCCCCCAGTTCCCGCCAGAGTTGGGGACACGAAGCACCCTAAACTAATCTAAAAGTCAATATTCTTCAAAGTGAATACTGCGAACAGCGAATTGGTTCCTCCCAGGCTAATGAAGACTCACGAGTTCCCTTAAAACCTAGACGCAGAACGAGGCACAGCGACGTCTTCCAAGAGATAACTAATGAGGCTGAAGTATTAAGAGACTAATTGCTGAGAGGTTGGGCGGTAATTCCGAACTGAATAATGGACGCAGCTGGGGAAGGTGTCAGAAAGTTAGGATCCGCGTGATGACTGGATCCCTCGAGACCCGTCCGTGTTCACTGTAGGAGCCTCCGCACCACGACGTACGTATCCCGGGGCTTGGGCTACTATTAGAATATGACATCAGACGACGCCTAAAGTTGGGAATCACAGAGGGATGCAGGACCTCTACCAAAAAAGCCGGCGGTGGGTAATGGAGGGGAAAGAGTTAGTGGTTAGTGGTAGTGGATTTGGGTGGTGGTGAATGGCCCGGGATGAAAAGAGTGGGGAAAAAGGAAGATGGTTCACGATGAAAGGTATGACGGGTGTTGGAAGAGAGAGAGAGAGAGAGGAGGGGGGAGGGGGTTAATGAGGAATGCCTGGCTGCCGGGAAGAGCTTTGGTATTGGGGTAGACGAAGGATGCGTCGCGATGTGTTCAAGGAGGGAGGAGGAATTCAAGAAGTTAATAAGGGAAATAGGTTGATTCCTGTAATACTAGAGCTAAGTGCATCAAAAACTATCATAACTACCCAAATATTGAAGAGAGAGAGAGAGAGACGAAAAGGACACTTCATGGAAAACAAAAATGGCATCAAGTGGTGTTATTAAAGAAGATATGGCATACAAAAATAAGAATACATAAAACAAATGGGCAGAGCGTAAAAGTAGGTAAGAGCGAGGGGGAGGAAGCGATAATAGCAGTGTCATAGACTGATGAAAGAGGAGAAGGGGCGCGAATGAAGGGACAGCGGGGAGAAGCAGAGAATACCAAAGATGAAGAGAGAAGATAATGAGTGAGGAAGAATAAAGGACGCAAAATATATCAAAAAAAGGAAAAAGAATGGTCCAAAGAGGGAGAGGGAAACAGAGGGAGAGAGAGAGAGAGAGAGAGAGAGAGAGAGAGAGAGAGAGAGAGAGAGAGAGAGAGAGAGAGAGAGAGAGAGAGAGAGAGAGAGAGAGAGAGAGAGAGAGAGAGAGAGAGAGAGAGAGAGAGAGAATGGCGAGATATTGATTCCTCCTCATCGATCACAGAATGTTTTAGCACCTCTGACAATGGCCGGTGATGGGAAGAAGACTCAGGGTTCAGGAGGAAATATTGTGAGGGCGAGTGAGGCGTCAAGGGCCCCGCCTGACCGCACCTATACAAGGAAGGTGCGCTCATGCAATGTACGTGAGGAAGCTGAGGCACCGACGCTACAAGTACGAGTATACAGTCACCATCCTTCTTTAAGTCACATTTTTACTTGAGATTCTTTAACACATTCCAACAACACAGTGAGTTTTATTATGACCTCTAAAAATATAATGAGGCTGCAAACCACGGGGACACATTTTTTTGAAAGCCATAATTTGTGCGCAAAAATTATGCAAATGAGGCGAAAATGAATTGCGTTAAACGAGGACTTTCAACAATGCATCTCTGCTGAGGACAGTGCGTCGACCAACACTCACTTCCTCCCAGTGCAAATGAGCATTATTAATCAGGCGAACCAACCATGAAGGACCGCGGAGAGGGGCGAGGGAGGCTGGTGGGGGGGGGGGGTAGAGAGAGGGAGAGCGGGAGACGGAAGCGCCTGGAAACACTGCCACAGAACAACACAGACATTAACAAAGAGACTCAAATAGTGATGGGAGTTGAAAGACGTGGTGTTATAATGAGAGAGAGAGAGAGAGAGAGAGAGAGAGAGAGAGAGAGAGAGGGGGGGGGGGGGGGAGAGAGGTGGGGGGTAGTGTACCTCCTTGTGGCGCCACCCATTTAATTTCCGCCTTATTATCGTGGTTGAAGCGGGAGTTTATTGAGTCGCTGGAGAACGATGAGGAACAAGGGGACGGAGAGGAAGGGGGGGAAGGAGGAGAGCTTTTGTCCCTGTCTGCCTCCCTTCAGATAGGTAGAGAGGGAGAGAAAAGTAGTACCTAGGGAGAGAATACGAGAGAGAGAGAGAGGGAGGGGGAAGGGAAGAGACACCATGCCTACCCTACCTGCCGCCCCTACCGGAAACGAGACCTATTATCCCAGTCTGTTTCCTGCGCGGCCATTATGATGTCTGTCCGTCAGCCTCCAAATGTACTGTGCTCTACTCCAACGTACGGAGCTACTTACTTCTCCTTTTGTGCTGCTACTTAAGACTCAGGAAGTACAGTGGGACCTCAATTGTTCCTCGGGTTTATATTTAGTCCCCAAGTATGTATGTAGGGGTTTGTTTTCTTGGTAATTGTGGGGGGGTCTTGTGGTAGGGATGTGTGTACCAGGGAGTGTGTTGAATGAAAGGAGTAAAAGGTGTTAGGGTTATGTATATGTGTATTAAGGAAAGGGCTGAAGGTGTGACTCATTGTTGTTGTTGTTGTTGTTATTATAATTATTATTATTATTATTATTATTATTATTATTATTATTATTATTATCATTATTATCATTATTATTATTATTATTATTATTATTATTATTATTATTATTATTATTATTATTATTATTGTCGTCATTATCGTGGTGGTGCTGCTACTGTTGTTATTGTTTAGTGCAGCAATTACTGGAGCGTACCATCACCTTTATTATGAAATTTTGTTTACCGCACTAACTCGAGTCTAGTGAAAGTAAATTTTATAAAGTAATTCTATTGCAAAACATGTGGGTTCTTGGCGTAATTTAACTTTTGCTCAGAGTCGTGTAGAATTTCACTTCTCCGAAGTTATTTTCCGCCTGTTTGTTTGATTTCCTTTACATAATCTTTCTCGTATTATTTCAGCTTTAATACGTCACATTTTGATGCACACTCTGCGTGACTCACTATTTTCTTTGGCTTTCAACTTGACATTTTCTTTAAAGCTGAATAGAAAAAAGCTAAGTAGTCAACATTTACATATGCTTTATTTGTCCTTCACTCCAAGTTTGGCTTTGTGTGTGCTCAGCCCTCAAGTATTTTCATCGTTGTCTGTTTCCTAAAAGCAGATAGTGGGGATTGAGTGCCACCCGCCTCGGCTCCCGGGGACAGATCGAGCATTGTCACAAACAACATAAATTGCTGAATGACTCTATCAGAGACATCTTAAGCAGCGCTCCTCGCCGCGTCGTCAGTCGGTCCCCCCACGACCCTCGAGCCCTTAACCCACCCTCTGGTCGTCACTCCCCATTGATGTCCCCCTGAATGGCTCCAATCAGACCTCTTAAACCTCTGTGGCATGTATGTGTGTGTGCGGCGAGATGCGTTGGATAATCCATTAATGTTAATCTTATATTAGCAAACAATACTCTTCGCGACGATCCTTAAACCACCGAGCAATTCTGCCTCTTCACTCCCCTTGTTCGGATCCTTACCTCCTGCCCACTTACTGACGCCTCCACATGACTCCTCCACTGATACGATCCAATGAATCTTACTCTCTTTACGTGCAATTAGACTTATGTCTTATACACGTCCGTTTCGCTCGTAAATATCAGTGATTAGACGGAAAAACGCACCGGTGGCACAGAAGACAGAGTCGGGGCTGATGCACGAACAAATTACAGCTCTGACCCTGACAATGTAGAATGATGAATAGGAATCTCGTCGTCTTGAGGCTCAGATGTCACGCCGCTTGTTTAGCATGAGAAGGTCTGGTCGTCTGAGGGAACACAGAGAAGGAGAGCGAGGATAGGGGTATAGAAGGAATGCAGAGTAAGGTCAAACGATCCTATAGGGAGAGTGTAAAAGTATGAAAGGGACGGCTATGTGAGGCTAGGAGGGGGTGAAGGGGCGGGAGGGAGTCAGAGTGAAAGAGATTGAAGATCGTGTGGCGGTGGGGTGTACGTGAGGGATGGGGGTGGTCTGGCAGGTAAGGCCTGAACCAAATGAAATTGTACACACCTGATCAACTATATTCTAGACGGGTGGACAGGTAATGCAAAATGTAACGCTTCTCTATCTATCTTCACCCTTTATGTCAATTTTATAAACAATTCATGATATTAAGATTAAAATTGCAAATAGGTTCATCTCTGTTCAGTCACGAATGAAGGAATGAATATCTTGGTATTCATCTTTATAAAAGGAATGGCTTAGTTTAGAGAGAGAGACACACAGACAAAGACAGACTGAAAAGAGGCGAGGGACCTTGGGACGGGTGTTCGTTGAGGTCCCCCGCGATAAGTGGTCCGCATTGGAGGGAGATGGCAGGGGAGGAGGCATGGGAGGGGCACTCCGTCTTCCCCCGCCGTGCCATTAATCACGAGTCGACCCCAATCTTTGAGGAAATCTTGCTTACACCAAATCTACGGATTATTCTCCATCGGGCGTTAGATATGCCACCTCCATCCTCTCCCCAAACCCACCCCCCTCCTTGCCATGCTCCTCCCTACGCTCCGACCCACCGAGATGCCACCGACGGTAAGGGAGAGCGTGATAAAAAGAAGAGATTAATTAAATGCTATATAGCAGATCGGCGAGCCTCCAGACGCGCCATCTATCTTCGTCAGGCGGGCGTAGCGTCACTTCCCCATTGTCCTCACCAGCCGGACGTCGAAGTTTAAGGGTGTTGAATCCCCCGAGAGATGGCACCCCGACTCCATACATAAGGGTGACTTGCTGGACGGTTGTGTAGGAGGGGAAGGGAAGTGGAGGAGGGGGAGGAGGATAGGGGCTGTGAGAGAGAGAGGGGGGGGGGAGAGGATCCTTGAGGAGAGAGAGGCACGGGGGGAAAAGAGAGGATAGGGGCTCATGAGGTGAGTTCGGAACCTTTCGATCTATTATGTACCTCGACCTTGAGTGGTACCGAGGTTTTTCACGTCTATAGGGCTCATCCATTGTTGCGGGTTCACGTCCATGGTTTCAAATACTCTTTCTCAGGATCGTAAAAGGCATGACACGGGTCTGGCGGGTAGCGGGTCAAATGGTGGAGACGAGAGGTACTAGATGCTGAGGTGAAGTGAGTGGAGGAAGTGTAGGTACCGTCAGAAAGTTAATTATTCAGATTCATGATAACGGCGACGTAAAATATTCCCTTAGTAATTAATGCGAGTTTCCTGAAGCGCGGAGGACGGAAATAGCAGGAAGTGTATGACGGAGGGGTATATTTAGAGGGTCCCGATGAGATGGCAGGGCAAAACAAGACACATGATTAGCATAGCTCTGTGAATTACAGGCTCCGGGTGTGATGAGTTTTGTGCATCGACCTTGCTACACAGAAATTTCAACACTGAAGTAGGTATCCAGAAGGTCTATTTCAAAATTTTGACTGATTTAATTCTTAGTTTTTGTTTATTTTTTGTAGCCTTCATAATACTTATTCTTTTACTACTACTACTACTACTACTACTACTACTACTACTACTACTACTACTACTACTACTACTACTACTACTACTACTAAAATAAAACTACTAAAACTATTACTACCACATCATCATCACTGTCATTATTTATGCGCCCTCTGTCCACCTGGTTAGGGCAGGATGACACGCACCTCGAGAGGGCGGCTTCGATTAGAATGAATGCGTGAAGGGGCGACAGAGAGGCCCATGACAGGGTGAATGGGCGAGTGACTGGCAGGAATCATCTGACCCCCTGGGGAAAGCACGGCTAAAAGGGAGGAACCGCTCCTTAGCAACAGTTACACTCCCTTGCTCCCAATCCTCTTCACTCCGCCAGCAAGTACATTCAAGGTGACCACCACCACTATCAGTGTCATTACCACCGCCGCCGCCATCATCACCACACTGCCGCATCTTGCACTCAAGCAACCCGCAGCTATCACCGCCTCAGCTCCACATCGTCGCTTCTCAGCATCCTGCTCTAGTCCGTTCCCGCCCACAACACTGCCGCCAGCCGCTCCTCTCCCACCCACCGTCCTCACCACTAAACCTCCTCCTGGCTATGAGTAAGCTCAGCCACCACTAGCGGGCACCAGTACGGCCCGGGCAGCACCGCCCGGCACAATCATCAGTAATTACACGCTGGCAGTGCCGTGCGCCGGCCGCTAATAATTAATCACCGGTAATGTTAAGGTTAATTGTACGGTGGACTGACTGGCCTGGGAGGGTGATCAGCTCTCACACGCAAGGACATAGACGCATGCATGCACTTAGAGGCATGCACCTGCATATTTATCATGTATACACAAGAATGAGCTTAAACAGGCGAGCGTGCATTCATGCCCACAACAGTCCCTCATGTCCCCATCAGACACACTTGAATACCGGTGGCGCGAAGGCGCACATCACAAGTTCGCGCTGGTGTGCGCGCATTTATCACACACACGCACGCACGTCCATTCTAAATGAGTATATTCCGTGGCACACACACGCAAGCCAACATTCCGTACACAATTCTACACACACGAGAGCGCACTCACACACACACACACACACACACACACACACACACACACACACACACACACACACACACATTAACACACATTAACACTCACATAACTGAACATCGAGCACAAAACACGAACAATTAGCTTATGTTTCAGGTGTTGAATTACAGTTTGTTCCTTTTTGCAGCAGTAATGGCAGGTTGGGGGCGTTCGCCTGACGGGCATGCAGGTGCATAAAAACAACTCAATACATGCTCGTAAAATAATCTATTGCTACTTTTCTGTTTTCGTTCAAGCTCTCCTCCGCGAAGCTGAATTCGCTTTATGCAAAAACGCGACTCTCACGAGCAACGCCTCACTATTTATCATCGAAAGGGAGGCGAGAGGGAAAGTGCAGGAGGAAAACGAAAGAGGAGTAAGGGAGGAGGAGGAGGAGGAGGAAGAGTTGTAGGCTTTCCCTCCCCACGGGGTTCATTAGCAAAGGGCGGAAGAGCAGATAAGGGGAATAAATGGGACTAAAGAGAGAGATACAAGAAGACATATGGCAAAAGGATAAGAGAGAGAGAAAGGAAAAAGAACTAAGTAACTGAGGTGTGTTTCGTTCGAGCTGCGTTTTGTCACGACTGTATGTGTGTGTGTGTGTGTGTGTGTGTGTGTGTGTCCATGCAGAAGGTGAATAGCTAGTGTTAATGAAGCTGCTGTTGCAAGGTTCTGGGGGTAAAATGGCCGGCGCTCCTTATTATAATGTTTGTCTCGTGCTCATTACCCCGATGCACTCTTCCCGACAGGGGGAGGACGAGGAGGAGGAGTGAAATAATTGCACGATGTAACAAAGGAAGTGACAAAGATGAACGAAAACAAAAATGCAAGGAAATGGAACGCAGGAGAAAGAAATATTTGAGAAAGCGAGGAGTTGTAGAAGTTAAGAGTGATGAAGAGGCAAAAGAAAAGGGAAGACAAAAATTAGGAAGAGAGGAAAAGGAACCAAGAGGCGGCGAAGGAGGACGAAAAGATTCCTCTGGGTCGAAAGGAAACGGAGTGGAGAAGGAGGAGGAGGAGGAAGAAGAAGAAGAAGAGGAGGAGGAGGAAAAGGAGGAGAAGGAACAGAGAAGACCTCACACGAACTGTTTTCTCTCAGTGACTTTTATTTCTCGTCTCATCCCGCAGTGTATTTTTCCTCCCTGAGTCTTTAGCAATGAAGGTTCCATTTTCTTTTTTTTCCCCTCTCTCTCTGTCTCTCTCTTTCTTTCTCTCCCTCCCTCTTTTCACCTCCATTCCGTCACACTTCTTAGTCCTTCCTCCTGTCCCCCTCCTCCTCCTCCTCCTCTTGTGTTGAACTGTAACTCTCTTCCTCCTCCTCGTTCGTCTTCCATCCCTCTTCCTCAGCCCACCGCGAGGACAACAGGACAACGGGCACGCTGCAAGGAGGTGTTTGTGTAGGGAGTGTCAGCCATTAAGAGCCCGTGTGTGTTGTTGTAGAATCATCCAAGTCAGATTAATTTTTATCACCGTCAAGGTCGCTATCCCTCCAAGCCATCCGTTCCTTATTCTCTCTCTCTCTCTCTCTCTCTCTCTCTCTCTCTCTCTCTCTCTCTCTCTCTCTCTCTCTCTCTCTCTCATCTTCCTTCCTCTCATCACCGCCATTGCCACACCTGAAGGAAACACACAAAGAATCTACCTCTTTGATAACCTAACCTACTCTGGAATAATGATAAAGTTAATGAACCCAAATTGGCCCTCGATCATATCAGTGAGATCCGAACAATGAACTCATTTATTGGACGGACTGGTCACTTCCTCTTACTCTTCCTCTTCCCTCTTACTGCTGCTTCTGCTACTACTACTACTACTACTACTACTACTACTACTACTACTACTACTACTACTACTACTACTACTACTACAACTACTACTACTACTACTTCTACTACTACTTCTACTTCTACTTCTACTACTACTACTACTACTACTTCTGCTGCATCATTCTTGCTACACTCTTTTCCTTTAATTCACTTTTCCCCCTCATTCAATTTTACTTATTTCAACCTCATGTTCCTACTCTATTCTGTCTTACTCCTGTCTCTCATTTCCGTTTTCTCTCACTCATTCTTCCTTCTTTCCTCAAGGGACTTGGAAATTGGTGGCTTTTATTTTCAATGTTTTTGTTATTCCTGGCCAGTTTCACTCTCTTATGTATATGAAAAAAAAAAAAAATTCTGATCTTATATTCACCTCACTCATTCATACCTCCCTCAATGTTGTTTCACCCATCCCTGCCTCAAGCTCTTTCGTCTAATTTCTGCCTCATTCACTACTTATTCTTACAGTGCTCACTTAATTTCTAACTTACTGTGGTTTCATTCACTCTTACTTCACGCCGGACCTTCGCCTCGTCAGTAGTCGCCATGGTTTATTTATCTATTTATCAATTCACCACCTATAACTCTGGCAGTATTTATGTAATCAGATGAAATATGGAGATTTATAGACAGTGATAGTTATCATTCATGTCTCTTCCGGTCTTTCTGTTTGCCTGCCTGCTTGTTTGTCTTCTGTATCAATAGTCTCTTTTTTGCGTGTTTGTCTGTCTTTTTTCTTCATTTGTTTTTGTTTTGTCTCTGTCTATCTGTCTTTTATCAGTTTGTTTTGTCCTTCTCTTTGTTTGTTTTTCCCTCTGTTTCTCTGTTACTCTGTCTGTCTCTTTGTGTTTTTCTGTCAGTTTGTCCGTGTCTCTCTTTCTATATGATGTATAAATTTCCTTCATCATTCATGTTTTAATTCATTGCATTTACAACCCTCCCAACCTCTCTCTCATCACACACACATACACACACACACACTGGTACACAAGAAGGTTCCGTAAGGCTGCAGGTCTCCGCCTCGAGGATTCAAGCCTATCAGGGAGGAGCTGGAGGGACGACACTTCACAGATACAGAGATAAAGGCTGATCGAGGCCGCCGTGGGGAGAGAGGAGGGTGGGGTGGCGGAGGGACACTCCTGAGGTAACGGGGAAAGCAGTGAGAGGGGGGGAGGGGCAGCCATGGAGAAGAGGATTTGAGGAAGGGAAGGAAGGCCTGGTGGTAGTGGTGGTGGTGGCGGTGG
>CM035203.1:12931564-12961171 GCA_020233015.1 Callinectes sapidus | reverse complement strand
CAGCGGTACTCCAGCGAGCCATTAGCGTGTCTCAGAACCCGGGACGACCACGGTATGAATCCTGTTCACCTCTCCACCCTTCCTTCCTTCCACCCTCCACTAAACGTCTTTCCTTCTCCTTCCTCTCATTCCTTCCTCCATCTTTCTCTCCTCCCTTCCATCACCGTCCTCTCTCTCAGCAACTCTCCTTTTCCCATCTTCCACCTCCGCCTCCTCCTCTCCCTCCCGCTATCTACGAATGCTGGAGTGTAAGCAAAAGTTATTGGCATATGAAGGCAGCTTACGATATCCCGAAGCCGTTTGTTGTGTATTAGTAAAGTAGCGGGCGGTGCAAGTGTTCCGGCGTGCGAGGTGACGGGAGAGAGGTGGGGAGGGAGGGGGGGCGATCACGTGGTCACATTTGCACCGCCGTGGGAGGGTGGGGTGGTGCTGTGTGTGTGTGTGGGGGATTACATTCTAAGCTGCCATTATGGGAGTGAGAAAGTGTGTGAGAATGAGGATGTAGGGATGTGGAAAAAAGGGGGAGATGGATTAATTGTGAGAGAAAGCGAGAGAGTGAGAGGGAGTGGGGATCTATCTGGGAGAGGGTGAATGACGGAAATCGGGAATGCGTAAAGGGATAGAGACATTTGCGTTATGGGAAAAAGGGGAGCAGGACTGGGAGATGATGATTGAGGAGGGGAGCTTTGTACTGCCGTGCCTTAAAGGTGAAGAAGGATTATGGGTCGCGGGGAGTCGAGGAGGGCAGGGAGGGGAGGGGGCACAGGTGTGAAAGAGTGTGTTGAGGTGACGGGAACCAATGGGGGGCTTGCGATGGTAGGTGACGGGCTGATGGAGGTGGGTCATGTTGAGCTTCCGCCTGCCTTAAAACGTCTACTTCCCTTCCCTTCAAACAACACATGGGCGGAAGAGGCGGTGGAGGAAGAGGGGAAGAAAACATGGTTAAAGTGTTGACAGGAAAATGCAATACAACAATAATTTGACTAATGGACGTGTTGGTGTGCGTCGCCGACAAAATCAAGACTAATATTGTGTTTCATTAAGGGGAATTCTGAATGAAAGCATATAAATGATTACAGAGAGAGAGAGAGAGAGAGAGAGAGAGAGAGAGAGAGAGAGAGAGAGAGAGAGAGAGAGAGAGAGAGAGAGAGAGAGAGAGAGAGAGAACACACTGAGAAACTTTAAATAGACTCAATCAAACGCGTCGTGACCCTTCTCGTTGGTGCTTCATGAAGGATTCACAACTTTAAAGTTTGAAAGGTAAACGTTCCTTGGTTATTAATTAGTGACGCGGATGCCAGAACGAACTGTGCTCACCTGAGGCACCACACAACGGTGAACCTTACGACCACGACCACACGGACGACCTACCAATCACAGTGACAACGTGAGATGCATTTTGAAATCAATGCCACACTGTTTATTACACGTCTGCCTCACCTTTCACCCCTCTCCGCTGGACACACACACACACACACACACACACACACACACACACACACACACATCTAACTAACTAACTAACGAACAAGCAAGCAAGCAAACTTAAAATGCACAATAGCCAACCCACACCACCTTCCACCAACACACACCTGGCTTCCTGACACCAACAGCTTCTTCAACACACACACACACACACACACACACACACACACACACACACACACACACACACACACACACACACACACACACACACACACACACACACACAGTGATTGCCTCCACACCACCCACCCCCTCCACCTTCCCAGTGATACTCTCAATTTTCAGCCTCGGGTGCGACTTCTTAGCAGATCCCGATAGCGTCTTTGTCCTCAATTTGTCGTCGGCACCTTATTGACCGGAAACTTTGAGCCGACCACACATGACCTCCCTGACAGAGAGGCCGCAAGGGATGCCAATTTTTTCCCTCTGTGTCCAGTAGTAATAGCCGAAGAAGGAAGGAAGGAAGGAGGAGGAGGAGGAGGAGGAGGAGGAGGAGGTCCGGGAAGGAGGAAAGGTCGGAGGTGCCGGGAGGATTTTTAGCGTCCCCGCGTCGTTCCGGGGAGATACTGTCGCTTTATGGGGACGCTAACCTTCTCCCGTCTCTCCCTTTCTCCCCCCCTCCCCCCCCCCCTCCCTCACACGCCGGTAAACGGATAACATTCGATGGGAAGCGGAGGAGACGGCTGAGCGGGCGGCGGAGGAGGGAGATGGTGGTGGCCTGAGGAGATGAATGAAAACGGGAAAGTAAGAAAGTACAGGCGGTAACGTGGGAACAGGGAAGAAGGAGGGAGAAGAGAGGAAGGGGGTAGAGGAGGAGGAGGAGGAGGGGATTTCGAGGGTTGTTTGCGTGACCTTGGTGGATACGGTCACGGCCAAAATCGGTTCGGATGAGCTTAGTTTCGGTTTAGCAGAGGTTAATATGCTTTGCTTGAGTCCACACACACACACGCACACACACACACACACACACACACACACACACACACACACACACACACACACACACACACGTACACACACACATGCCAGTAAGCTTATTGGGCAACGGATCTTCAGCAGGCAGGGAGACATGGAGGCATTCAGTGTAACAGAAAAGACGGGAAATGAGATTCACGGAAAAAAAGAGATTCACAGATGCCTTCCCTCACTCTACGTAGTTCTTTCCATTTTCCTTGCCTTTCAACTTTTATTTAGTTCGTATACATATTCTCTCTCTCTCTCTCTCTCTCTCTCTCTCTCTCTCTCTCTCTCTCTCTCTCTCTCTCTCTCTCTCTCTCTCTCTCTCTCTCTCTCTGCGTGTCCTCTCAGTCTTGGAAATATCTGATCAAATCGGCGGTATTATTTTTATCTTGCAACTGCCACAACTTTTCCAATCGCCAGAAATCCCCGCAAACATCACCACATTTTCCGCGTCATTAGTAACATGCCACCACCACCACCACCACCACCACTACTACCAAGAGGATGATTTTTTTCCTCCCATCATCCCACCATCGCCACAATCTGTCCAGCCTCAGCGGCAGTACAGTAATCCACCATAACCAGAATTCTACCATCGAGGCCTTCCAGCAGCGCCACAATGCCGTCCCCTGCCGCGTGCCTCTTATATTAGGCCCCTCTATCTCCCTGCTCGGCCGCTTCCTTCCTGAACGGTTATACTCCACTTTTCCATTAGACACCGTGACCCGCCGCCCGCCGGGTCACCTCCCTCACTACCCGCTTCCTGCGATGCCTTCCGGCCCGTCAGGAGATATGGTGACAGACCCCGCCTGGTGAACTCTGACGCATGTTTGCTACGTCCGTAAGGCTCAGATAGTTTTTTTTTCTTTTTTAACCCTCTCATTAGGAAGGAATGTGATCGATTTTTTTTTTTTTTTAAGGCAAAGTTAATTTTTCAATGGGCAGTGTTTGTGTCCTCGGTTGAAAGAATATTAATGGTGTGAGAGGAGATGGCAGCCATTTATTTCCAGTTATTGAATAGTGGTCAAAGTTGCGATGAATATAATGGCTTTCCAACGTCAATTATTTATTTTGTTGAATGCAGTTAGATAATAGGTTTTGGGAAATATCACTGACTTTTTTTTTTACCCTCCCTGTCTTTCCTGGTGTTTCAAAAAATAATATCCCGGCATGACGTATTCAGGCTCTGCTGCACAGTCACCTTTAAAAATGCGAGTATATCCTTTTTTTTTTTCATCCGGCTTCCATTCCAGATTCCAAAGTTCCCATCAGAGCTGCATGCGTGTCACTGTCTTGCCCCGCTCGTCATTACTTCACTCACCACACATGCTGCTGCTACCCTCCCTGCGCCCCTCGCCTCCATATCACTAATCATTTAGAATTTAAGACACAAAAAATAACATCGTGCCATCACTGTTATTACTTCCGCTCGTATCACCGCCCACCCTTCTGTCACCGCCATCACCATCACTCATCGACGCTTGCTGACTGAACAAACACTATTAATTTTCTGGCTTCCCATCACCCTCGCTCCCCCTTTCCCATCACTGTCCTGGCTCAGATGGGTTGTAAGGGGGCTTGGTAAGGAAAGAAGCTGTGTGTGTGTGTGTGTGTGTGTGTGTGTGTGTGTGTGTGTGTGTGTGTGTGTGTGTGTATTTCATCGGACTGTGAGCTAACGAAGGCAAACAGTAAGGCCGGACGGTTGTCGACAAACAAACTGCGGGTGTTCTCGGTGACCTGTAAACAAACAAGGGCTAGGAAGGAAGCTGGGTGAATGGGGGAGGGGAGGGGAGGGGAGGGGAAAGCACGGGACGGGAAGCAGCACCGTTGTGTGTGTGGGGGGGGAGGGGTTAGGGAAGGTGGGACGGGGAGGAAAATGACGCTTGTACAGACACCGAGGACAAATATTGAGTTTCCCAGGCCCTCTTCCTCTTCCTCCTCCTCCTCCTCCTCCTCCTCCTGCTTGTCATTTTTCTCGCTACTACTAGTAATATTCCCCCTCTCCTAATTTTCTCCTCTCAGTCTTCCTTCCTCCTCGCCCACCTCCACCTTCTCTTCCGTGTGAGTCTGTTTGTCATTATCGCTGCTTTGCTAATCCTGTATATCGTTGTTGTTATCCTTATTACGTGTGTGTATCGTCATAGTCTCTTGCCAATGAGGTTATGAGATTGGTTCAGTCGTTCCTCGCCACATTATATTATTCTCGTTTTACTCGTGACGTGCAAGAAAAAGCACCCGAATAAATCTTCCATTGGTTCATCTTATGGTTATTTTTTTCTATCTTGATTGTTTTACCTCACTCCCTAATTTTGCTCCTTTTCGTCCTCCTGCTCTCCCTTCAGAAGTTCTTTGTATTCTCTCTCTCTCTCTCTCTCTCTCTCTCTCTCTCTCTCTCTCTCTCTCTCTCTCTCTCTCTCTCTCTCTCTCTCTCTCTCTCTCTCTCTCTCCATAGTGATCTTCCTTGCCTTTCTTCTACCCCTACTCTTTCTCCACTTCATTTTCATCCTGATCCTCCTCTTCCTCCTCCTCCTCCTCCTCCTTCCCCTCACTCTCAATCTTCTGTTCCTCCGATACTTTCCCCTCCCTTTTTACTGCTCTGCTCCAACTAATTCCTTTCTCATTATTTCCCCTCTCCCGCGTCCGCTCTCCCCTCGCCCTACTCTCTCTCTCTCTCTCTCTCTCTCTCTCTCTCTCTCTCTCTCTCTCTCTCTCTCTCTCGTTCCCTTTCCCATGGCCTTCTTCCCTCGCCTTTACTCTCTCCCCTCCGTTTTCTTCTCACCTCTGCGGCAGTCGGAACAAACACCTGATAGCCAGATTGGAAAGGAAATGAAGCTCTTAGCAGCGTGTTGACGAACAGAAGCACAAACACGTGGACGGACACACACACACCCTCACACACTGACCTGGAACAAAGGACAAAACAGACTAAGTTACTCGATGCATTTCGTGAATTTATTGCTTATCTTTTTTTTCTGTCTCTCTCTCTCTTTCATTGGTAATGTAATGGTAATGTGTAAATGTTTCTCCTCCTCCCTCCCTGATATATGGCGTGAATATATTTAGCTGTTGTTTTTTTCTATTCGTGTACTAATGAGAATGGGTACGTAAATATTTGCCTTGCTTTACTGCGTCGGTACTTTACTACACACACTTGCTTTTTTTCGTATTTTCACCTATGTAGTACGCATGGCTGGCCACACTGTATTCCGATTTACCTGTGATGTAATTAAACTACAGAATATGGGGGAACATTGACTTAATTTACCTGTAATCTACTCGACTGGCTGATGTTTACTTTCGAAGGAGCAGCTTACAAATTGCCTGCTCGTTTACACAGGGCGCCTTGGGACCCTAAAGATCAGGAGAGTTGCCTTGACGAAAAAATAGAACGATATTAGTGTTTACTTTGGAGCTGTTTGGATGGCTTGATCGAAGTAGGTGGATCTCGAGGAGGTGGAAGAAGAGGATGAGGACAAGGACTAGGAGGAGGAGGGTTGAGGGAGGGATGAAGAGAAAAGTTAAAAGAGGAGGAGGAGAAGCGGGAGGAAGTGAGGTGTGGTGGTAGTGTTTTGGTGTTAATTGGTATCGCCGGTGGGGTGTGTTGGAGTGTGGATGGTCTGTGGTTTCTGAGCAGGTGTGTGGGCGGCGGCGGGGCGGAGTCTGGGCGGGGACTGGGGATGTGGGCGGGGAGACAGTGAGCTGGGGTGAGGACGGAGAAGGGAGGGTGCGTCGGAGGATAAGGGCCTGGCATGACTGTTGTGTTGTGAAGGATAAACGGCAATAAGGAGGCAAGGCGGGACTATTGTGGTGAGATTAATGGCTATAAATGTAAGAGTGTGTGTGTGTGATATACTGAGGTGTGGGTTGGGCGGGTGTGGGTGGGGTGGTAGCTGAGACAGGGTGCATACAGCTGCTTTACGCGCTGCTGCCTGCTCTGACTGACCCATTTCCTGTGTCCTTGCAGATGGAGAACCCGGCGTTCCTCGACAGCGACCAGTCCGTCTACGAGAGCGCGCGAGGGGCCCCACGCAACATGTCCCAACGGCGACCGCACCATCTCCCCGCTATCCACCACGCCCACGCCCACAATGCCAGGCCAGTGGGCGTCCCGCAACACATTGCTCACGTTCACAACGGACGCGTGTTGGGCGTGACGGGCATTCCCGGGAACGTGTTGCCTGGGGCTGTGGTGCAAGTGTCTGGAGGCCCCGTGTCCTCGCCAGCCCAGACACCAGGCCACACCACCACCTCATCCCACTACCCCGATCCTTCGCTGCCGCCCCTGTGCCCCGCCCACCTCGCCCCGCACTCCCACGTGCCTCACAGCGAGCCCATGTACTCCTGCCAGGCTCCCCGTGGCCACGACCACGTCTACCAGTGTCCCGGTCATCGCGGCGACCACATAGACCACCGGGACCACGCTGACCCCCGCGATCACTTGGACCACCGAGACAATCACCGGGACCCTCGGGAGCACCACATGGACCCACGAGACATGCGGGAGCACCTCGATCACCGCGACCACCGCCTGGACTCCCGCGACCACCACGTGGACCCCCGCGACCATGTAGATCCCCGAGACCATGTGGACCCCAGGGACCCACGCGACCCAAGGGACCACAGGGACCATAGGGACCACCGGGATCCACGTGAACACATGGACCCGCGTGACCCTCGGTTGGACCCCCGCGAGCACCAGCTGGATCCCCATGAGCATCGGCTGGACCCGGACTGGACCAGCGGCCGGACTACCACTACGGCGGCAGCGACTACTCCAGCACGGAGCCCATCTACGCCCAGCCACACCTGTATCCACGCGAAGGCGGCGCCGGCACGCCCACCCTCAACTACAATAACGCCCGCGGCTCACTGAGGGCGGCATCGGCGGCCTCCTCCCATCTGTCCTCCGGAACCCCGGCAAAGTATCTCGTTCGGACCGACTCCTGCGGAAACTCCACATCCTCTTCCATTCTGCCAACTGTATCCGCCCTACTGGCCCGCGAGCCCACTCACACCCCGCCCACACCCGCCCATAACACCACGCCTTCCCTCCGCTCCTCCACGCGCCACGGCAAGGGAGGAGCGACGCCCACACCCGCCAAACTGAAGCGCCAAGGACTATTTAGGGTGTGGAAGGTGAAGTTTATGCGTGGTGAGGGTGGGAGGCGGCGGGTGTGCATGGTGCTGACTGCCGTGGTGCTGCTGCTGCTGCTGGTGCTAGGCGCGCTGGCCACCGTCCTCTACCTCACGCGTGAGTACTTCTGCATCTCCGTGTTGTGTCCAGTCCAATATTGCCTCACAAGCACCTGTGCCTCCCCACCCGTGCCTCTCTCCCCTGCCCCGCGCCACCATCTCCCCGCCTCTCATCGACTCACTTTTCACACATTTATTGCCTCCGGTGAACCTTGTTTTCTGTAAGCTCAAAGGATTTTCTCTTGTAGGTCTTCAGAGTGTGCGGCTTTACATCAGACTGTGTGTATTACGTTTGTGTGTGTGTGTGTGTGTGTGTGTGTGTGTGTGTGTGTGTGTGTGCAGGGCGTGTGTGCGTGTGTGTGGGCGTGATAGCATCAGTGCCGGGAGGAGGGAGAGAAGGAGGGAGAAACCGACTGACTGACCGACCGGCCTCTTCCAGACACCCTGCAATAAAACACCGACATCCCGACCCTCCACTCCCTTCCTCTCCCTCGCTTCTCTCGTCTTTCCTCTCCTCCTCGCCCTCTTTATTTGTTTTTATTTTCTTTCTTTCTTTCTTTGCATATTTTTCAACTTCTTTTCTCGTGAATAATTTTTGTTTTATCTTTTCTCCTCACCCCTTTTTTATTCCTCTTTTGTTTATTTGCACTTCACATTCCGCGACACTTGCATTTCCTCGCGCTCCAAAAGAAGTCTCTCCTTTCCGATCATTTCGTGTTTTTTCTCCCCCATCACTTGCCTATATCGCCTCCGTTCTTTTATCCCTCCTCCAATCCTTCCCTTTAAGTCTTCCCTCTACCTTTCCTTTCAGCTCATCCCACACTGGTCATCTCTTGCTTTTCATCCGATATTTTTTTGGTACGCCTTCTCATCTCCTTCCCTGTTGTTCCTCACTCTTGTACCGTCACCCTTTTTGTCCACCTTTCACCTGCCTGACTACGACCTACACGCGTTCCGATTCTCCGTCGTCACCTTCACCTTGTGCTGGAAGGAAGGAAGGAGGAAGAGGTGGCCGGGGAGGGAGGGATGGGATGAGCAGGTCCCTCCGTCGGTTCTAATTTTCGTATTAATCTCGGACGATCATTTTGTCAGCCTGGCGTCTCGTGGTCAAGCCTGTAAAATTTCACACTTTGTTGCCTAATTGATAAATAGTGCATATACATATTTTATAAGACATGTTTAAGCCCATGATTTATACCCTTTAGTTCTCCACCCTTTTACATTATTTTTTTTTCCTCCCTCTTCCTCCCTTCCTCCCCTGCATAGCCAAGGAGTAAGGAGGGAAGGACTAGATGCAGTATATTTACCTCCCCGCGTATCGTCATAAACATTTTCCTATACTATGTTGTTCCTTCCTTCAACTCTCCTCCTCCTCCATCCCTCCCTCCCTCAGGCATATTCCAAGATTCGAGCTCATAACTGGATTCCTCACGTCATTTTCTTAACACGCCCGCGGCTCTCCTAGGAACCGCAAAAAACACTTCCCTCGATCTTGCAACGTAGGATGCACCAGACTCGTGGCGGATAATATAAGACAAGCAACGCGAATTATGCTCTGGGCAGGGAGTCAGTGTGTGACGATCAAACAAGCAATGGTGCGATACTTATGGTGGTGGTAGTTATGGTGTTGGATGGTGATGATGTTGCTTGGAATGAGCAGGTGGGAGTAGACGGGTGAGGAGAAGGGTAGTGATGGTAGAGGGGAGGGAGGGACGTTACCGGGGCATATAGTAGGTGGGGGGAGGGGGTGAGAAGCTGGACCTGTACCGGGTTTGGAGGAATAAGACTACGAAGAGAAGGAGGAGGAGGAAGAAGAAGAAGAGAGGAATGGGTAATGGAATGGGAGAGGAGCGAGATGAGGGTCATGATGAAGAGGAGGGAAGGTGAGGGTCATGATGGAGAGGAAGGAGTAAGGAATGATAGGGAGGAGGAGGAGGAGGAGGAGGAGGAGGAGGAGGACGAGGAGGAGGAGGGGATATCGAAGGGCGAGTAGTTTGACTTGCTAATGAGGACTGAGGGGGTCGTTGGAGGTGGCTGGTTGAGCTGTTAACATTACCACTTTTGTTGCGTCTTTAGCAGGTTACGGTCAGCTGAGGGGCCTTTGTTGCTCTTTATATCCCGATGTGGCAGCCTTCTTTAGTTCACCTTTTCTCTTCTGTTTCCTTTCTTCGTTAGCGTCTCCCCGCCACGTCCCTCGCAGCCTCACATCGTCTTTCTCTTCAGTAATTTCTAGTTCCTCATTTTCCTTTCCATCTTTCTGTTCCCTCATGACAATTTTGAGCTTTACATCCTCATTCTTCCTTACAGTTTTACACCATATCCTCTCTTCCCTGTCATTTCTCTCGGCTTCCTCACACATTTGCATTTCTGCTTCACTCCCTTATCTCTTTAAAGTCTCTGCCTCTTATTTTTCCTCTCTACCTTCCTCCTCCTCCTCCTCCTCTTCCTCCTCCTACAACTCTCAGGCTGCCTCACCTTTCAATCACTCGCGGCAGTAACCTTAAAAAAAGCCGCCTAGTTTTCACCGTCGGGTTTACGCCAAAGTGGGTCCCGGAATGGAGGCGCCGTTTGGGTCTCCACTTACTTTCGGCCTCTGCGGGCAGGTGCTTTTCCACCAATTCCCCGAAGAGTGCACTGGGAATTGTATTTATTGCGGCAAACGAAGACGCACCGATTTTACTGTGACGGATAAGGACGACAACCTTTATTGGTGCCAGTAAAAAGGTTTAAAGCCTTGTAAATATAATGGACATTGGGTACTGCAGGCTGGTGGCCGGGCTGACGTGGTATTTATTTCCC
Source organism: Callinectes sapidus (assembly GCA_020233015.1). NCBI lineage: Eukaryota > Metazoa > Arthropoda > Malacostraca > Decapoda > Portunidae > Callinectes > Callinectes sapidus. The sequence continues at coordinate 12,950,731 of CM035203.1, read as the reverse complement.
TCAATGAATATACGAACTCAGGCCAAACCTTTCAGGGCTTTCCTAACTTTGCTCCAGTCACTGGCAGACGAGCATTCCTCTCCGTCATCTTCGGTCCAGAACTTTTGTAAGATATTTCCCGACTTTCCCTTCCCTCCCGTGGCCCACTGCACTAAGCCAAGCGAGTGTTATGATAAGATCAGTGTGTCACTCTCTTCCCCCTCAAGTCTCCAAGGCTAACACGGAGAGGAGCTCGGCGAGATACCAAAGACGAGAGAAGGAGGAATGTGACCACCTCTGAGGCGACAGAACGTAAAGGCGAAGGTTCGGTGTTGTCTTGTATCTGGAAAGGTTCCGCTGGGTGGGTATTTTGACCGACCTTTCTTGACCGATTCATGGAGTTGACCGATTTAGCATTGCTCGGGAAGTCTTAGCCAGTTTTCTGCCCCTGCCAGTTGAGTGCAAATATTGGCCTGACGCGATAGAGAATAGCAAACTGGTATTAGTAGATTAGTAACTTTACAGGCTAAGGAGCAGCGTGAAGCATCTCAAAATCAGCTCGGGCAGCGTAAAATATGGCGGCGAGAATTTATCCAACAGGACTTACTCATGGGCCGGAGGAGCTGTTTTATATTCAGACGAAATCTGGCGAGCGTTTAAGCACCTGGATGACGCGGAAGGTGCGCTGGAGCCTGTGACGTCTCATTATCTCGCTCGTCAGTCCGCCCCGCTTCCAGTTTTCTTTCGTTGCCCCTTGACGGATGCCTTGCTAACCTGGTGCCTCGGAGGTGAAGGAGGCAAAGGAGTGAACCGCGGAGCCTGAGATCAATTAGCCGGGTGAGAATAGTATTACGAAGCTAAGAAGAGAAGAAGAAAAAAGGATTGGAGGTGTTGCACGTAGCACTCTCCCTCCACCGCCCCGCCCCCCCCGCCCTCTCTCTCTGAATAAAGTTGAGTCCAGAAAGCAAGTGTGAGCGAGTTAAGGTGTGGGCGGGTGGGCGTGCGTGTGGCGTGGGGTATTGGGCGTATAGTTGTCCGTCTGTGGCCCCTCCCTGCCACTCACCGCCGCCCTCCACGTGTTGCCCGGCTCCTCGGCTCCAGGGGAAGGGTGTGAGGCGGCAGTGTCGGGGAGCGGAGAGGCGTGGGGCAGGTGGGGGGTCACAAGGAGATGAGGATGGATGGGAGGTAGAGCAGATGGAGGGAGGGGTGGAGGGGGGAGGGCGGGTGGACTGGGTGGGGTGTAAGTGAAGTTTAGGAGGTATAAAGATGGATGGTGGATGTGGAATTCGTGTCCTGCGGTAATTTGTGCGTTGTTATTTTTAAGTCCCCCCCGCCCTCCCCCGCTGCTTTTTATTTATGTACGACTTTTCATGTTGTTATTCTACATTATCATCAATCTTCTTTCATTAACAACCCATTTTGTAAAGTCAGGCACTTGGTTAGGGCAGTTAGGCAGTCTCGGGCACTCAGTCTCTCTCTCTCTCTCTCTCTCTCTCTCTCTCTCTCTCTCTCTCTCTCTCTCTCTCTCTCTCTCTCTCTCTCTCTCTCTCTCTCTCTACCACTATCCGCCATCATCTTATCTTGCAAACCCTGTCCTTTTCTATTGCAATCCCTGTCTTCCTCTCTCTCTTCACCCATATCATTTATATACACCCCCTTCCTACTGTCTCCGTCTCCTATCAAGGATTCTAACACTCGCCCCTCTATCTGCCCGCCCCTGCCTCCCTATCTCCCTCACCCTGTCTCCCCACCTTGTAATATTCCATGTTGGCGGATTGATGGTATCGGTTTTACGCCCCGAGAAAAGGGTAATCGCTAACACAGGCGGAGATCTCAACCTCCTTCTCCTCCTCCTCCTCCTCCTCCTCCTCCTTGTCTGCCAACCCCTTCTTCTTCTCCTCCTCTTCCTACTACACCTCCTCCTCCTCTCCTTCGCTTCAACCTCACTCGGATCTCCGGTCTCTTCTTCCTTCTTCTTTTCTTTATTCTTCTCATTCCATTCGCAACATACACACACACACACACACACACACACACACACACTAGTCACCATATAAGGAGCCTACCGCCTGGGGTTAACAAGGGATGGAGGGGGGTATGGAATGAAGGGTGTTAGGTAAAGGTGTCTGAGAGAGAGAGAGAGAGAGAGAGAGAGAGAGAGAGAGAGAGAGAGAGAGAGAGAGAGAGAGAGAGAGAGAGCAGAGAGAGGGGGGGGGGGGGGGGGGGCAGAAGGGGGAAGAAGCAGGATATTGGAGTATTATCAGCCAGTAACAAGGTAAACAGGTGAAATTGAAGACAATGTGGGTAACACTCGTGCACGTGACTGGAACCAGGCAAGCACGTTTTGCAATACATATAATTCACAGAGAGCAAAAGTCACGCGCCTAACTGAACAGGAATTCGTGTTTGAGCCACAAATTTGGGACCCAAAGATATTGCTGCTCCTCCTCCTCTTCCCTCCCCCCTCCCCGATAACCTTCCCCCTCCCTCTCTCTCCCTGGTCCACACAGCGCTTCCTAGGCCGGGGATTTATCTGTTAGTGGTACGAAGCGAAATTGGAACGGTAGATAACTTTTGGAATGAGCGCTATGTATCTCAAGTCACTCGGGTCCAGCGTAGTAAATCGTGGCCGGGCGTCGCAGGTGCCGGGGTGATAAGGGATTGGGAAGCCACGCCACCTCGTCTCGTGTTGGTCGAAACCTTCCCCCGGGGCACCAATACCCAATTTGCTGTATCTACACGGTTATTTTCGTCGCATATATTTGTTGTTTTATCCCAACCGGCCAGGAAGGTTGCCGGCCTGTGAGACGCAAGAGTTTGGGGGGACTTTAATGCAATATTGAGGCTGGAGGAGTGTTTCCCAGGTTGGCTGCCGGTCTCCAGGGAACATTCAGCTGAGTGTGAGCCACGGAAGGTGTTCGACGGCCCGCGGAGGAAGGAAGAGAACGAAATGTAATAAAATTGGGTCCGGCCAGAACAAAGATGGATCACCTATAGAGACAGACAGCAGGCCTTTGGCAGTGTCGTGTTGGGCTTCTGGGTTCAAACCACAACTCTTCTCTGCCCTGACCTGCCCTGCCCAGTCCATCTCCACCCTCCCTTTCTATCCTCCTCTATCCAACCCTGCCCTGCCTTGTCTCTTCTTTACCATACCCTATCCTGCCCTGATATACCCAGCCAAACCATACCCCATCCTGCCCTGCCTTGCCCTTCTTTACATTACCACCAAAACTGCTGCCAATAGTAGAACTACGATCAATATTAGAATGTCCATCTCTTGGTTATTTATTTTACCACCAACAAATTATCTGTACATTTTTTTCTTTCTTTTACGATGATCCATCTCCATTTGTACCTTCCTCCTGCCCTCCCACCCTGCCTCCATTCCTTTCCCATCTCGAAACATATTTCCACTGTCCAGTTCGAGGGTCCTGTCCGTGCCTCCATCTCCCAGAGAGTAATTACACCGCTGTATGGCGGCTGGTCCCTATTCTCAGAGGCGTCCTGGAGTGTGGAAACGGAAAATAAGAAACAAGAAAGCAAAACAAGTAGAAAATAAGAGCCTGGGAGAATAGTAGGGTGTAAGAATAGCAGGAAAGGGGAAGGTTCATGACCACAGAGCCTACGTACGTACAAATACCCAGTAAGAACGACATTTAAAGGCCATGGGAATGAAATACCGCCCCCACCATACACACACACACACACACACACACACACACACACACACACACACACACGTCCGGCCATAGACCATTATTGTCCCTTCCTTCCTTCCTCCGAGGCCGCCTCCGTCACTAGGGTCGTTACGTCCATATTGTAACCGAGGCTTCCCCGACCATATTGATAGGCCTGATTAACATTTTATTGCGCCCCTCCCACGCCCACTGTCGCCGCACCGCTGTCAACTTGGTACATGATTGTGTGTCTTAATAAAACAAACCAGATGATCGACCACGATATGGGCGCCAAGTGAAAGGGAGAGAAATAGGAGTGAAGGAAGGGAGACTGGGAGAGTAAACACATTGACATTCAGAAAGGGAGTGAACGGAAAGAAGATGGAGGAAAATTAGAAGATTGGAGAAGAAAATATTGATGAAGGTGGACGAAAAGCAGATGAAAGAATAGGAAATTGATGAAGGGAAATTGATAAATTGGGAGAAAAGGTCAGAAAAGAAGAATGTTAGAGAGAAAACGAGGGAAGGGAGGACGAAAAGATGGTAGATGAGGTGAATGCAAGATAAGAGCAGGAGGACTACAAGCGAAAAATAAATAAATAAGGAAAGAATGTTAGAAATACAGAAGAGGTGAACTAAGAGATTGAAGGAAAGAAAAAAAAAAGAAAGAATCGGAGGGAAGGGAGGGAAGAAAGATGGAAGAGGAGGAGGGCGTAAGGTGGAAGGAAGGGGGTGGGGGGAGGTAAGGGAGTAAAGATGGAAGGAGAGGGAGGAGAGGGAAGCGGTTTATGGTGGTGTCTTTATTGTCTCGTGACCTAACAGGGGGAAGGTTGTTTGTGGTGACTTTTAAAGGTCATTCGCCTGGAGGTTTTCTCTTTTTTTCAATTTTAGTCACTTTACCTTGTTTTCTTATATGACAGAGAAAAATGTGAGCTTGAATATAATTATAAGAGATGAGTAAACACCTTTTAATTTATACACAACAGCAAATTAATACCCTCGCCATTTCTCAATTTGCATATTCTCGTCACAATGCACACGTGAGAATATAAAATGATATAAAACAAAACGTTGATACTTGCTTTTCAAAGGCAGAAGGACAATAGACAAGTGCTTGACAACAAATTGATGCATATAATGGTCCTTCAACGATGTATTGTTATTGATGTATATGTATAAATAGATAGACTAATGTATATATCTATTTATCTATCCTATCTGGCTTAATCTATAAATATACAAAAGTTAAGTCAAGGGTAGGGAAGCAAAATATGAGTTCGGTATATTTGCACTACATGTGTATTTTCATTGTCAGAAATACTGCACCATACCAAACTTCCTTCACCGGTGTCATGTTTCCTCTCGCTCTTAACTCCCGTGATCCGCCATGAATCTATCAACTGTCGTGGCTTGTCAGGAGGTTGTCAGCAGGTTAGAGGACCAAAGATCAAGGGTTAACACACAAAACACGGTAGAGGGGGAGTGTAGGAGGTTATTCAACTTTTGACCACACTGTACCATCCTTCCCCACACACACACATAATGCAATACGTCATGTCAACGGGAACCCAGGGATGCATCACCACCACCACCACCACCACCACAGACTCCTCAGACCACACAGGAATACAACATGATAAAGTCTTGACAGCCACGACGCTTTCCTCCTGAAGACGCAGGGAGAGAGGCAGGAAATAAAGAAGAATGAGCTGTGGCGGGTCTGGTGTGTGCACTTTTCTTCCGTCACACTTCCCTGTTCAAACTTGGACTCTATTACAGGTGCGCGGCAATTACCTGCATCATTAGTGGGAGGTAGTGTTGCAGGAGGCTGACGAACACCTTCCCTCGCCCGCCCATCTGGTTATCTCTCCCTGTCTCTCCCTTCCTCCCCTTCTGTCTAATCACCACTCCCTCGTTTAAAAACCCTCCGTGAAGAGTTATAATTACCGTTTGTTGATTAGAATAGTCTCCCCCTAACCTTAATTAGCCTCACCTGTGTAATTATCCCCCCAACCAAAGCTAGTTACCCCCTGTCTCCACCTTAAACCCCTCAAACAAATTCCCTTTTCCCGCCACCACCACCAACTGCTGTTCCTCTCTCTCTCTCTCCTCTCCCCTCATCCACTTTACTCCCCCCCCACCCACCACCCCTTTCGACACATTCGTCATGGCTTCCTCTCCTTAAGGGGTTTTTCATTGTCATTTTTAATCCTCCCAAAACTCATTACCTGTTCGCACTAGCTTTTATTTCTGAGTCTTTTACCCTTTTCCTCATCAGCAGTGCTACTCATATGTTTGCCTGAGCTGAGATGAGTCACTAGGATCAGCATCTGGTCTTTTCCCGTCAGCTGTAGCGCGTCATTCATCACGAGATCGCTGATGCATGCACTCCGTTGTATTAGAATATCTATTTGCATTTATTTGTATGTTCTGTATTGTGATTTAATACATTGGAAGTGCTGCCATTTTTATATCTGTTCCAATGTTCCTTAGTTATAAGTACCGTGAGAGAGTGAGAGAGGGGGGGAAGGGGGGAACTGGAAGGAAAATCACGAAATCAAAACATTCCCTTGCTAGAGTTTCATCACGTCTCTCGAAATACTCTTGTTCTGAGTCACACAATATTTTTTTTGTAGTAGAGATGGAGATTGTCTTTCTCACTACAAGATCCATCGTTATGCTGTTCATCTTTTCAACAGCTAATGTCAAGTGTCAGAACGTCGCCTTTAAAACAGATAAAAACAATAAAGTTAACTCCATCAGTGCAAGTAGAGATCAAACAGTGGAAGGAAAAGAGAGAGTTTTGTGTGCTATACGTCAAAGGATTTTGTTTCTTTTTACCTTTTTCTTTATTCAAGTTCCTTTTCGCATCTACATCTGACATGCTCCTCTTCTTCCTCCCCCTGCTAGCGGTATTGAACTGACCGCCTACAGTTCCCTTGCACAACCACTCCAAACTTTATCCACTCCATCTTTGCTCTCCTCCTCCTTCTTGCCTCCCTCACCTGCCCTCCACCCTGCTGTAAGCTTTCCTCGTGCTCCTCACTCCATCTATCCGCTCCCTGCCTCCGCCCTCTTGATCATTCCCGCCTCCCTTCTGCTCGCCTCGCCAATTCGCCTGTTCCCCGGGTCGCCCCCACGTCGCCCTTTGCAACGATAGCGCACCCTCGCTGCCGTACCTTGCCATCCCCTTATTAAGTGTAGGTAATGAGATGTCTCCCACGATGGATGACCCGACACCCGCAATAACACAGGTATGCCCCCGTGCCCCATCCTATCCACCTCCCCATCTACCCTTCCTTTCCTTCCATTCTTCCAAGGCCACGTAATATATATCATGATTCTCTTTCGCATCTCGTTTACTTATTCTGCGTGGTTATCTCCTCCTTCCTCTTTACCTATTTCCGCCATCCTTTTTCTCTCTTTTTCCTTGATGATCGTCTCTCTCTCTCTCTCTCTCTCTCTCTCTCTCTCTCTCTCTCTCTCTCTCTCTCTCTCTCTCTCTCTCTCTCTCTCTCTCTCTCTCTCTCTCTCTCTCTCTCTCTCTCTCTCTCTCTTTTTCCTTCCTCCTACTCCTACTTCTCCTCCTTCTCCTCTTTCAAGTCACATATATCGTGCATGATCTTCCCGCGATAATGATGATGGTGGAGGCGGTGGTGCTGGTAGTGACGGTGATGCTCGCGTCCGCTGGGCCGCTACAGCAGTCATGTGGGCCACGAGAGAGAGAGAGAGAGAGAGAGAGAGAGAGAGAGAGAGAGAGCCGTGGCTGGTTGGTTTCCAGAGTATATGTAGAGAGAGAGAGCCGTGGCTGGTTGGTTTCCAGAGTATATGTATCTTGTTTGGCGTTAGGTCAGGAGTTGTGACCTGGCGTATGCTTAAAGTTGCATATGATGGTGTCGGGGCTGAAGTGGCTTAGTTTTAGGACCAGCAGTGGCAGCGAGTGTAGCTCAATGACTTTCCCTGCTGTTATTGCTACCATTTCTGCAGTCGTTGGAATCGTTATTGTTGTTGTTGTTGTTGTTGTTGCTAGTGTTGCCAAAAGTGATGTGAGTTATGGTACAGTCAGCACCTGCATGACCTTCGCACGGTATATGACTCGAGTAGATTTAGAAGTGGCGAGGATGGAGGGCGGTGCTTGGGAGCTTACTGATCCTCCACGCCTCGCCAAACCACACGCCACGCCACTCCACGCCACGGCACACCCCGCCACACCAGGGTTCGTTGCTCCTCACAACGAGCAGCACGCAACGCCGCTCTACGTACCGGTCAGAAAGTCACGCCACGCCACCTCTTCTGCCACGCCACATTACACCACCCCCTCACCCACCACCACCACCACCACCACCACCACACTGCACCGCATCACATCTGGACCACGCCACCACTGTGCAGCTTGTGCGCAGTGACCTGAAAAAAAAAAAAGAGACCCAAGAAAAAAAGACAGGAAAACCGAGAGCAGTGTATGCATAATTATAGACCGAAGTTTGGTCACCCATGATCGGCTGAACCTTTCCACCATTTTCTTGTCCCTCGCCTTCTTCCATCTCTCCCATTCCTTCCCTCCACCCTCAGCGTGGCCGTTCCGCTTGCCCTCTCCTCCTCCCATATCGTGGTGGAATCTTACGAGTATCTCAGCGGTGATCACTGCTTGCCTCGACCATAAGCTTGAAAATTGTATGCGGTGCGTCAACCTACACTGCTTTGATACCGCGTAAATGATCTGGACGTGTAAGTCACTCCCAAGGTCGAAGGGAATCGAGGAGAATACGAGGGTAGGGAGAGGCTCACATCAAAGAAGGAGGAGCAGGAGGAGGAAGAGGCGGCGGCAGGGGACTCTCACGCCATTCTGAGAGGAGAGAAGAAAAATGAACGGAGGAGAAAAGTCTACTTTAATAAGGCAGAAGAGGTAGATGAGAAAGGAAAGGTTCACGAGGGTGCATAAGGCCACCACTAACACAGAAAAAGGGACATGAAGAGGAGGAGGAGGAGGAGCAGGAGGAAAATGGGAATAGGGCGGAGAAAGGGAGGGGTGATGAAGTCTTCGTCCCTCATCCATAAAACCCCGCCACGCCTTCCCCTCCCTCCTGACCACAACCCTCAATCTTGGGAATCACGGTAGTAAAGTTATTGTCCTCTATTAGTGCCGCGCACCAAAAAATTCTATACCCTCACGGATGTAGGCCATTGTTTATGCCTTAAAAATAAACAACATAGGAGAAGGAGAAGCAGGAAGAGAGGAGCAGGAGCAGGAACAGAGGATGACGATGAGGATGAGGATGGGAGGACGGGAGAACGGGGAGCCTGCCAGCGAGGCATATAAACAAAAACATACACACTCACAAGCACTGACAGAGGGCAGGCTTGCAGGGCATTAAAGATTAGTATTACTCAGAAATATAAACACACTGTTGATGATGTACAAGAAGCATTATTTTCTTTTATACCTTTCATTCTTAACGCAGCAAGGTTAGATACGATTGCACACACACACACACACACACACACACACACACACACACACACACACACACACACACACACACACACTTCAGACGTAACAAATAGAGAAATGAAGCTTTACATAAAACAGATCTTAATACAAACACAAAGAAGAGAAAAAAAATCGTCTTTATTTGTTCAAACCCTAACACGTGGAAGCACCAAGCACAGCGGAGAGGGGAAGACTCGGGCGGAAACCCCTCCAGCTGATAAGTACCCGTGGAGCATCGACGACAACCAGCTCCCCACACCACCATTCCCCTCGCCAAGCCCTCCCCCACCACCACCACCACTACCACCACCACCACAACCCTCACCATCACCACCACCACTAGCAAGCAGGCTGGCAAGCAATTACACCCGGACAGTGCAATCTGGTAAGGGTCGGAGGGGGAAAGGGAGCGGAGATAGCGAGCGGACAGTTGTCGCTGATAACAATTACTGATAGCGCGTGGCTTCTCCAAACCCGGAGTTAGTCATTTATAATTGCACGTCTTCCCGCCTCCATGCGCGGCCGAGACAGCTCCCCGCGTTGCTCTCTCCTTTAAGTCGAAGCTCCTCGCCGCCCTGGAAGTGCCCTCCACCTCTCACACCCGTGCCACACAGGACACGGACGCACCTCTCGTCCCGCCTATTAATTTCAGGTTATATTGACACACGGCGCGGAGGGGAAGCGTCTTTAATTATATTCCACTGTAATTATAAGATCTGGTCCCTATCCAGCCATTGGGTCTTGCGTCGCTGTATGGGAGACATGTTGGCTATTGCGTACATCCCACTGCGGCCATTCATGACGGATCTGGAAGACTATATTGATTAACTGCCCTTACCAAAATACGAGAGATGGGCGAAACGAAAAGAGTTGATACAGGGAAAGAAAAAGAAGAGGCAAGAAGAGAGCCAGGGCCAGAGCCACCACCACCATAATCATCGGAAAGCTCCTTTTATTATTGGACAAATTTAATCAATATATGATTGTAGGAAGATCACTGAACTGCCATAATTGGTCGAGTCCGGCGTGATTGGTATGAGTAACAAGGTGATTGGGCGTCACGAGGGTGTGAGGGCGGCAAGGGCTGGTGGTGGTGATGGTGGTGGTGGTGATGGTGTGCCTGGAGGGAGGGGCGGGTGCAGAGCAGGCAAGGAAATGGAGGGAGGGAGGTAGGGAGGGAGGAGTGTTGATGGATCTGAGCAGACACAGCAACAGATGATTAAGAGGTTCCTGGAAAGTAAAAGGGAAAACTGACATGATCCAGTGGGGAGGAGGAGGAGGAGGAGGGGATAATAGAACTGAGGGATAAACTGACCAAAACTGATGGAGGAGGGAGAAAGAAAATTAAGAGAAAAATTATGTGAGACTTAAAGCATACAAAGGAAAAGATAATAAAAATAATGATGAAAGTTAAGTGCTCTTCTCAGTAACTAAGGATTACCTGTGAAAGTATTAAAGCAAAAAACTCAAGAGTACGAGAAACACGACTCCATACAAAAGCGGCTTAATGGAAAAACGAACGAGCGAAAAATTACTTAGAAAAACGTTTTAGCGTGATTTTACCTAAACTGAGAGAGTGTATCCAGGTAACAGACTCTCTTTCTCCTCTCTCTCTCTCTCTCTCTCTCTCTCTCTCTCTCTCTCTCTCTCTCTCTCTCTCTCTCACCTGTGCGCCTCGGGTTAGGCTGAGCCAGAATTATCCTCGCTTTTGTGCCCGCGTGCCTCTTTTTTTTCCCTTCTTTTTTTCCCCGCCCCGCCCCTCGAGTCCCATTATTTTTCTGCTGCTCGCAAATTTGGTTCTTCGCCTCTGAACTGACAATACAGGATTTTATCACGACCTGGCGACAAACAGAAAAAAAAAGAGGAGAAAAGCACTCGTATTGGCAGGAATGACGAACTGTATCACCATCACCATCATCACAAGTCCATCGCCCACCGTTATTACATCACCATCACCACCATTACCACCACTACAGCTTCCCCTGCCACCGTCATTAGTATCACCGAGGCTGCCACACCGTCACTCCCTCCCAGCGCCCCCCCTCGTGTGCTTTTCTACCTTCGTCCCTTTCCATACCTATTTTCGCTTCGGTCTGTCTGGCATTCCTCCGCGGGGTGCGTTGTTGTAGCGGCGGTGCGTGAGTGTGCGAGCGACTGTAGGCAGTGATGGATGCTGGAGATGGTTTTTGCCACGCCCTACTCCTTTCTCTCTCCCTTTTTTTTATGTACAGTACCTACCTGTACTCACTAGTCCACCCTACTCTCTCTCTCTCTCTCTCTCTCTCTCTCTCTCTCTCTCTCTCTCTCTCTCTTACCCATCAATTTATCTAAACCATCATCTTTCCTCCCTTTCCTTCTGTAGCCCATCTCTCCATCCCTTCACATCCCCTCCAGCGGCATCACTTGTTCCCTCTCGCTCCCTAAACCCTTCCCTCCACCTCCTCTCCCTCGACGCAGCGGGGTGGAGGCTCGGCAGGGGCATGGGGTTCGGGAGGGGAGGACGTGATGGAGGATGGGTTGTGGGGGGGAAGGGTCACTGCTATGAGCCGCTCTGCTACCCACAAGGACTCCCCTTCAGCACCACTCCTGCACCGCCGCCCTGCTCCTCCCGCCGTGTTGTCTTACCCAAGTGCTCAGTACCGGGTGCCCGCGTGAAGGGTCGAGACACTATACTTAAAAGGATGATGGCCAAGAGTTGTTTATTTTCCAAGTTATAGGGAGAAATGGTGGCTTGTGGCGGCGTGTGGCAGCTGCGTGGCGTGGTGGGTAGTGGGGTGGTGAGGGGGTGGGGGGAGGGCCCGCGGGTAGCCCACCATCCAGCGGGCAGGACGCCACCGCAGCGCAACCTGGAATTATTATTGTTCCGCCCACATAACATGCGTCGCAGAGTCCGTCCCTGCTAGACAGTGTGTGTGTGTGTGTGTGTGGAGGATGGGGACTCTCTCTCTCTCTCTCTCTCTCTCTCTCTCTCTCTCTCTCTCTCTCTCTCTCTCTCTCACTAAGCTGACCATCCCATTTGCCTCATTCTCTAACTTTCTGCGACTCATTTTCTCCTCCTCCTCCACCTCCTCCTCTTCCTCTTCTTCCTCCTCTATTGCGTCCCTCCTTCAAATATCTCCTCTGTATCTCGATCGCATTTCCAGTTCACCACCGGCTCAGCGTAAACCCCAACTCGTCCTGGCCCTCCCTGCCCCAGCCAGCTCCTCGCCCCTTTGTCTCGCAGGCTGCAGCTTGGCCCCTCGCCGCGTGTACCGCTCTCTCTCTCTCTCTCTCTCTCTCTCTCTCTCTCTCTCTCTCTCTCTCTCTCTCTCTCTCCTGCCTCGCCGCCCTTCACCTTCCCCTATCAGTCTTTCTTCACCCATTTCTCGACACCGATGGAGATTGTAGGTGTGGTGGTGGTGTCGCTAGGAAAGTGTGGTGATGGGATCGTGGACGGTCAGTCGTGCAGGAGGTGTTGCTTCAGGCATGAGCTCGGGACAAGATGCGATAGATAAAGGGAGATAAGGGGATGTGAGGGAGATGCGTCGTATACATCCCGAGACGAGGTAAGAACAAAAGGCTGCAAAATATTGATGAAAGGTGTTGGAATGTAAAAGAAAAAATGGAGGAGTACTAATTATAGGTAAGAGAAGTAAGAGACTCACAAGCAAAGGGTGAAGGAGGATAATAGATACGCGACATACGCACGAGGGAAGTAAATACAGACACCTCTTGTTTTGGCGGCGTGAACAGGTTGCCAAACACTGGTACGATGGGCAGAAGCTTCCATTATCTGTACGCCACTCGCGCTATTTGGTAAGTATTGCAAAATGGTTGGCCTCCCTACCCCTACTATTTTATCCTCCGCAATATTAACAGTCACCGTCACAACTTCTCTCGCCACCGCTCGCCCGTCCACTTCTGTCTCCCTGGCCCTCACAAACCTCGGACTTAATTAAAACCTTCACTTCACGGCTGAGAATCCTACTCCACAAATCGGGATATCGTGTTTCTCTCATCATAACAGAAAAACATATAGAAAAATAAACAAAAATAAAAATACAACCCTTGAAAAAAAGTAAAAATCCAATACTATCTATGCTCATGAACCGTAGCAGGACCACTGAGCTTAAGACCACAAGAGAACTTTTGAAACCCTCAGCATTAGATTTTCTCTCTTGATCTGCCGAGATTTAAAATGACCCTCAATCCTGCATCAAAGGGATGATGAAGGGAGACGAGCAGGAGGAGGAGGAGGAGGAGGAGGAAGAGATGGCGGAGCAGCAGTATAACCTCCACCACAATACTCCTTCGGGGACTCCATTACCGCGGCATGCAGGGGCCACGCACACCGGCTGGAGGACCTCTGAGATAAGAAGGTCCTCGCTGGGGTTATCGAAGAGCTCAAGCCGGGAGGAGCTGAGGAACCCGCGCCCCCCCCCTCTCTCTCTCTCTCTCTCTCTCTCTCTCTCTCTCTCTCTCTCTCTCTCTCTCTCTCTCTCTTTGTTGTGTGTTTCGAAGTGAGGAGAAACTTACTAATTCCCAGGGACCCACGTGGGGGAAGAGCAGGACCCCTGGTGCTCCTTGGCCGGACTCAGGAGCCGCGCAGGAAGGAAACCTGGACGCAGAAAACAAATACAAGTCAAAGGGAAACTTGCACGAGGGAAGGTACACAGTCTGGCGGCCAGGCAAGGGTGGTGGTGTGGCGATCAGGCAGTTGCAGGGGAGTCTAGGAAGGGAAAGCACAAGAGGGGAACTAATTTTGAGTGAGTGAAGGAAACGGCAAGGAGGAAGGAAGGAAGGAAGGAAGGAAGAAGTTAAGTAGAGCGGGTGGAAATGTTCACTATCTAAGTAAAATGAATTGAAATAGAGTTTGCGTATTTACTAAGTCTCATTACTGTATCTGCCCGTCTTTTGATCTCTTTGATGAAGCCTCACTTTTTTGAGGTGCTGAGAATGGCGCTCGGAGGCTGAAAAGCAACTCCAATTTTTCTGAGCAAACACTTGGCGAAGCAATACAGTTTCATCCTCCTTCATGTATGTATTACCATATTTGTTTCCATTTCCTCCCCTCCAGCTAATCCTCCACTGATTTCCTTTATCCTTCCGTGGGATAAATTTCCCACTTGGCCTTGGAGAAGTGAGACGTCCCTCTACTACTTTCCTTCGCTTCTCTCTCTCTCTCCTGCTTCCAAGCTGCAGTTTCCTCTGCCATCAGTTACCCACGGCTCACTGGCAGTAAATGAGAACAAGTGTGGTAATTAATGTCTCTTGGAACCTTCTTATTCTTCTACCTGCCTCCCTAACCCACCCTCGCCCCTCCTCCTTTCCGGACCTTCCCTCCCCTCCATCCTTCTGTACTTCTCTCTCTTTCTCTCTCTCTCTCTTTTCTGGTCAGTATAGATGCTGGTGGAAGGGGAACGAAAGCGAGACACCTCCGGGACGAACCAGAAATAAATGGAAATAGTGAAAACACCGCGGTATTGTGAGTGAAACAGAGCACAAGACTATCAAGCGCCTGAGTGCGAGGGATGACACGATGATAATTGATAAAAAAAAGAAATATCGCGCAAAGCTTCTTGGATTCCACCACCACCACCACCACCACCACAGACCAAGGGAAAGTGAAGAAAGGAAATTATACATTGAGAGTCTCCTTTCGGCGCAAATAAACTTCGGAGAAAAGCAGCTCTCAACTTTAGGCTAAAGAAAAACTGGGTACAAGAGAGAGAGAGAGAGAGAGAGAGAGAGAGAGAGAGAGAGAGAGAGAGACGTTTCACTAACCCTTACCTAGACGACGAGGACGAGGACGAGAACAGGAATGGGGACAAGAACAAGCGAGTGAGTGAGCGAGTGATGGAGTGAAGAGGGAGGAAGGTAGGGAAGGAGGGAGGGGTCGAGGGCGGGCTAACGAAGGTGGTCGGTCCACCCTAATATTTCACGAGCCCTACGGAGATCTGTCAACGGGCGGCTCGTTTCGCCGTCCCCACGCCCCCCGCACACCCCCTAATGACCGCTCCCTGTCACACCCTCGATAAAGAAGTCCAGAGGCAAGTCATTCTACTCCGGGGCGACACGACGCTACAGAAACACCGGGGCACTGACACACAATAATTATCGACCCTCATCCTCTAACACCGCCACGTAGGAAAGTGATTAAGAGAAGGACAAGTTACCAGAAAGTCATTAGATTATAGAAATCACTTTGAAACTCTAATGCGCTACTTTTTCTTGATTAACGCAAGTATCGAGAATTAGATTAGAATATTACGTATATACCTAATTTGTAAGCTTATCAGTGTTTTTTTTTTATAACAAATGTATCTAAAGCTCGTCTCTCTCTCTCTCTCTCTCTCTCTCTCTCTCTCTCTCTCTCTCTCTCTCTCTCTCTCTCTCTCTCTCTCTCGTCCTTCCAAAACCCGAGAAAGCCGCCACGAAGGACGTCTGGTATAAAATGAGTATTATCATAACTTATTATTAATGTGGATCACGTCCTGCGACATATGGAGAGAGAGAGAGAGAGAGAGAGAGAGAGAGAGAGAGAGAGAGAGAGAGAGAGAGAGAGAGAGAGAGAGAGAGAATATCCCTAAATTCAAATCATTATGGTCTTTCTTGCAAATGAAAATCACAATTTGTCAGAGCAGTTTACACAAATTCATTTCTAGTCTCGCAGCTGCTACAAATATTCTTTCTTTGTTGCTTTTTGTTTTTAATCTTAGTTGTTCAACCTTTTCATTGTCTTTTGTCTTTCAATTTGTGTTGTAAAAATAATCACGTTTTTTCATCTTTGAGAGGCTTTACTTCTTATGACTTCTTTTTCTTCCTGCCAATGGAAAGAAAATTGGAGTTATATTCCTCGTTTTATTTATTTTTTTCATGAGGCCTTTGTGCGTGCCATCTGTGTGATGACTTTCCTCGTTTTTATTATGTTTGTTTGTCTTGCTGGTTGTTCATGTTTGCGTTTTCCTCTCCGTTAGTCTGTTTCCCTCATGCTTTCATTCTTAGCAATATTATCATTCATATTTTGCTTATTCAAATCCATGGTGGATTCCTACATGTCTTCCTCTTATAAGATAAAAGAAAAATCCTTTCATAGTCTTTCAGGGAGTGTTTGTTTTCAATTGCCTTTCTCCTCCAGGTTAACTTGTCAAAGTTTTCCCCGCCCCCTCTCTGATCCATAATTGTTTCAGAGAAGCATTTAAGCGTCTTCTCTATTTTTTCCTCTTCCTCCAGTAAGCGTGTTTGGGATCACCATGCGTGCACACCCTCTCAAGTGTCAATCAGTTATTAATGAACAACGTGAATAAGAGACCCTCATTTATGAAAATATAAAAAAGCAACCACCCTCACTTGTCTCCAGCAGCGTGTTTACTGTGACAGAGGAAGTGGAGGAGAGATGGAACAGGGGTAAGAAAACCGAGATCGGATTAGATAGAAAATAATGGTGAATTGAATACACTTAAATCGCTCGGTGAATAATGAAAGTTATATAAAGCTGCAAATAGTGTCGAGCGGTAGAACAGGTTTATGCACGAGCAGGAAAAGAAACAATCAAGAATAAATGTCGGAATACTTAGTTCGTTTTAATCTTCAAAGTGGCATTGTTGTCGCGCTGTGTGTCAGGCGCGTGACACGAGACCGCACAGACGCTCGCTAAAAACAAGTATATCCAACAGTGCAGCAGCGTAATATCCAATGTAGAAACGTGCACCAGGAAACACACTGCCTTGAGCGCTATGAATACCAAATCCCTGAGAAGAAAGAACTAAAGCATCTCAACTGTTACACATTTATCTTGTATATTTCAAGCGAACACACACACACGCACACACAGACACACACACACACACACACACACACACACACACACACACACACACACACACACACACACCTAATAGCCCCAGTGCCAGTCTTGCATGGGGGCGGGGCAGATAAGACCATAACAAATTAGGGCTCCCCTCGCGGTGTCCCTGAGGTCGGCAGTGGCCACGACAGGTATCACACAGGTAACAGGCAGGTCAATGCACCTGGGCAGTCCATCAGTGCGCCCTTTGTTGCCGCGATCATGTGTGTTTAGGTCAGGGGTGGACACGCCCCCTTCCATCCTCCTCCGAGACACGGCCGCGCCTTGCCTCCTCCCATTAATCCCGCGGCTTCCACTTGAGGGATGAATTGCTCTTTGCTCCCCAGGTTGATAAGGAAGTCAGGTAGTGAAGGCCATTAGGAGGCGAGGCATAAAGGGCGGCTTAGTTAGGACAGTTAGTGTTGTTGACAGGTCGTGTGGGGAGCGAGGTGGATCGTGGAGGTAATGGCAAATGAAGTGAAGGTGTGTAATTATGGGTAATCATGTGCGTGGTGGTGGTGGCGGCGGTGGTGATGCAGACAAGCTCATGTGGCGGGACTCAGCGTGTCGGAGAGTATTTGTCCCTGTCCATCAAAATCTACAGAAACTTCCAAAACTTTCCCCGCCGTAATAAATGAAAATAAAACAGTTCATTAGTAGGTACACACAGGCTCATTATTCCCCTCCACGACTCGCGCTTTAGGTAAATGTTGTGCACGTTGAATAAGGTAACAGGGGAAGCTAAAATGAATATCAGTGGAGGACGCTCGCCCTTTTCCTCCCTCCCCACGCTTGCCCTGCCTCACCTCGTCTTGTCCACTAATGGATGGACGGCAAGATAATTGGGTGTATCTTAAGTGTTCATCAGGCGTAGTCACTCCAGGTGCAAGAGTTTCCTGTACACTTCGCCACGCTCACACAAACCAACAAACAACTACAACACGCCGGTAACAAACAAAATATAGATAGATAAAGTAAACAACACGACTGAATAAGCAAAAATAAGTAGTAACAATGTTAATATTTAGAGTGGTGGTAGTAGTAGTAGTAGTAGCAGTAGTAGTAGTAGTACAGACACTTTATATTTTACAGAAAAGTACCTTCAAATAAGAATTAAAATATGTGAGAGAGAGAGAGAGAGAGAGAGAGAGAGAGAGAGAGAGAGAGAGAGAGAGAGAGAGAGTGAGAGAGAGAGTGTGTGCGTGAGTGTGTTGCGGTGAGACCAGAAGAAAATATACAAAAAAAGGAAGAGAAAATACACTTAGAGAGAAAACAAAAAAGAAAACTCTCTGAAACAGAAAAAGGAAAGAAAAAATACCTTAAAAAATGTTCTACATGGAAACACTAATGGAAATATTGAACCAAAAAAGTGATCTGAGGAGAGAAATAAAAGGGGAAAAAATAAAAAAAGAATTGAATAAAATAGGGGAAAAATACTTGTCTGTCTGAAACCCACTTAACAAAATTGATCGTTGAGGTAAAAAGACATAAAAAAAAGAAAAGAAAAGAAAGAAAGGAAAAATGCCGAAAGCGTAACAGGAAAAGGAAAGAGAAAAATAATAGAAAATAGTAGAAGTGAACATAGTGGAAGAAAATATCACTTTGTAAAAATATATATAAAAAATGGAAAAAAAAAAAATCTTCTGAAGTAGAAAACACACAAAACAGGAACGATAAAAAGAAAAAGAAATTGTAGCTAAAATAAACAGAGAATAGAGACACAAGATAAGAAAAAATATGAGAACAAATAGGAAAGTGTCTCGTGAAGTGAAAAAAAAAAAAATAGAAAGAGCAAGAAAAAGGAAAGAAATGAGCACGTAGTTTGAAAAAATAAAATGAAACAAAGATTAGATAAAAGTAAGAATGAGGAAAAATCTGAATAAAGGTAGGAAATGAGGAATGAAAGTAATGAAGAAAATGCGAGAAAAAATAATATATATATAAAATAGAAAAGAAGAAGAAGAAGAAAACGATGAAGAAGAAGAAGAAGAAGAAGAAGAAGAAGAAGAAGAAGAAGAAGAAGAAGAAGAAGAAGAAGAAGAGGAGGAAGAAGAAAAAAAAAAAGAACAGGAAAGACACGACAGAAAAAAATACAATAAATCACACAATAGAAAACAAAAACACCACGAAGAAAAAGAACGAACACTAAAACAAAACGAAACAAACAAAAGAATATGTTAGATAATAAAAAAAAG
>CM035203.1:12895855-12906177 GCA_020233015.1 Callinectes sapidus | reverse complement strand
CCTCATTCCTATCCCTTAACATATAATTCGTGGGAGCCGCCTGCACTAATTATCAATTGTGCCGAATAATTTACCGTCATTTTCCGTAATTAGAGCCATGTTCAAGGGTAATTATCTGGCCGGTGCAATAAGGCAGCATCTCCAGACGTGATTATCCGGGAGGTCGCCATCCCCCGACCGTCGTTTGCAATAATTAACCAACGTGAGCGAGTGATGAAGGAGAGGAAAGGAGGCAGGCAAGCAGGCAAGCAGGCAAGCAGAAAGATGGGCAAGTAGGAGTACCGGAGTAGAGTGAAGGGAAGGAGGGGAGGGATGGGGAATGGGCCAGGTGGGATGAGAGAGAGAGAAAGAGGGGGGAGGGGGGAAGAGTTTATTGTGGTGTGTGTGTGTGTGTGTGTGTGTGTGTGTGTGTCCCGCATCCTATCCTGCACATCCTGAGAGAGAGAGAGAGAGAGAGAGAGAGAGAGAGAGAGAGAGAGAGAGAGAGAGAGAGAGAGAGAGAGAGAGAGAGAGACACACGTATCCTCTCCCTCTATGTGTGTGTGTGTGTGTGTGTGTGTGTGTCTGTGTGTGTGGGTGGGTGGGTGCGTGCGTTTCCACACTTATTCCCACGCCTTCTCCAACTACAAATCCTGCTTCGTCTCATCCTCGCCCCCTTCCCCCCTCCCCATTCCCGCATCTTTCTCTCTTTCTCTCCTAACCATAGCCAACAGATTCAACCTTTCGATGAAGTAACCTAATTCTGGCCGTGTTTCATATACCTATTTTTCTCTCATTGTATATCTGGAGTCTGGCTCACCCACCGACTGTATAATGTAGACCGCATCAGTTTTTCTTGGCATGATGAAAGCAACAAGAGTCCGTGGAGGTGTGGGAGAATGGGAACAAAACGTAGAGTAATGTGTTTATCTTTTGTTGATGGAAGGGAAGGAGGTATTGGAGTTTTCTGAGTGATATAGAGTGTTGCAGAGGAAAGCCAGCCAGCTAGAGAACTATGCAAATTCGTGGGAAATAATTTAGACACCGTGGGAAGTATATGAGAGAGAGAGAGAGAGGTAAAGATGAGAAATAAAGGAAAGCAACACAGGTTGTGTCTTTAACAACTGCAGGAGTGGAGGTAATGATAGTCAAGTAGCGGCGACGATGGTGACGAAAGTAGTAGTAGTAGTAGTAGTAGTAGTAGTAGTAGTAGTAGTAGTAGTAGTAGTAGTAGTAGTAGTAGTAGTAGTAATAGTAGTAGTAGTAGTAGTAGTAGTAATAGTAGTAGTAGTAGTAGTGGTGGTGGTGGTGGTAGTAGTAACAGTAGTGATAGCGGTGGCGACGGCACAGTACATCCCCTTTGGCTCGCCAGTATAATTTTATCCTTCACTGACTCGGGAAATTGGTGTTTTGTGCAGCCTATTTAGTGATACGCGGTGCACGACCTGCTGAGTGCCACCTGCAACCGTGGCCCTCCTGCCGTGACGCTCGGCGCTACTGATCAGAGGCGGGCACCGGTTAGATAAAAAGTGAGCACTATTTTAAGAGTTGTTTGGGGAATCTCGGAAAGCAGTGGATCCCGTACGAGGTTCATGAGTGTTTGTTTATGTTGAAAAAAGAAGGAGAGATTTCCAAGGCAATGTTTGGAGAGTGTGTGATATACAGCGCGGCGCCGCGGAGCATGGCGTGGGGCGCGTGGGGAGTTGCTGGCCCTGCATCCCTTTCTCTCTCTCTCTTTCCCTCTCTCTCTTCCTTCTCTTTTATCTCATCCTCGTCCAAGTGTTGTTGTCGTTGTTTTCCTCCTCTCGTCCTCTTTACCCTGAAGACACCGGTGCTACTTGCAGCGTCTTTTATATTCATTCCACTGCCATTCCCCGCGAGTCTCCGGTGTGTGTCGGGCGTCGACAATCAACCTCGAAATAATTACGTTGTCTGTGAGAGAGTAAAGATGAGGGAAAAATAATTGTTTCTTGTTGAATGTGTATGAAAAAATTGCATTACTTATATATATATATATATATATATATATATATATATATATATATATATTATATATATATCTCTATATATTTTTTTTTTTTTTATATATTATATATATATATATATATATATATATATACACACACACACGAGCATACTATAATGTGGTTGATGTAGATAGCAACTTTAACAGCATTGGTGTAAAGGAAAGTTCCGATAATCTGATTTCCCGTCTCCAGAGAATTTGTTATTTACTGCCAAACCATTTCACACCTTGATTACTTTCGCCGCACGTCCCACGACGACGTCTCGCCACACCTGAGCGACTCTTTGTATGACCGACAGATATTTTGCCGCCGCCACCTCTCGGTTGCTGCGCGACGCAGCATCACACTCCGTCCCTTTGTAGGCCTCTCTCTAGAATTGTTTACCTGTGGTCGCCATGACAACGAATCCTCGCCTTACCATAGAAGGCCTAACAACCTTCAATCAACCCCACTGCCTTCCGCCCGTCGTCCATCCCTGGCTCTCTTTTCCTCCCTCGTTCCCTCCCCTTTCACACACGACCTATGCCTGCTCCCCTCTTTTTCTCTCTCCAGCTCAGCCCTCCACCCGCCTCCCCCAAGCAATTACGGTGAAGCCATGAGTATTGTTCAGAAATGGGGGAAAGGGGAAAGGGGAAGGGGCAAATCTATAACACTAGTCTACTTCTTCCGTCACCAGGCGTCTCTTTCTCTCTCTCTCTCTCTCTCTCTCTCTCTCTCTCTCTCTCTCTCTCTCTCTCTCTCTCTCTCTCTCTCTCTCTACCAGCGCGTCTCGCCAATCCCTTTCCACCCATTGGCAAAAACTGAGAAGACAACGAAATTTCGGGTCTGAATAAGAGCATGGCGAGATAAATTTGTGCGAGGAAAAGGAAATAGGCGGGGAAGAGATGTGGAGGAGCAGAGAGGTGGAAAATAGAACATAAAGGAGAAAGAAATGTGAGACAGGTGGAAGTACGGAAGAGTAAAATGAAGGGACGTGACGCCGAGAAGGAGTAAGGTCACCCTTCTGAGAGGAGAGGAGAAGGGAAGAGAAGAAGAGGCGAAGGAGAGGAAGGGAGAGAGAGAAAAATGAAGCCATTTAAAACTGGAGGGGATTACAGAGAGAGAGAGAGAGAGAGAGAGAGAGAGAGAGAGAGAGAGAGAGAGAGAGAGAGAGAGAGAGAGAGAGAGAGAGAGAGAGAATATTAGGTAGAAAAATCGATTCCCCCGATGAATGGAAGAGCCGAGAGATGGTCGGTGGGCACGCCAACGTAATGACGCAACACAATCATTACCGTGACGGCGCCGGTAATGAGGTCGTGGCCGCCTGTTACGTCCTGTACAGCGCCCCTTGTTTGCCTGTTGCCACGGTGCTCAGAGAGAGAGAGAGAGAGAGAGAGAGAGAGAGAGAGAGAGAGAGAGAGAGAGAGAGAGAGAGAGAGAGAGAGAGAAGTAGAGGAAGCTGTGTCTACTATGTTACCATGACAACGGTAAAGTACAACACACACCTGGGAGGAAGACCACACCTGGTCACCTGTCAGTCCAGAGAGGAGTGGCGCGGAGAGGTAGAGGAGGACATGAGGGGAGGGGAGGAAAGAAGAGGGGAAGGAAACAGAGGGTGAGGGAAGGGCGGTACCCATTGTCGAATGGTATGAGGGGCGGCAGAGGGAAGCTTTACAGTACCAACCAGAACTCGCAGTAGGAATGTATTTAAAGAGAAGGAGAGGGGTGGGTGGTGAGGGGGCGTGAGGGGAAGTGCCCTAGGCCTTACTATGAGGGAAAGGTACCGGCGTCAGACCAGCAAGGGAGGGCAACAACGCTTTCTTTGTTGTTATTTTCCAACGGTGTCTGTTACCGTAGCAACAGAAAGAAGAGGAGCGTTAGTACTTGGAAGTTGTCAGGTGAACTTGTCTTTTTCCCTTTGTTATTCATACGCACCCACCCACCCTGATGCCGCCTCTGCCTCCATGAATTATATTACCAGGTATCGTGGAAGCGAGGCGTGAGCACAGAGGGAGGGAAGACGAGGCTTAAAGAGTGGAAAGACACGATGGAAAGAAGGAGAAGCGAGCACAGAGGAGATCTTAGAAGTGGCTGAACAAGTCAAATTTAACTAGAGGTGAAGGAGATGCAGTGCGGTGGTGTGTGGAGAGGGAAGGAGAGAGAGAGAGTATGGAGAGTTAATGGGAGAAAGAGAAGAGTACGTGCATGAGTAGCGACGAGGAGTATTTCTCGGAGGAGAAGCACGTTTTAAAGTGTAGTTGTAATTTGTTCGCGAAATCCTCTTTTCCTTGCAACCTCTGATGGCGTCATTAACTTTTATGTAGATGACTAACCCAACAGAATTCCCTGGACCCTTCCCCGACTGTGACAACAAATTACATGCGAATACACAGCAAAATAATAACGGAATACACGATATACACACACAAAGAGAGGAACATTTCATTTAACCTAAGCTAACTGAAACCAATGTAACGTAATCTAACAGATCACAGGGACGCTCTAAGCAGGTCTTCCGTAATATTGATCGCAGTCATCGGTAAGAGGAAGGAAGTAAGAACGAATGGCAACTTAGCTTTGGCGTGAGTAAGGGGTGATTGAGGCATTAATTGGGTTAATTAGCGCGCTACAGGTGTCTCAGCCAGGTGGCCAGACGATCCTCTAGAATGTTAATGTCTTTCGTTTCCCAAGGCGCAGCGGTGGCAAGTGGCAACACACAGATAAATCCATCCCGGTTCAGCGAGATTCTGGGGAGAGACGTGTGGCTGACATCGTGACGAGAACTCATCTTGCTCCACTTTCCCTATTCATTTTTATCTTTCCCTCCCTCTTTTACCACCTTATCGCTCTCTCTCTCTCTCTCTCTCTCTCTCTCTCTCTCTCTCTCTCTCTCTCTCTGTGTGTGTGTGTGTGTGTGTGTGTGTGTGTGTGTGTGTTTCCCCTCACATGTTTGAGCTTCCCCTCGCCTAGAGCCGCAATTCAGCCCCATTTTGAGCCCAGATATTGAGGTTATCATTTTTTTGGTGTGTGTGTGTGTGTGTGTGTGTGTGTGTGTGTGTGTGTGTGTGTGTGTGTGTGTGTGTGTGTGTGTTGTGTTGTGATTGTATTTCCGTGTGTTTATGTTTTTAGATGCGGTTACCAGGGATGAAAAATGAGCAGGACGGGAAGGAATAGGAGATGGTGGTTGGTAGTGGTGGTGGTGGTGGTGGTAGTGGTGGTAGTGGTTATAGGAATAGGGAGAGGGAAGGAGGTGGTGGGCTAAGGGGGGGAAAGGAAAGGAAGATAAGGTAGACCTCAAAGGCAATAAATGTCTCCTCAGATTTTTTTCTCTCTCTTTTCTCTCTTCTTATAAAACGTTTTACGAGCCGGTCGTTTTCGTTGTTGTCATGAAAGTAAGGGATAAAAAATATATGTAAAAGTTTTAAGCATTTATAGTGTGTGTGTGTGTGTGTGTGTGTGTGTGTGTGTGTGTGTGTGTGTTTATAAAAGATTCATGATTACGACCTTTATTTTTGCATGCCATTATTTATTTTTGTATGCGTTAGTGCATACGTGTAAATATTAAGTGTTGTTTTGCGTTTGTGCTAACCATTTCTGTTCATTTTCCATAATGTTTATATCGCAATTCTTTTTATTTATGAACTTCAACGAAAAACTTTTCTTTTATTGCAGTTGGCGGAGGACTGAGCGCCTTCGTCGGTGTGTCCCCGAAGCTTATTGTTACTGAGACAGGTAAGTCACTCATCATTATTTATTAGTTCAAAAGTAGGTGTGTGTGTGTGTGTAAAGTATAGACACACACACACACACACCATATATGGCGACGTGTCCACATAGTATTTCCTCTATGTATATCATCTTCTCTTTTGGTCCAGGGATCCTCTTTTTATGTTTCCACTATTCAGGCTTTCCTTACATTTCCCCGCTGCGTCACCTAAATGACCCCTACATTTTCCCCTTTTCTTTCACAGTTTCCTCTGCACCTTCTCATTTGCTGTGTTTTTCTTTCCTTCCCCCCTTTTCCTACACATCTCCCAAGATTTCCTCGCCTCATTTTGTTGCCTTTTTACACCCAGTATCTTCCTGACACCGTCCCATCCCCCGCTTTTTCCTCGTTTTGCGCATCACAAATCTCCGTGCTCTTTTTCCCACCACTACCTGGCCGTGACTCGAGGTTCTAGTGTCAGATTATGAGGCGACGTGACCCTGTCCTTGGATGTTCTTGGCGGCCGGGCACGACACCTCCATACAGTACCTGATGCGGTGATCCTGGGGTCATGCATTTCCTGTGGATTAAGTACACACGCCACAACTCGCGCGGAATCTAGAGGCAGGAGACACAGGACGGTCCGTGGGTGAAGTTAAGGATTCTGCGGTTCACAGCAACTATTCGTGGGTGACTGTGGGTCGTGGATTTACTAGTACAGGTCAGCTACGTGAGGTTACTACGCGTCCACCTCACTTTGCGCCAAGCTTCACCTCAAGGTCATAAGGGTGAGGGAAGCCAAGTTAATTCTGGCCCTGTGTTCATACGTTTTCATTTTTTTGGACCGCATTTAACTCTCATATCCTTCCATTTTCTCGCTGACAAGGCAAAAAAAATATATATAACACGTGCGATGCTTCATTTCACACCTCGCCACTGCATTATTATTTTTCACCCCCTCCTAACCCTTCCCTGTCATCTCGCGTTCTTTCTCTTCCACCCTGGCCATCACACCTCCTCAGGATCCGCAGCGCCTCCACTCCCTCCCCGCGTCACCTCGGCAGCACCTCTGTCCCGCCCTGTTAGCATAATCTGGGATGAACGTTACCGGGATCAAGGCTCTAGGCTGAGGAAATGTGAGAGTCGTAGCGAAGAGAGGGAAGGGGAAGGAGAAGGAAGGAACTAAAAAGAAGAAAAAAGGGAGATAGAATAAAGGAAAAGGGCACGTTCTCATTTCCTTGTGTTCTATTATGTTATGATGCTTCTGTGGATGTTCCTTGTTTTTCTCTCCCTTGATGGTGAATGAAGCTGTTGTTTATGGTGTGTGTGTGTGTGTGTGCGTGTGTGTGATAATCATCGCATTTTTTTACAATGTTGTCCCTGTTACAGACGTCTTTTGTGCTGATCATTGTACACACACACACACACACACACACACACACACATAGTATACAGTGTGTACGCGCAAGTGCATATGTGAACTGTGGGTGTGTGTGTGTGGTAAATGGCTAGCAAGAGGGAATTGGCTTAGTTAATCTCCGAGTGAGAGGAATCCCACCACATCCACCACCACAATTTCTCCTCTTCCTCTTCTCCTTTTTCTTTCTTCTTCCTGCCCCGCCTCGTAGGTTATTCTGCCTTTTTCCTGCCGCGCCTCCACAGTGTCCGTTTGCACCCACGTCCTTGCGTCGGCTTTACGCAAGGCGCCATCTCCCGTATTACCTCACGTCCACACCAGTATTCATGCCCCGCCTTCTTACCTCCTCGGCGCAAGGTTGTGAGCCACCAAGAGGAATGTTTAGTTGCTTGGAAAGTTGGGGGCGTTATGTCGACACGAAGAGTGCGCACGGCGACACTCGACACATTCTTGCTCCCCAGCTTTACAAGTTTGAGTCCGTCGGGGCCACACAAGTTTCAGCAGCGGTGCCTCCCAGACGCCAGAAAGTAACCCCACGAGATAGGAAGTGTCGGCGGTAGGGGTGGAATGCTTGAGAGCCATTTTTACTGCAGGTCGATCGAATGATAGTAGAGGAGCAGGCTAAATCATCTTATCCTGCCTGGCGAGCGAGAGCAAAACAAAAGTGAGGGATGAGTGCAGGCCGGGAGTGAAGGAGCCTGCCATCCTCGTTCAGGGGAGGTGGGCACGACCACCGCACGGCCGGGGAGTCGTTTCCGGCATCAAGTGACGGCCGATAACACGATCCTCCCGCCCTTGTAATGTCGCAGCGGATGGTGATGGCAGGAAATTATCACAACAAAGTGTCGTTTAAATTTCTTCGGTGATGCTGGCGATGGGTTTTCTTTAGAATGTGAGAAAAATCATGAGGATGAAGACGTGGATAGGAAAGAGGAAGCAGGGGGAAGCAGAGGAGAAAACGAAAGGAAAAGAAAATGCTGCGAAAAAAGGGGGAAAAAATAGTTTAAAGTTTATGACACACAATATCAACAAAAGAGAAAACATTCTTCCTTCCGGCAAAAAACAAATGAATACGCGACCGCCGCATAAAGAACGCAGTAATGGCACAGAACAATCCCTCGGCAATGCAGGTAATGACATGAGGCAAGCAGCCCCTGAGTGGAGCAGTAGGGCGTGGGATGGCGGAAGGGGACGTGTGTGGGGAAGCCGAGGTAGCTGAGGTGGGTGAATAGAGTGAAAGAGTGCTTGGGGCAGAGGCACAAGGGGTGAGACAGTCTGGGAGGGGGGAGGGGGGGATTGATTGAGGGGTCGCAAAGGGATTGGATTAACTGGGATGGAGGGGGAAGGGTTGCCAGAGGGAGGGTGGACTGAAAGAGGACGTGAGCGGGTCATTCAGAAGGGAAAGCAGAGTAGAGACCTCGACTGGTGACTGATTGTTCGACCTAAAGGGAGGCAGTGTTCCCCGGGTGCTCTCGTGACGGCCAGGTGTCTTATCCTCCACCCAGACCCACGCAGCCCCACACAGGCAAAGGCACCCCCGACGTTCAAGCCTTTCCCGACTCGATCTCTGTACAGAATATAGACAGAAAGAATGGAAGAAAAATGACGATGCACGTAACAACAATGACCTCCACCATTCATCCATCTATCGGGGCGGAACGGGGCGGGGCTGGCGTGGCTCCTGTTTCAGCGTGTGGTCAGGGGCGTGGGGGCGGAGGATCCAGGGGCTCGTGTCCAGCTCCTGATCGAGTGTCTCCTGCGGTGTAGCCTCCTCGCGGTGTGGTGTGTTGTGGGTGCGGCGAGCAGACAGGCAGACACGCGGCGTTAGTCATATGAGCCTCCCTGTGTTTGTCTGCCTTCATTTCTGCCTGTCCGTTTGTCTGTTCAGTTGTCTGTCTTATTCAAGCGAACCTTTTCTTTTTTTCCTATTCTTTTCATGGTGTTGTTTTGCCTGGCACGTTGCGCGATGCTGCTCAGGGCGTCAGGTTACCTATTGTTATGTTACTGCTTGTTATTCTCGTCAGCATTACCCTCGCATTATCCTGTCCTTCCCATTTGTTTGATGTCTTATAATTTATGTTTTTTGTGCTTCCTTTTCCTCATGTATCTTCCATCCCTCTCTCTCTCTCCCTCCCGTCTCCTCCTCCTCCTCCTCCTCCTCCTCCTCCTCCTCCTCCTCCTTCTCACGTATCTCCCATTTCTTACCCTCCCCTGACACTCATCTCAAGTCATGGCTTCTCTTAACGTGACACACACCCATTCTATACACACACACACACACACACACACACACACACACACACACACACACACACACACACACACACACTTTTAATCATCTACTTGTTTCCTTTCCTTCCGTTTTTCCTTCTTTTCTTCCTTTCTCCCTCTCTCCTTCCGTCCGTTTCTGCCTAACCCTTTGCTCCAAACACGCGCGGAATCTACCAATAAAATAGAGAAGAGGAAAAAGAGAAAAAAAAAAAAACATCTAAAGGTCACTATGAGAACCTTCCGTTAATTTTGTTTAGAAATGCCCAATTTTCACTCGCCCCATTTCTTTCGTTGTCATGACTTTTGGTCTCTTCCTTTGCTTCCCCTTTCTTTTGTCGCTGCATTTTTTTATGGAATTTCTTTTGGGACCCGCTTATTGTCGTCCACGCGTTCCCTGCTGCTCCTCCTTTGTGTGTGTGTGTGTGTGTGTGTGTGTGTGTGTGTGTGTGTGTGTGTGTGAGAGGGAGAGAGAGAGAGAGAGAGTCTTACTAACTTTACTCATCACTCTATTTTCTGCCATGCTTTCATCACCATCTCTTTAACATCCACGTCACTGACTCCTCCTCTCTTCTAGGAAAATAAATATCCACCCCGCAAGTACAATAATCTCATCTTTACATCTTCCTCTTCTTTATCAGCTAATGGTCATCCAACAAAACCTTACAATTGTTTCTCCTTCTCCTCTTCTTGCTTCCCTTCCCTCTCCTCCTCCTCCTCTTCCTTCTCCTCCCCCTCCTCCTCCTCCCGTTGCATGAATAGAAATGACACTGAAGGAGGCCGATGAAGGGGAGAACAAGGAGGAGAAAGAGGAGAATTAAGGAAAACAGTGGCGGCGTTGTCATCAAAGAGGTTAAGAAAGGGAAGCGGATTTTGGGAGTCGCGACGTGTTTGGCCGAGATGGAGAACTTCCCTCTTCAGGATGTGTTTGTCTCACAGCGGGCGA
>CM035203.1:12868567-12891271 GCA_020233015.1 Callinectes sapidus | reverse complement strand
TCTCTCCTCTCTCTCTCTCTCTCTCTCTCTCTCTCTCTCTCTCTCTCTCTCTCTCTCTCTCTCTCTCTCTCTCTAGCTTCCTTCTTCTTTACTTTGAACATCGCATTATCCATATTTGTCTAGCACTAATTAACTAACTATAACTTCTAGGCGGCGAACATGAGCGGAGTGGCTAATGCAACCCTCCTTTCCCAAACACAAAATACCACAGCAGAAGAGAGTTTTACACCTGCATTTACCCACAGAGAGAGAGAGAGAGAGAGAGAGAGAGAGAGAGAGAGAGAGAGAGAGAGAGAGAGAGAGAGAGAGAGAGAGAGAACATGCATTCCACTATTTATACCTCCACTTTACCTTCCTCTCTCTCTCTCTTTCTCCCTACTTTGCTTCTACGCACTCCACTACACTCCCCACGCTTCCCATCCCTTTCCCCTTTAAATAGCGGTCATGCTAGCTCCATCTAATAATTATTTTCAACGGGTGAGTGTGCAAAGCTGGAGCGAAGAGAAGTGAACCAGGTAAGCCGCTGGGGAGGAGGTGGTGGGGTCGGGCGGACGTACTCTTGGGTAGGTATGTTTGGTGAGGTTAGGTGGAGGAGGGCAGGGCTGGTGAGATGAAGGTTAGGGTGACGAATGATAGGGTAAAGATAAGTGGAGGAAATGAAGGGAACGCGTGTCGAATAGGAGGAGAAGAAGGAAGAGGAGGAGGAGGAGGAGATGGTAGGAGAAGGAGAAGGAGAGAGCAAGAGAAGAAGAAGGAAGGTGGAGCCCAGGCAAAGAATTTAGGTTTGAATATCATGTCAAGAAATCTGGTGAAAATATTATCTTAGTAAGCAGGTAAAATAAAAGCATAAATGTTGCACCTCTTCATCTTCTAAGTTTCTCATCACCTTGTGGCGAGCCCCTTAATTTCCGTATCATTTTTGTATATCTTAATTCTCTCACTATCTGGTGTTTCGTTGTTAGTCCTCCTTCTCTTCTTTATTCAGCCTTTCCGTTTTCCCTTCCTTTTGCGCTTCGTGTTTGTTACTCTACACATCTTTTCGTCCTGGCTTTGCACCTTCTTATCGTGCAAGTCCCCCCTTCCTCCACGTCCCGCTCCCCTCCTCCCTCGGTTCTTGCTTAATTCCATGTGCAAGCAAAGAGTGAAATAGTGGACGTCGAGCGGCATGATGGACGGCGCCGGACTCGTGCCCTGATGGCTGATTGACTGACTGCCCCCCGCTGCCTGGACTGGTTCACCGGCTCAACCTAACTTACACGCCGACAGCCTGTCAGAGAAAGTGACTGACAAACTAGCATGGTTGGGCCTCTGTTGTCCGACTGTTCTAGTTACCAGGCCAAGTAGGAGATGTTGGTTAATTAGTGAAGATACTGGGGAAAAGAACTATTCGAGGACCAGCCCAAAGAGAGTGCCTGACTGGCGTGGGTAATTGACTGTCTAGCTCGCCAGCTGAGTGTGGTGGCCGGTTGAGTGGGTGAGTAACTGGACGTCAGAGTGCACATAGCCGTGGATCCCGTTGACTGGTTATCCAGATTTACACGCCCTGAATCCCCAAGCTGTGGTGGATGACGGTGCCTGACTGGCTGCGTACGTGCGTGTGCGTGCGTGTGTGTGTGTGTGTGTGTGTGTGTGTGTGTGTGTGTGTGTGTGTGTGTGTAAACGAATTCTTGGCCCGCTGACTTAAGCTGCAACTAGATTTTTCAGGGAGGGCGTTGTTAGGGTCCGGGTGACTGTTTGGTTGGGTAGGTAAGAGGCTGAGTGAGTAGGTAAGTCCGTAGGTGGGGAGGTGAATGGCTGGTTGGCTGGCTGGTTACCTCGCTGGTGGCAAGGGAGGGGCGAGCGAGGTAAGTCCGCCTGGTTTATGTGTTGGCACTTTGCAGTAAATACTTCGGGCGGACACTTTTATGCGATTATTGGCGGTGATCGAGAGGGGGCGCCGGCAGACGTCTGGATCCCTAGCCTTCATTATCTCCGACAGTTTTATAATTACCGGTATTGGTTATGACCGCCTAGCTGAATGTGTTACAGCGGCCGCGAGGAGCAGAAGGTGGAGGAGGAGGGGCGAGAAGGATGGAGATAAGAAGGAAGACGAATAGTGAGGAGGAGAGTAGGGATAAGGGTTGGGGGAAAGATTTATGGAGAGTTGCAGGTAAAAGGCGTATTAGACAGAGGAAGAGTAGAGTGTGAGTGGTGACGGTGTGTGTACAGGAGGGAAACGTAATGAGGGTGTAGGTGTTGCAAGGATATGTACGAGTGTGTAGGATGTACTGGTGTGTTGATCTGGTGTGGACGTACAGGGCGCGTCAATGTGTGGGTATGGAGGGGAGTGAAGGATTGCAAGATGGTGACTCGTGAATGGGGGACGGATCAAGTGAGGAGGAAAGTAACGAGCGGCTTACCGGTGTAAATGTCAGGTGGTTAGCGGGCCACTACCTCTGTCGTGTAAATCAATGCCAGAATGAACCACCACTACTTGCTGATACCGAGAGAGAGAGAGAGAGAGAGAGACAGAGAGAGAGAGAGAGAGAGAGAGAGAGTGTTCAATGATTAATAACTTAGGTACTGAGGCAACAAATGTGGCTCATGTTACAGAGGAAAAGTAAGAGTGTTTGTTTTCCTGTACGTTTACTGAGGAAGAAGCTGGAGGAGATGCGAGTGATATCGGAGGTGATGGTGCTTGGGAGTGATGGAGAGAGTGGTTGTGCTGGTGTTGGTGGAAGCAGTGGAGGTGATGGTGTTAAAGGTTGAATTCTCCTGTATACTTGTGGTAATGAGATTCATAAATGGCTGTCAGAGGTGTTCAGGGAGGGACAGGGTGTGGCGGGACTTAGCAAGCCAGGACAGGACTGAGTTAAGAGAGGTGGGGCACGCAAAGTGTTGGATGGGGAACATGCCTGAAATGTGACTTTTGATCGCTACCGGGAAAGGGAAGCACTAAGACAAGGCTGACATAGTGTTTAGTAAGAATGTAAAGGCCTGATGTGGTGTGGGAGGGGTCTGAAAGCAACAAAAATCATTTGTTTGCATATAAAAAAAGATGTTGTGTCTATCTGCTTGCCTGCCTGTCTGTGACCGCCGACTTCTGTTTGTTCTACACATTGGAGACTGAGTATATTGAAGCCAGTTGATGTTAGGTTTGTTTGCTTTTTCTTCGTATAATTCTACAGAGAAAACATAACTCGTCCCACTCGCCATCCACGTCCCTCACTCCTCCCACCAAGACAAACACTAAGTAATTTATCATGTGCTGCAGACCGCAGAAAGGAGGGACCAACTGCCTCACTATATAGTAAGAGGAACCAGTAGAAATGAAGGAACGTATTTTGAATTATATAAATAACGATAAGTATACATTACAATGATATGTAAATGTATTTGCATTCACTGTTTGATCGCTTAATTGCCTTCACATTAAACTGAATTATTACGCTGAATTTTATCCTCTCCCGTATGAAGCTCAGTGTTGAAGACAATGGTGCGCTTATTCTCGTGACCAGTGCGACTGATTGGCTAATACTGGTAAAATAATAACAAAGATAGCAAGTGGTTAGGTGTAAGTTAGACACGAGAAAATACTGAAATCTTCCCTTTTTTTTATTAATCGCTTTGTATTTTCCGAGTGTTTCAAGGATAACTCCTCCACACACTCAAGACTCTCGACCAGCCAAGTTAACAATAACTTTCTTTGAAGTCACTTCGTTTCAGCACCTTCGTCCCCAAAACTGGCGGTAATAGTGAGAGTCAGAGTAGTAGTAGTAGTGGTGGTAGTAGTAGTAATAGTAGTAGTAGTAATAGTAGAAATGATAAAAATAGATAATATCGATGATGGTGATAATAATAATAATAATAATAATAATAATAATAATAATAATAATAGCAGTAGTAGTAGTAAGGATAAAAACCATAACATTCCAACAATAATATGATAAGAATTATATCCTCCCTTTCCGTTCCCTCCTTGGGTACATGCGTTCTCCTTGAGTTAGAGAGGAAAGCAAGGGTGACCCGCCTAATGTAAGGTGACCTCTCACTTTTGGCCTGGAAATAAGTCATGGCCCCAGACAGGGTTGAGGGAAGAAGGAGTGGGGGGGGGGGGGCACAGGGAAGCGGGGGAGTTCAGTTTATTTTATTATCAGTGAGCTTTTAAAGTCGCCCTGCCTGACTGAGTGAGGAACGCAGGCCACGACGGGCTGATCAGGGCACATGCGGCGACCCGCGCGGGACCTCCTTTTTCACAACGATATTCCGGAGTTTTATCGCCGCGCTTTTGTTGGAAGTGACAGACGGCGCGGAGGTGGAATGGTTCAGGAGTCTATGCTTCACGTGGACAGATGCGAGGTGAAAAGGTATAAAGTAACAACGTAACTAAAAAGAAAAAAAATGGACCAAATTCATTGATGTCTAGTGTTGTGGAGAAAGAATAGCCACACACAAAAAGAAAAGTAACGAGAAGCCACCAGCGTCTCACAGTGAACTTGCGAGGTAAGTCTAATGGTACAGAATATTAGAGGCAAAACACCAGCTTTTCCTTTGGACCCTGAAAACCCGTTTGATCCAGCATTAAGGCGAATCCTCGTGAAGCCTCGCGAAGCCCCGGTACAGCCGCCGTAATCAAATAGCAACAAGGATCCTACTCTTACTCCTACCCTCTCTCCTTTCCCCGCACGTACACACACACACACACACACACACACACACGAATACATTTCTGCACATCTAAGCGCTGGCCTGCAAGGTGGTTTTGCCGTGACAATGGGGCTGGTGAGGCGGGGAGAAGAGCAGGAGAGGAGGAAGAGGAGGGGAGAAACGGTGGAAAGGAGGAATGAGGAAAACGCGCTAGGAGAGTGGAGAAAGGAAAAGGGATTGTGGTGCTGGTGGAGGTTATGATGTGGAGGAGGAGGAGGAGGAGGAGAAGGCGGCGCTGGTGGTGGTGATGTTTCATGGCGAGGAGGGAAGCATTGCAGTGAGGAGGTCTCGGGGATGTGTTCCTGTCACGACGGGACTAGCTGAGCTGAGGGTGCGGTGCGGGAGAGGGCGAGGACGGGTCTGGTGTTGCTTGAGGGCGGGCAGGGTGAGGCCAAGAGGTTGAATTAGGGATCCGGGACTGGCTGCAATAGTAATGGTATGAATGAGATGACATGGCATGGAGAGAGTTGAGGTTAAGAAAAGGGTGGAAAGACGTGCAAGTTAAGAGTGACTGTGACATGTTGTCTAGGTGTGCGCTGTGCAATGTGAGGGTGAGAGTGACGCGTACAAGGTGTGTGAGGAGAGAGAGAGAGAGAGGGGGGGGGGGAAGCTTTGTGTGAGGTGAGTGTAAGAAAGAGGGAGATGAAAATGTTAAGTGGATAAGACAAGCCGGCTTTTTTTCTGACCTGAGCGAAGGGTGGCCAAATTTCCTTACTAGACGGGACTAAAGCAACACACCCTGCCTTCCCTTGGCACAAGCCCGCCTGTTTTGTGGAATACGCCGTGATTACAAGTACCAAACGAGGGATACGCGCCTCCTTATGCGGGGTGTGCTCCTATCACCACCTGCAGCGGATCAGATGTGCGGTGTGTGGCGGAGGGAATACGAGGAAATGAAGGCAGAGGAGAGCGCTGGAGATGCAGGGAGAGATGGTTGTGTGTAGAGGATGAGTTGGGGGTGAGGTGGAGATTCCAATTCGATGAAGCATGGTCACTCAGAACAGACAGACCACATGGTACTCGGATCGCGGCAAAATAACAGGCTGCGGGAAAACCCGATGGAGTGGACCGCTTTCCTTGCTAGATTGGCGCCTCTTCTGGCTTTGTTAACTTCACCTGCAGCCCCTTACATAAATCGAGAAATTGATTAGCTACACGATTGGCCAATTACCCCATTGCCTCGGTGCGTTAAGAGAAAATAATATAACACCGTCAGTCGACCAATTAACGCTTCACTGGAATTTATAGCGACCGTCAGGCTTTTTTTCTATTAATACTAAACCGTGTCGCGTAATAGGGACTCCCGCTGTGCAGTGGTGGAGTGGCGGAGGCGTCGGGAAGCAAAGGGAAGCTGAAAGAACTCCCGCGGGTATAAGGCAGACGAGGAGCGAGTATAGGGGACGGAGGATGGAAGACAGGTAAAAGCAAAAAGATTCAGAGAGAGAGAGAGAGAGAGAGAGAGAGAGAGAGAGAGAGAGAGAGAGAGAGAGAGAGAGAGCGAGGGCTTATCGAAATACATCTACAAAATGTTTGAATTCTTTTAGGGATAACACAGTCTCCGTTATGGAACAAGAGCTTAATGGTTACTTAGGCAGAGAGTCAGAAAGGAGCTTACCATGCCTCACATTCCCCTGGTCCCACACTCTCCTCTGAACACCTTCCTACAGAAACACACGGTGGTCACTCACTTGTGGGAGTTACGGGTCACAGACACAAAGCGAATTCTTAACTCTCTTGTTCTCTCATAAGGATTATTTCGAAATGATAGATTGCTGGCTGAGTTTCTTGAACTTTTCCCTATCTGTGGAGTAGAATCGTTGCTGCACTATCACTAGTATATTCAAGAAAACTACTTTCTAAATCTAGTTCATACCCTAAAACATTTGTGATATAATAGTAATAATAATGATGATAATAATAATAATAATAATAATAATAATAATAATAATAATAATAATAATAATAATAATAACGATGATGATGATGATATACGGTTTATTTACAAAGAGAGACGAAATTTTATCACAGCATGACGAGTTGGCTAACAATTCACAAAACTGTAACACGGCATAACAACGAGAGTGACAGAAACCACAAAACTGTGCGTCAGTCGTTTTTTACCTCAGATTTAACACTTCATTATGATGCCAAAATAGCTCACTGGCTTCCTTTTTTCTTTCATGCATTACTTATACCTTTTAACAACGGTACAAAACACTTGTTGAAAAATTAAAGGAAGAAACTCATGAAAAACTAATCAGAGAGAGTATTTACAATTTCAGTTTAATACATATCATTGTTCTGTAACTCACGATTTTTGTATCCCAAGTATTATGCCTTACTCTGAGAACCCTGTAAGCTGTGGTGTGTTTATGTGCGTTCGTGTGGGCGGCGGTATGTCAGGGGAGGCGGTGATGTCGACACAGGGGATCTCTAAGTGTTTTATCGTGTTCCAGCTTCGTCTCAGGAAATAGCCAAGTTTCTAACGATCAAAGTTGGTGTGTTTCCAGGACAAGTTTACCTACAGGTGGAGCAGGTCGTGGGAGGAAGAAGGGAGAAAGGTTTGTGAGGCGGGATGAGTGAGTAGGGACGCGTGAAAAGTATGAAGGGAAAGAAAAGAAGCGGAAGCTGCGTACGTGGCCACAGAGAGAGAGAGAGAGAGAGAGAGAGAGAGAGAGAGAGAGAGAGAGAGAGAAGCGAAAATAGAAAAGAAAAGAAATAAAAGCTTGTTGCACTCCACTCCCAAACCCTCTGACCTATATCACCGCCAGACACTCGGGAAAAAATTATCCTGCAACAAAACAGGTGGATGGTCCAGTGAAGGCGGGGGGTACTCAGGGGTCGAGGCAGTGAGGGGAGCAACTTTCAGACAACAAATGAAGAGTCATGAGAGGCAGGTGGAGGTGGGAAGAGGCGAGGCAGTGCAGTAATCAAGGGGAGAGGGTGAAATAGCCAGTACAATGCCTGAGTGAGGCTGGCAAAAGCGATGAAAAAGACTGAGAGAGAGAGAGAGAGAGAGAGAGAGAGAGAGAGAGAGAGAGAGAGAGAGAGAGAGAGAGAGAGAGAGAGAGAGAGAGAGAGAGAGAGAGAGAGGTGAAAAGAATGTCCAGTGATTAAACAGTTCTATACACACTGCATTTCCATTTTTCTCTCCTTTTTACGAACCGCGCGGCTTTTTAGTCACAAAAACGCAAAGTTCAAACACTGGATAAGCGAGACACAATACACTGTTACATCCGGGGCCAGAAAAATCGTGTCAAACAAATTCGCTTGGGAAAAAATGGGGAAAACGAGAAAGTTTAGTTTAACAAAACGGAACACGAACATTAGCGGAGGAAAAGTATCAGTGATCTGCCAAGTTTTAAACGTGCCAAAGTCGCAGATCAATGTTAGTCTAGTTTGAAGGAAAAACTAGATAAAAAAATAAAAAATGCGAAAAAGAATCTAATTGAAAATAGTTTTTTTTCTTCTTGGGAGCGCAGAAATGTTTGATCTCCCGGAAAATAATGAGGAAGAATGAGAATTGGAAAATCAATGAAGTCGTTTAATGGAGCGCTGTAAGGAGGGAGGAAATGGAGGTAGTGAAATGTTAACAGAAAGGCTCAAATGTTGACTCAGGCGACAAAACAGGAAGTAATGCTATCACGGGAGGAAAGGAAACATATATAGCACGAGTGACAGCCGACAAAGAATGCAATTACAACACTAACCGCAATTACCGCCGCGTGTATGGCCGGGCAGATTTCTTGAGTGCGTGAGGTGGTGGTGGTTGTTATTGTTGCTGCTGCTGGCAGTGGTGGTTTTGCTGGATACTGCTGATAATGATGCTATTGTGGTTCACTCTTTTACTATTGATATTTTTACTGCTACTACGGCTTATGCAACTAATAATAATAGGAAGAAGAAGAAGAAGAAGAAAAATTTGTAATAGTAATAGTAATAGTAGTAGTAGTAACAAT
This sequence comes from Callinectes sapidus, assembly GCA_020233015.1. NCBI lineage: Eukaryota > Metazoa > Arthropoda > Malacostraca > Decapoda > Portunidae > Callinectes > Callinectes sapidus. The sequence continues at coordinate 12,882,626 of CM035203.1, read as the reverse complement.
AATAATAATGATAGCACGCACTCTTATACATACAAAGTTGTTGACACATACCACTACTACACCACCATCACCACCACTACTACACCACCAACAGCACCACCACCACCACCACCACCACCACCACCACCATCACCACCACCACCACCACCACCACCATTATTACCACCAGCAACATACCCGCGGGTGCTGTTGCTTTACCATCACGAACGCCACACTAACCTTGACCTGAACCCCTACCTCCCCTGCCTCCCCTGCCTCCTCCTGCCTTCCCCTGCCTCCCACGTCCCCGCTGCCTCTCCTCCCTCCCTCTCCCATGCGTTGCCTCCTCTCAAGCACCTCCTCACTCCACCCTCACGCCCACAGCACCGATGCTCAGCGTAGGTTATAATATTTTCCAGATACACTAACAGGGGAAAAATCTAGACCAGAGTTGGTTAACGGAGAAGATGGAGGAGAGAGGAGGAGGTAAAGGAGGAGGAGGAGGAGGAGGTGGAGGAGGAGGAGGAGGAGGAGGAGGAGGAGGAGGAGGAGGAGGAGGAGGAGGAGGAGGAGGAGGTAGAGGAGGAGGTGGAGGAGGAGGAGCCGAAGAGAAGTGCTCACCTCTGCGTACCTCATTACCTGGGCGTCCTGGTATAGGTGCTGATGTATGTTTATTGCTCCGCGCGCCTCGCCTCTAATGGAGGGGAAGGCACGTTTTTAAAGCCTCGAATTTATATCATACATGAGTCTGTCCGCAATGCTTGGATTAAGAGTTCATTATTTCTCGCTGTGTGTGTGTGTGTGTGTGTGTGTGTGTGTGTGTGTGTGTGTGTGTGTGTGTGGTCATGTATCCAAGTGCTTGCAGGAAATCAGCATGGAAAATGTGCAGTATCAAGTTCTACATGTACGTTAGCAAGAACACACGTGCCTTCGCTTTTGCGCCAAGTGTATCATGGAGAAATAATATTTAGTGATGATAGTGAAGCTGGAGGGAATACTGAGAGCGCCTGAGCCCCGGAGCGAGCGGCCCACCTGAATCCCGACGAGAAATTAATCAGAAGAGGACGAACTAATCCTACTGACGGAGAGGAGAGCTTTTGATCTCCTAAAAATAGAGCGCCGTCTGGCAAAGCTTATCTGGCGGCGGAGAGGAAGTGTCACAGAACAAATTAGACATACTCATCGTGAAGTCTTCATATTTGTATCCTTTTTACGTTTACCTATTTATCTTTCTATCTTCTTACGGACCTAACTACTCGCTAAGTTCTTTTTTCTACATTTTTTTCCCCTTGCGTGTGTTGCGTATCAGTCAGTCCTGGTGGCGTGGACTATAACGTGCTGTCCTGATGGTTTCTCGCAACGTTCCTTTTTTCCTTATATTCCTGTGTGTGTGTGCGTGTGTGTGTGTGTGTGTGTGTGTGTGTGTGTGTGCGTGTGTGTGTGTGTGTGTTACAGTATATCTCCGTTCCAATTTAATAATATTACCATTTTTTCATCTATCTCTCTCCAAAGTTGAAGTACTACATCAATTTATTCTGAGCCGCGTAATTGTATAGTGGGATTCTCTCCCCTCACCGCGCCTCCCTCAACGGATCAAATTCACTAAGTTTTTTTATTTCACTTTACCCCCAAGCCACTCCCTCCTCCACCACTCCAGCCACCACCCACCCTCTCTTCCCCACACCCCACCACTGCCCCATCCCCTCCCCCCCTCCCCCCCATGCCCTCCTCAGACCGCATGGAGGGGGTGAGGAAAAACTGGAAACAGTGCGAGGTAAAATCCATGAACGAATCGAGCATAAAAGACAAAGGACACTCGAAAATTCCGTGGTTTATATATAGAGGTGCAATTTGCGAGGCTTAAAGAGAGAGAGAGAGAGAGAGAGAGAGAGAGAGAGAGAGAGAGAGAGAGAGAGAGAGAGAGAGAGAGAGAGAGAGAGAGAGAGACGTGTAGCTTATGTATTTGTTGCTCATAGGGAAATTTGTCTCGGTACTTAGTCATGCTTAAGAAAACTCCACAACTCATTTCCCCGAAAACTTCCCGTGGATTAAGTTTAAGAGGGAGAGAGAGAGAGAGAGAGGGAGAGCGGGGGAAGGGGGGTGTAAAAAAATTAGCTTCGTTTTCTCCCTTCTTTCACCCACCCTTTTGTTCTCCCTTCAGACTCTCTCTCCCTCTCATCCCCCATACTTATTGCCATCACTCCTCCGTGTCCCTCCCTACTCTCCCTTATTCCGATTACCATGCCCCATTCCCTTCCCTTCACATTTCCTTCTTTTTATCCCATTTCCTTCCTTCCCTCACAATAAAGCCAACTTCAGATACATTTTTCCCCCTTTCAAAACGTCCCTTTTTTCGTTGGTAAATAAGATACAAGGGCCATTTCTCCTCTCTCTCTCTCTCTCTCTCTCTCTCTCTCTCTCTCTCTCTCTCTCTCTCTCTCTCTCTCTCTCTCTCTCTCTCTCTCTCTCTCATGCCTTCCCTTGTTCCTCATGCTATTCCATTAATTTCCCTCTTCTTCATCCATTTATTTGTCTATTCCCTTTTTTTATTTTTTATTTTCTTCTTTGTTCTTCATTTTTTTGCTTTATTTATAACTTATAATTGTTTTACTAGTATTTTTCAAGTATTTATTTCGAATTTTTATTATTTTGTTTTTTTCTCCTGATCGTCACCAGAGAGAGAGAGAGAGAGAGAGAGAGAGAGAGAGAGAGAGAGAGAGAGAGAGAGAGAGAGAGAGAGAGAGAGAGTAATGGAACTGGAAGGTCTTTATATTTTGCCAGCTAACAATAAAACACGTTACGAAAAAGCTCGAACGAAGACTATTTCCGCTCTTACTGTCCCGTGAGACTTTAATTGTTGTTGCTGTTCTTGTTGTTGTCGCTCTTTTTATCATTTCCATTTATTATTTTTTTTATTGCACATTATTGATACCTTCCAAAAAACGGAAATAATTACGTATTATATCCCTCCTTTTATCCTATTGCAGAAATATAGCAACACATCACATGCATTAGTCAGTATTGTGCGTGGGGGAAAAAAAACGCATTATCACAAATATTTAAACCCTTTCATTTACACCACTCATATTCTGTACCGAAACTTTCAAGTACCAAGTGACCCATTTCACCCAACCGTATCTAGCACACATGTACCCTGCTACTCTATGCCGCTGTGGACTGCCTGAGACAAAAGAATAAGTGGATGTGGTCGGCTAGGCGGGCTTATTTTGGTCCATGCAACTGCTGTTCTCTTGGCATCACCAGAAATAAAAAGAGCGACAGAACAAAAATAGAAGAAAAACAAGAAGCGTGTGTCAATTTCAAATCAAACGCAGAATGGCCGTCAAGGAGAGAGTGACGCGCACCAAGGCACGATATGTTTGTGTCCCAGAGTCCCTCAGGATGGTTTGGATCTGCCTGCTTGTTTCATGCATAATACATGCATACACACACGCGTGACTGACACACGCACACACACACACACACAGAGAGAGAGAGAGAGAGAGAGAGAGAGAGAGAGAGAGAGAGAGAGAGAGAGAGAGAGAGAGAGAGAGAGAGAGAGAGAGAGAGATAGAGCGCGGCAGAGCAGAACGGCCGCAGGGTTATGAATGAGAAAGTGGAGGAAGGATTGGGGGGGACAGGATAAATACAGGCAGATACCCTAGGCGATGGTTCCCCACGGGTCAACACGAGCAGTGAGGGCAGGAGGGAGAGAGAGAGAAAAGGAAAAGGAACTGGGAAAGGTCAAACTAATTTTGTGAGTCTGGGAAAAATCATATCCAGAAAGGTTTTATTTCACATTCATTTCACATTCCACTCTACTACTATTACTACTGCTAATACTACTCTCTCTCTCTCTCTCTCTCTCTCTCTCTCTCTCTCTCCCTCTCTCTCTCTCTCTCTCTCTCTCTCATTCATTTATTTTACCCAGTATATAACGCTACAAGAGTTCCTACCGCAATAAACCCTTACTAGTTAGTGTTTCTTTTATTTTTCACCCCCTCCCTATAGTCTCATTTCTCTTCCCTTTCGCTCTACAACACCAGGACTTTCTTGCCACGTGGAGTCCCGCTAGGTGTTGTGCCGCACGAGGTGTTGAAGTGAAGGTTGTTTCGCACAGTGAGGCAACACAGGCGAGACGCGCGAAGAGGAAAGCGATGAGAGGAGAAGAGGAAAAAACACAACTTTAATTAACGAAACAAAGCCAGTCCGCTCGTTTATATGTGTAAAAAATGCATCTATTACCTCTGTTTCTCGTAAAAAGTAGATACACTCTTGCACTGTCATGATTGTGTGTGTGTGTGTGTGTGTGTGTGTGTGTGTGTGTGTGTGTGTGTGTGTGTGACTGTGTGAGCGGTGAGAAGGTATGGATACGCGGTTACCTGGATGAGAAAACAAGTGTGTGCGTGTGTGTGTGTATGTGTGTGTGCGTAAGAATGCGTGCGTGCGTGAGTGAATGTGTGTGCGTGAATGAGTGTGTCGGTTGATGGGTAGTGGGTTTTGCTGTCCATCCTACAGCAGGAAAGAGGAGGAGTCAGTCAGTAAGATAAATATTAGAGCAGGGAGTCAGATGGCGTTAGGCGGGAGGGAGGTGCGGAGGAGGAGGAGGAGGAGGCAGCAGCAGCAGCGGGGCACCGGAGTGGAACAGTGAGAAGACCAGGGACCAAAACACGAGATGCACGCAGGCAGATGGCTGAAGGCACTTGGCTGGATGGCAGTCAAGGATGAATAGGCAGCCGTAGAGGAAAGCAAATAGCCACGTAGAGAGGAGGGAAGACAGGGAGGGAGGAAGACAGGAACAATAACTAACACGGATGGAAACACGTGTGCACTGGGATGGGGTGATGAGTAGGTTCTCAGGACACAATAGGAGGGCATTACCAACCATCATGAATTCACAGTGACACACACACACACACACAAACACACACACAGTAGTAGTTGTAACTCAGGGCGGCCCACCATCGTCTCCACCCACTTAGTCTCCCCAGAAGCATCCACCCCACACACCCTCCCCACCCCGCATGAACGCACGACTAGAGAACGGAACAATGTTTTCAGACAAAGTAAAGACTGAGGAAGGAAAGAGGAAGGGCGGATAACATAACGAGGAACCAAGGAGAAACTGAGATTGAGGAGGGAGAAAGAACATCAAGAAGAAAAGGGAAGGAGGAAACCAGAAGCGAAACTACGAGAAAGGAAAAAAAACTGAGATTGAAAAAAGGAATAGCAGTAGAGAAAGAGAAAGGGAGGGAGAAATAAAAAGGAGAGAAGCCGCCAGCGAGACAAACGAAGGTGGAGTGACCATACAACTCCTGGATTTTTTTCTTTCATTCGGCCTTGTTAGATGAGGCGGCGGTGTCCTGTTGAGCCTTTCAGATATTCACCGCCTCCCTTCAATTGCCTGCCGCACAGTGTCCGTCTTTTATTGCATCTGCCGCCCTAACCTTTCTACTGCACCGGCCTGCTTACTTACTAGGATTACTTAAAGCTATAGAATAACACAAATGTATTTCTGTTTGATGATAAAACGAGGAAATTGTCCCACGTCACGCATTTACAACCTAAAGAACAGACACAACCACGGCTCAGTAGGCAGGGAGACCTTACAGTGTTTGGCTTATTTAGTTTGTCACAGTAAATAATGGTTCTATAGTAATTAATTACTGTTGTTGCTATGGTTTCTGCCGCTACATTTCCATAACCATTTATTTCCTTTTCTGTGATTTTCTCCGTACATGGTATGGACGGACGGACGAATGAACACACACACACACACACACACACACACACACACCGCTGTAAGCGTTAACGTTAAGCACATAGCAACCCGCATTGGTATCACACTTCTGAATTCCAAGCGAAGCTGATGAAAAAACAAGTTCCAATCCCACAGATCATTTCCTGGTTCGCGTGTAGAAAAATACATGCAATACTGACGCGCCGTCACAACAAAAATAGAAAAAATGTTAAAAAGTGTAATGCAAGAATGAATAAACAATGAAGGCCAACACTCACCTTACTCTCTGGGCGAGCATGTCGACAACACTCACCTGTGAAGGAGAGAAGAGTATTAGGTTATTTACACGAGCTTAAAGATGAGTCGCGCGGCCTTATGAAGCAAGACCTGCCTGGCTGAGCCCAGTGTCTCTCAGCAAGAGAAGGGATGGGGAGGCAGGCGGCGTGAGCAGCAGCTAGAATTACCAGGTCAAGAGTCACCTGGGAACATGAGAAACTTTAAAGTCATCGCGTGAAGAGATTCAGTCTCGAGAATGGGAAAAGAAAATGTCATCTATATGCATGAAAGATAACTACCGTACAGACTGACGAACTAAATTAATGCTTTCTCATTGCATCTCACCACAGAAATGTATTGTTTCCCTGTCCTCGCTATTAGTCTTCTCTTTCCTCTCCTCCTCCTCCCACCAAAGTCATCTCTCCCCCCTCCTCCTTCCGTGTCCCCGTCCTCCTATCTGTCTCCTTCGGTAAATGAAAACAGCGAAGGGTATCACTTTCCATTTTTTAGCGGTAACTTAGCCCGCCTCTTATAAACACGGCCGCAAAGTTGGTCATTTTTCCGCACAACTTCACAAGACTCAGTCGGCCGCGGGTCCTCCGAGAGAAGCGCTGGAGAAGCCTGGCCGCGGTCTCTCTCTCTCTCTCTCTCTCTCTCTCTCTCTCTCTCTCTCTCGCCTTCAAGTAATTTAATTTCCTCATGTAATTAAGATACTTGCGTGTGCTTATCCTGAGAGGCCATGCTTGGGTCAGGGAAGTGAGGTCGTGCTTTGTTTCTTTAGATTTGCAATTAAGGTTGACGTTTTGAGTGTATAAGCCGGTGGATAAGCTGGTGAATAAGCCTGAGTGTAGTGGTGGTGGCGGCGGTGGTGTAGGGAAGGGCAGTGAATGCGTGGCAGGAGCAGCGAGGAGCAAGGAAGGCAGGCATACCGGGGGGAACAACTCTCCTGTGCAACAACAACTGCTCCCAGAGTGAAGGGAAAGAAAAACACTCCTTAAAGTGAAAAAAAACAGCAAGTTCAAGAAATAAAACAAAACACAGCAGTATTCTGAGAGAGAGAGAGAGAGAGAGAGAGAGAGAGAGAGAGAGAGAGAGAGAGAGAGAGAGAGAGAGAGAGAGAGAGAGAGAGAGAGAGAGAAGGAAATACAGAATATATATAAGTCCGAAATTTAACATAAATGGACCATTCAGGAAGTTTCATCATACACCCTCAACAATTTATATTAATTAATCGCAGTACGGAGAATTCTGCCCAACCTGAAGCTACAGGGAAAAAAAAAAATACTGAACACACACGAAAAATGGACGTTGTTTGAACAAATTCAGATTTTCTACACTTTTCTATGCCACACCAGTGCTGGCCGTACATTCATCTTTTGTGTATTTTTTGCCCCAACTTCTGTGTTTTATGGACGTTGGGAGCGAGCGAGCGAGCGAGCGAGAGAGAGAGAGAGAGAGAGAGAGAGAGAGAGAGAGAGAGAGAGAGAGAGAGAGAGAGAGAGAGAGAGAGTTTCAATATTTTGAGAGAAACACGGGCTTCGGCGTTTTCATTTGCTTCCAATCGCAGTTGTCAGTAGGACGAGATCGAAGTTTCCAGGGAACAACACCGCTTTTCAACTCTATTCATTTATTTATTTCATTTACGACTTTTTTTTTCATGGAGGGGAGAGAGACGCACTGTTGTTTTCACACATTTTACCCTCACGCCTTGTCATCATCTACGTATTTACTGAACCCATTATTCCCTTATGTATTGTATCTATTTATTTATCTCTACATTTCGGGACAATCGTCGAGTGGAAGAGAAGAAGGAGAAGGAGAGGAAGAGGCAGCCAGAATCCACGAACTCGGACAGGGAGGGAATTAATTATAACTTTACGAAAAAGAAGTGAATTGGTGGCTACGAGGTGGTGGTGGTAGTAGTGGGAGTGGTGATGAAGGAAGAGAGAGAGAGAGAGAGAGAGAGAGAGAGAGAGAGAGAGAGAGAGAGAGAGAGAGAGAGAGAGAGAGGAGAGGAGGTAACATCTTGACGAAGGGAGAGAGAGATGAAGGAACAGTAAGGGACGGGTCAGCTTGCCGGCAACAGTCCTCGGCATCCCTCAGTCAGGAAAGTTTGTTGGGTCTGAGTCTGGACGCCTGAATAAAGACTCGTGCCGCCGCCCTCATTCTTCAGCCTGAGCCCCAGAAAGCTGCTCAGCCTTAATGAATGTAGTACCCCGCCGTATAAATAAACACATGAACCGTAAATAGTACCTACACACACACACACGCACACACGCACACACGCACACGCATACACAGGAAATGAGAGTCGTATATACGTAAACACGAATCACAGTCAGTCATTCGCCATCACAACAGACTCGCAAATTTTCCCATCTATGTATCTATTAATCCGGCCAGCCAACTATTTGATTGCAGCTCTCCCGTTATTTATGTACTGCCCGTCTATCTGTCAGCTAAATATAACTATGATTATATATGTACACGTGTATGCTGTATATCCATGCAATGTCAGTATATTTCCCTACCTCCAGTCCTCCCTGCCTGTATTCATTGCGCTTGTCATTCTGTAAGCGTCTGCCCGTCTGCCTGGCTTCAGTATGTACACTCTGCGCAATATTTTTACCTCCCTGCCTGCCACCTGAGATTACATTACGTCAGTGGGGAATCGTGGTGTACCTGACTGACTGAGGGTTGCATTTCAGAAAGTTAGTGGCGTACCGTGGACATATTACACCCTCACAAACAGAAGAAAGACAGAGGCGGACAGACCGAGGAAGCGATTCATTACTTTATACACACAGACACGCAAAGCATCTCCTATACTACCTCGTAACGACGTCTTACCATTTGATTTATACTTTGACGTCTATAAATGTCTTGTTTTTGCGTGTGTGTGTATGTGTGTGTGTGTGTGTGTGTGTGTGTGTGTGTGTGTGTGTGTGTGGGTCGGTACATGTACATGTTTAGTTATTAGCCAGACGTCCCTGCGTGTTTGCTGTCTCCTTATGAGCGTGCGCCTCCATGTTTGTTTATGCACGTGTCTGTCTTGGCGCGCATGTCTGTAACTACGCTCCAGCCGTCTTGTCCCTGTCACCAAGCTGCCTCATACTTAGCCGCACCGACGCGCACGCCTCATCCTGTCCCTGAGGGAAAAGAGAGAGAGAGAGAGAGAGAGAGAGAGAGAGAGAGAGAGAGAGAGAGAGAGAGAGAGAGAGAGAGAGAGAGAGAGAGCAATGTCTAGGTTAATCAGCCAGAAAACTCCCTCCCACATCCCCACATCCTTTGAGCGTCCTGTTGGTGGTGATGGTGGTGGTGGTGGTGGTGGTGGTGATCGCACGGTTCGGAACAGAGACAGTTGTAACAGTCCAGTGAAGGTAATGGCGTAGACGTTGTGGTGATGATGGTGATCGCAGTGGTGTGGATAGAGTTGTGGGATGATGGTGCTGTGATAGTGATGGCGGCGGTTGAGGTGGGGGTGGAAGTGGTGTTGGTCAGTGAGGAGAAGGAAGGGGGGAGGCAAGGTTGCATGTCTTCCGGCCGCCCCTCCGCCTTCTTGCCGAGGGAATATCTGAGTCGCCTTTTTTTTATTGGCCGTGAGGTAACCAGCGTCACCTGTCTCTCCCAATTACGTTCGTGTGCCGGTGGTGTGGTCTGCTTCACGTCCCTGCGGCCAGATGTCCCAGGAGCTAGAAATTCTCCTCTCCTCCTCCTTCTCCTTCTCCTCCTCCTCCTCCTCCTCTCCTCCTCTTCCTCCTCCTCCTCCTTCTTCCTTGCTACTACTACACTACCACCACTGCTACCACTCTCCACTTTCCGTGATGAATAAACAAACTCCCTTCCTACTCTTCCTGTGCCATGCATTTCCCCTCTTCTTCCTCGTCCTTCGTATCTCACTTTTATCTCTGTATCTGTTGAGTCTCCCTCCTCCCCCGCCGTCCTAGCCGCCCCTGCCCCTCGTAGCTGCTCCTGCAAGTTAGATTGGGTTCATCTGGCAGCGCGAGATGTTTTCCGAACCAGCGGATTGAGGGAAGCGGTCGAGATGTCTGCTGCTGCACCACTACCACCACTAACTCCACCTCTTCCTCCTCCACCACCAATGCCACTACGCTTTCTCGCCTCTCCTTCTGCTGCTGTCCACCCCACAACAAACCACCCCCTGCTTTCCTGCTACTTACCGAGTGCCTGCTGCTGTTTGAACCCGCTGCTCTCCTGCTTTTGCATGTGTCGTTAGCATTATTGCACTGGTGTTGTTTGGCAAGTCATTCTACGTCGTGTAGTCTTCCCAACGTTACTATGACTGTCGGTTTCGTTATATTGTATCTCTTCTAGTTCGTTCTTTCTTTCCTCTCTCAAATATTCTGCACTTCTCGGCTTCGTTTTTCCATACTCATTCTCTTCGTCCTTCTTTTTGCTGCGATGCTGCCACAGCCCGGCGCACCGTCATCTCCACCTCCGCCTCCTCCTGGACGTTCAGCCTCGGAACCAAATTACACGAAAGGGACGGGGAAAATTGCAAAGTTTGGCAGCGCGGGCGAGGTTCTACATGACTGGCCAGGATAAGAGGTAGATGTCGCTGGCTGGCCGCGGCGTGAGACAGTTTATGATAATATGTCTGAGTCTGGACTGTGGAGGAGGAGGAGGAGGAGGAGGAGGAGGAGGAGGAAGAAGAAGAAGAGGAGGTGGTGGTGGTGGTGGTGGTGGCGGTGATATTGGTGGTGGTAATGATGGTAAAAAGAGGAGGAGGAGGAGAAAGAAGCTGAAAAAAAGGCAAGAGCAGAAATAGAAAAAGTAACTGAAGAAGGAGGAAGGAAGGATAAGAGACCGTAAAATATAAAGAAAAGAGAGAACGCAACGAGGATGCAAAAGATGCAGAGGAGGTACAAAAGAAAGAGGAAAATACCAAAAGCATCAAGGATAGAAAAAAAAAAAGGTTAAAGCGAGAGATGGAATGGAGAAAGGAGAGGAGACGGAACGTGACAGCCAGACTTTATTGCTCGTCTGAAGGCTACAACACCGCCGCCCGCACCACCACGTGACACTCATCTCTCGCCCTTCCTCGCTGCCATCCCGTAAGTCCTTCACTCCTCCACATCCAAACCCATCACTCTCTCACTTGCTTCTACTCAACTTAATGGCGACTATTCAATCATATATATGTATGAAAAACCACACGATACGCTTGCACCGATATTAAAAGGCTCCTTCCAATTTCCCTCTAAGCGACGGTCCTTCCCCTTCCCTCCTTTACCGCTCCCCTTCCCAGCCCTTCCCCTCGCCGTGTCCCCAAAAAGCCAGGGTAATAGAATTTAGAATGGAGCACTTTTTCATAATTTTACGAAGGCTAAAGTTCAAAAGATTCCTCCAAATTGCGGCTCACGGGCAACCCTTCTGGTGGACGGGGAAACCTAACCTGTGTGGATGGGCTTCAGTGGGCCAGGAGTGCGGCGAGGGTTTCACGGCTGACTGCAGGAGGGAGAAGAGGGGGAGGAGGGGGACACCAATCGCACATGTCCTCAGTAATGAAACAGAGTCCTGAACTTGACAAAAACGCAGTCCGCACTTCTTGAATTATTGCCGTGTCCGGAGCGCCTCCAGTCCGACATTTTTCTTGAGAGAGTTGGTTGGTGAACAAGGGATCTGCTCTAGACTCCATCCGAGGCGGGCCGTCACACATTTGTTGAAGGCGGCGCACTCAAAATGACGATAACGTTAAGTGCTGGTCGTGGTCCGCCTCTTGTGCTCTCCTCAGTTCCTCGGGTCAAGGCACTGAGAGCCCACTCAGTCCTCCACACGTCCCTTAATAGCCTCGTCACCACCACAGAAGTGTCTTAACGTGCATCGTGTCCCCGTCTTTATAATATTCATATTTCGTTTTTTCAACTATTTTTTATCTGTCTGTGGTAAAAAAGTCATGCACATCACACATTCTTCACATGCTTCAGGGATGAAAACTGTCGGTAAAAGTGAAGTGAAAGCGACAAGACAAAAACCCTCACGCCAACAAAACATTCCTATTTTCTGCCTCAGTTTTAGCTTTAGGCAACAGCCAAGTGGAACTGATTTGAACACCGCCCTACACATCAATCCACGCTTCATTGCCCTCCCAGCAGCCTTCTCTCCCACTCGCCCCTATCCCGCTAAGGCCTCGGCCCCGCCCCGTCCCGCCCCGCCCCGCCCAGGCACCTCATCATGCCACGAGTAACTCCATGGGACTACTGAGGCGGAGGCTTCATTCATTACCCAACACGAGCCAATGCCCAAACTCCCTCCACAAGCGCCTATCCTTCCCCGCCCCGCCACATCGCACATACCAAAAAAATAGCAGGTTCTGTGGCTGCCTCCCATCCTGCCCCACCTCCCTCTGCTGCCCACACGTCCTCATCCACTTAGTTTTTGGTGCAGAGGCGGACGAAGGGAATAGGGGGAGAGGCAGGGAGGCGCCACAGGGGGAGGGGCGGAGAAGGGATAGTGTGTGCGGCCAACCAGATGGAAAATTTCGGGAGTGATCGGGCAATTAACCGGAGACGCTGACGGAGTAATGAATGGAAGCTGCGAGTCGCCTCCAGCTTAACTCGACGCGTCTCGGCGGATCCCCAGCCATTGTGTCTCAAGGTTTCACGCGGCGTCCTCGACTTCATATGATTTGTAGTAGGGCTGATCTGGGATGAGGGACATGGAGGGACGGAGGGACAGGGAGGAGAGACGGAGGACAAGGAAGGGGAGGGGAGCGATCCCTTACACAATAGAAGGAGGTAGTCGAGCGGGGAAGGAGACGGGGGATGAGAAGTGGATAAGGTTAGTTATGAGGGGAGATAAGGCTGGAAGAAAGTGGTTGAGGGGATGGATGCTGTAAAAGAGACGGTGAAAGGGAGCAGGGCAAAGGAGACGCTGTAGGGAGAGGATGAATGGAGGAGAAAAGGAAACAAGATACAATATCAGGGAAGGGAGAAGAGCAAAGGGAAGGTGGAAAGTGCGAAAAACCATGACTCTTCAGAATAGCGGAATGCGCATAGATATAACAGAAAGAGAGAGAGAGAGAGAGAGAGAGAGAGAGAGAGAGAGAGAGAGAGAGAGAGAGAGAGAGAGAGAGAGAGACGTGGGAGTGAGAGAGAGATGCGGGAGGGGATGGGGATAATGCAGGGAGGGGTGAAGGGAGAGAAGAGGAGGGACTGCCTGAGGGCCAAGACAATGAAGCAAGTGAGGCGTGACGTGCGCTTCCAGACCCCAGCAGAACGCACCTCAACACGCCTTGCCAACCCTCCCACACCCTGCCCTGCCTCACCCCTCCCCTGCCTCACCCATGCCCTGGTCTCCCACACCTCAACACGCCTTGCCAACCCTCCAACACCCTACCCTGCCTTACCCATGCCTTAGTCTCCCCACACCTCAACACACCTTGCCAACCCTCCAACACCCTACCCTGCCATTCCTCCCATACCTTCAACACAACTTACCAACCCCACTCTTGCCCTACTTCACCTGTACCCTGCCTCACCCAACCCCTGTTTCCCATACCATCATTGCATCACTCCTCTTCTGACTCACTACGCCTCTGCTTCACTACCTTCCCCTTCCCTGTCCCACCCCTTCCCTGTCCCACCCCTTCCCTGCCTCCCACAACTCCAAAACGCCCCACTACACCTCTCTCACAACCTCCCCCTTCTCTCACCTCCTCCAGACTCACTCCCTTTACACACACTCCCTCCTGCTCACTCTAAGTTCATTGTCATTATTTTTGCTCTCATTCATTACTAACTCATGTTCTTTGGCCTTTTCATTCCCCTTGATTGCTTCCATTACCACCTCCACTTGATTCCCTGAAGTCCCTTTTTCTTCCCCTCTCGTTCCCATCGCTTCTTCCTCGTCCCTACAATCACTCCTCCTCCTCCTCCTCCTCCTCCTCCTCCTCCTCCTCCTTCTCTTCTCCTCCTCCTCCTCTTGTCTTTTTTGTTCTACCCAAGCTCTTGTGGCCACTTATTCGTGTCCGAAAATCAAATTTATTTCGCCGTATTCTGCATTTTGGATTAATTATTTGGTCGTTATCTCTCTCTCTCTCTC